>JACYXH010000292.1:3317500-3497500 GCA_026745465.1 Lota lota | reverse complement strand
GTCACCCCCTGTCTGGAGTGTCTGGTCATCTGGTACCAGGTGTTTTCGTGGACAGGTGCATTGGCATCAAACATCAGAACCAGTATGTAGCCAGTGATCCATCGTCACAAGATGTTACCAGATGCTGTCGTGTTCCTGGGAACGTCATGAGATTAACGGACGGGTGAACCCAAGGTCTTCGGCGCAGACAAGTAACAACCCTCTATGTTGGCTGCTGATTGGCCCAGAGACAGGAAGCCTGCGATCATGGGCAGTCGTTTGTTATCTCTTCTTGTGTGTCAGACGCAGGCCCGTGTCGGGTTCAGATTCTCACCCTCAGAGTCTCCGAGCCATGTGACCTGACTGGCCAATCATATACTCTGACCTCCTCTGTCACGGTCGCCGTGGATACACAACATCAACGCTTTGTCCCTTAATGACCTTGTATGTGTATATATAAACATCATGACGTGTTACACGTGTTCCATTCCATGGTGCATTCACACCACTTCCCTGTGGATCTGCCTCCGCAGCCTCGAGTACTCTGGTCCCAAGCAGTTTGTTGGGTTGTGGGGTTTGGCTTGGTTTGGTCCAGAACAGCCCCCTTTGACCCCCAGTGCTACTACATTGGAAGTGTGAAGAACAACAGAATATTCACAGATGAGTAAACACAGGGGAAATTTGGCCAATACAAAATCCCCGTATCATCCAATCAGCCTTTCTATTTATAGCCCTCACGGTACACCGGGGAAGAAGAGACACTGTGTTTACGCTGTCTGTTTGAAAGACAACACAGTTTTTTATGTTTCAGATGAACATTGATGTGATTTTCACACAAACACAATCATGGTGTTTTTTTTTTGTTTTTTTTAATGAAGTCTTACTTGTTGAGTGTTCTGTCCACTTCTTAAGCCAATCAAACCAGGAAAACAACAAAACACAAGAAGCTTACCTAAAAAACTAGGTTGCCAAGCTTGTGAGGCTGCAACTTTAAAAACAAGAACCCTGGGCGCAATAGCAATCAAACGGTTATATATAGAGAGAAAACCAGGTCAATGAACGTGATACTGCTCCTGTTCACACTGTGAATCATACTGAGATTTAATTTGTACACCTGAGCAGACATTAGATAAAATAATTTAGCAGGTACCAGTGGCATGGATATCCATAATCAAAAATAATAACGATAATAATAAAAACACACAGGGATGAGGGTAGAAACCCCTGAAATGACCTTAATAATGTATTTGTATTCCACCCCACTGAAAACTGAAAGCAGTGCAGGTGAAAGCACAGAAAGCATTGCAAAAAATAAGAACAGGGAGTCAGAAGCAATGTTAAATTATTGTGACAAGGCAGAGGTGAACTACGTACCAATGTATTAAAGACAAGCACAGTAAAAAGAAACACACACACACACAATAGAACCAGATTTTAAATATGTGGCTCATGAATCGCTGAATGCTGGGTGCATTTGATTGGTTGACTTGCAGCGCAACCGAACCATGCCTGGAGGCTCGGTGTGGATTAGCTAGGCGTTGTGCGCGTGAAGTGAGTCACATGACACATCCACAGGCGGGAACTCCTACTACTGTTAATGTGTGTGTGTGTGTGTGGGGGGGGGGGGGGGGGGGGGGCAAGTTCAAAAGCCACTGTGACTCACAAGTGCAACGCATAAATCAATTAATCAATGGAGGGATGGAATCGGAGGGAGGGCGGAGATACTGAGCAAAAAAAATAATATGAACACTAAAAACCAAACACCAACTGTTATTCACAGCAGAGACGCGGCCATCTGGTCGGAGTTTGTCTCTGTAAACGCGTGTAATTTGTGCTACAGTCGCTCCAAGTGGCGTGTAAACACATTTTAATATACTGGTGGGAACGGGAGAGGAACGCCGGGACCGCCGGCGTCAGGGATGTATCTCTCTCTCTCCCACTCTCTCTTTTTATCGCTTCCTCGTCCTCCCTTTCTCGTCTTCTCTCTCTCTCTCTCTCTCTTCCTCCCACTCCCTTGTTCACTCTCTTTCTCTCCATTGTGTTCGCTCTGTCTGTCCTTCCCTCCCATCTTTTAAGTCTGGCCTTATTTTCTTCCTTACAGACATAGAGTACACAAACACACACACACACACACACACACACACACACACACACACACACATAGACAGCATCCTAAAGAGGCCGAGGTCTGGCAGGAATATCGGTAAGCAACTTGAAAAATGTTGTCATCACATAAAGCTTCGAACAGTAATAAATGAAATGGTTGAAAAGAACACATTAATCTTTGTTGTATGTGGGGGTGTGTGTGAGAGTGTGGGGGTGAGTGTGTGTGTGTGTGTGTGTGTGTGTGTGTGTGTGTGTGTGTGTGTGTGTGTGTGTGTGTGTGTGTGTGTGTGTGTGTGTGTGTGTGTGGCGCATACAGGCATAGAAGAGGGAGCTGCAGAGTGAGGGGCTGAACCTTGTATTTTCACTCTTTATCTAGAGCCACTCTCCACACTCTGTCCGCAACCTCCTACTCACCATTCTCTCTCCCTCTCTCTCTCCTTCTCTCTCTCTCTCTCCCTCCCTCCCTCTTTCTCTCTCTCTCTTCCTCTCTCTATCTCTCTATCTCTCTCTCTCTCTCTCCAAACTGTGTATATTTGGGCTTGTCTATTGGGAGCCAGGGGTCATTATTAATCTTACTGGCTCTCCTGGCTGCAGGCATAACAGCAGGGCAACATCTGTGTGTATGTGCATTGTGTGTGAATGTATGCATTGTGTGTATGTGTGTGTGAATGTGTGTGTGTGCGTGTGCATGTGTGTGTGTGTGTGCGATATGCACTTGTGAATAAGTGAGAGAGAGAAAAGTGGATGTGAATGAGTCCATTGCGCTGTGCAAGTAGAGTGCTAGATGTTTACTTGAGTGCTCCCTGTGTGTGTGTGCACTTGTGTATGTGCATGTGCGTGTATGCATGTGTGTGTGTGGGGGTGTGTGTGTGTGTGGGTGTGTGTGTGTGCGTGTATGTGTGTGTATGTCCACCGAGCAATGTACACGGAGGAGAGAGAAAGTGCATTTTGTCATGATGGATCACGAGAGACGCACATTCTTAATGCACACTCACACAAGACAGACATCCATGAAAAATGATGGGGCGAGAGAAACAGAGAGAGAGAGAGAGAGAGAGAGAGCAATGGAAGGAGAGTAGATGGACACGGTGTGTGTGTGAGGGAGAAAGAGAAGAGTGTGAGGGAGTGAAATAAATTAAAGAATTGGGAGAGAGATAGAGAAATGAGAGAGAGAGACGAGAGAGGAGAGAGAGAGAGGCGTGAGAGAGAGAGAAAGAGGAGCAAGAGAGAGGGGGGAGAGAGATAGAGAAAGATGAGAGCCAGAGAGGAGAGGGAGAGAAAAAGAGGAGAGAGGAAGGGGAGAGATAAAGACGATGGAGAGAGAGAGAGGGAGGACACAGATAGAGAAATAGGAGAAAGTAAGAGAGAGAATGATAGGAGAGAGAGAGAGCAAGAGGGGGGAGAGAGAGCCACAGTTCCTCCTGAACTCATTAACCGGTGTGTGTGTGTGTGTGTGTGTGTATGTGTGTGTCCCTCACCCCACAACACCCACCTCCTCCCCCCATCCCTGCGCTCCCACAATGCCGCTCAGCGCCGCGCATCAATAACACCCGTGACAGCGCAAGGGGGACGGGTCAGACAAGCGACCGCCGTCTCCCTGGCAACCGGCACCACGGCCACCATCGCCAAATCGCCACGACAACAATTGCCCAGCACGCCAGACACACAGAGGACACCCTCCTCCTCTCTCTTTCCCAAATCGGTCATAGGACGGTTCCTACATCTATACCCTAAGCTATTCCACCTCCCGCCCACCCACCCACCCCCACCGTGTTCCTTATTCACGGCTCGGAGTTAAATGAGAAACACCCGTGCTCCACCCAGGGTCAAGTGCAGAGGGAGCACCAGCCAACCCGAGCTCCACCACTGTGGAGGACAGGGGATCAGGCGCCGAGAGCACCCCGACACAAAGCCACCGATGCTGGGCTGCGAGGCACACGGAGGATGGGCTGGAAGATGTAGGCTGCATGCCCAATGCTGTGAACGTCCAGGGAAGGAAAGTTTGAACACAGGATAGAAAAACGTGTCATATGTATTTTTAATATAAGTGTGATGATTTTTGTATAGGTTTGTTATTGAATTTTTAATGGTTGACATGACGATTACATAATACATCTTATCGCAATAACCAGTACTCAGTCTCTCTCGTGTTGATACCTGATGAGGCTATAAAAGCCTCCAGCGCTAATATTCTGTGTCTGAGTGTGTGTGTGCATGTGTGTGTGAGTGAGTGTGTATATGTGTGTGTGTATGTCTATATGTGTGTGTGTGTGTGTGTGCGTGCATGCTTGCGTGTGTGTGTGTGTGTGTGCGTGCTGGCGTGTGTGTATGCGTGTGTGTGTATGTGTGTGTGTGTATGTGTTACTGTGTTAAATCTCCCACACATTATGGTGTGAATTGTGTGCCTCCTCCACCCCCTTGATCAGGCCGTGGGTTCAGTGGCACCTATGGGTGCGTCTGGCCCGTGTACACAGAGTTATGTTGACCTGAGAGTAGAGACAGACAGAGAGAGAGATGGAGAGAGAGAGAGAGAGAGAGAGAGAGAGAGAGAGAGAGAGAGAGAGAGAGAGAGAGAGAGAGACACAGAGACAGAGACAGAGACAGACAGAGACAGAGACAGAGACAGAGGAAGACAGGCACAGATAGATAGACAGATGGATGTGAACACCGAGAATTCTGACGCTGTGTTTAATTAGATTAGATTCGTGGTAATTTTTTAATCATCAAATTAATTAATTAGGACTTAACAGCTCTGTCGCAGGGTCCATTTGGGTGCTAACGTTCCTGTACTAGCGTCTGTCATACCTGCGACGACTACACGCGTGCAAGTATGTTCGGGGAACACACCTTGGAGTTGTGTGTGCGTGTGTGTGATACAGATAGAGAGGCGGCCTTGTGTGTGAGTGTGTGTGTGTGTGTGTGTGTGTGTGTGTGTGTGTGTGTGTGTGTGTCTGTGTGTGTGTGTGTGTGTGTGTGTGTGTGTGTGTGTGTGTGTGTGTGTGTGTGTGTGTGTGTGTGTGTGTGTGTGTGTGTGTGTGTCTGTGCAATACGGTGCGTTGAAATATCTGAGCTACTGGCGGTTTCATGAAGCGCGATGGGAGAACGACGGAGAGAAAAAAAAGGGCAGGGGAGGAGCGCCATGTCTCAGGCAATTGGCATTAAGACAAAATAATAGGCAACATTGGCTGACAGATTTAAAGATGAAGAAAAAAGAAAAGTAGTGGCGGTTTGCAGCCCCCCGAATCTATGATGTTAAATATTGAAGTTAATATCATATCTAATAATCGTGTTTTTTAAAAGAAATCATATTGCGGTTGTTAAGAGGACCGTTGTGAATGTCAGATGTGAGTTCGCTTCACGCGCCTCTTGATAGATGTGAAGCGACGATCCTGGGGCCAGAGCCCACGGAGCCCGTGAGAGGGATTTTTTCCGTCCGGACAGAAAACAAGGGGACGGGAGGAGTCGAGAAAGTACCGAGTAGCCAATCATTTATACGCAAATACCAGGGTATGGGCCTGGTAGAACAATTCTAACCAATAGGAGCTTCAGAATGGATGTGCACCCCACGTGGGATTAAATTCCAACCGGCGTCGCTCAGGCACACATCTCACATCGACCAATCATGGCGGCGTAAAGTGTTAATCTCGATGCGGATTGGTTCGAAATTTCATATAGTCCCTCAGTCATCACGTTTAGACCATTTCATTTAACTCTTTCCTACCACCATAGAAAGATATTCTATCTTTAAAGCATACCTGTCCTCTAATAACATAATTTGAATTACGGGACGATCAAAAGCACAAAAAAATAGAAAAGTAGCCTAAATTCAAACACATTAAACCAACTATGTAGGAGTAATAGGCCTATACTGAAAGTCCGTGGGGCAAAAGCCCCTTCAGCGTTTTCCTTGTAAAGTCTCTCTGATCATAATCAAATCAACATGCAAGAAAAACAGATTAAAAACACATGATTAATGATTGCTTCGTAGTCAACTATAACCCACATTCACACATACACGCCCTTGTCTTTCCTTTGCCATATTATGGACAATCAGCAGGCTTTCGATACAATACTGCGAAGGGATTTTGATGGAAATTGGGACAATTCGGCCTGTATCAGGGCTTGGAACACAATCGTTTGGTGCTCTCGCGGTCTTTAATTTCTCCTCTCTCCACCTTATTCACTGTATATTCAATGTAATAGAATTACAATTTCTAATTTAGAGCCTATATAACTTCCGTATAAGAAATTGGGATGACTCTCCCACATCTGAGAAATATCCTTTCCATAACCAGGCACAAGTCATTTTAAAAAGCGATTAAAAATAGTTCTGTCTCCCGCTCATATGCAGTCTCACAGGCACCAACGCTGACAAAACCATGCATCAATCTTAGCTCCCTAAAACATGCTGAGTCCCATTAGGCCGCAATAGCAGAATATAGCACCATACTGCCTCTGAGTGGTGGCTTTTGGGATCGACCGCTGCTGCCTGCCTGCGAGCGTGCGCGTCGGTGCACAGAACAAAGGTCAGTGTGTGTGTGTGTGTGTGTGTGTGTGTGTGTGTGTGTGTGTGTGTGCGCGCGCGGGCGGGCGGGCGGGCGGGCAATAGATAGAATAGGAACTGCGTTGTGTGGTTTTGTTAGAGAGAGTTGTGATGGGGCAGCCTATGCATGTGTGTGACTTTGTGTTCATCAGAGGTTGACAGCAGAGACCTGAGATCAACTTTCTCTCTCTCTACCCCTCCCCCCACCTCCCCCATCCTGTCTGTCCAGGAAGCATGTCCCTGTGGACAGGAAGTGGGAGGGAGGGGCGTGGATGCAAGAGACTCGGAGAGAGAGCGAACGAGCGAGCGAACGAGAGAGAGAAAGAAAGAAAGAAAGAACAAGAAAACGATGTGCATTAATATTCAACATGGGTTGACCCAGGAATCTAACCCTGGACCCCTGGACCGAGGTGGCCCAACAGTTAGGATCCGTTGAGGGCAGCACCTCAAAAAGGAGAATAGGCTGTGGGAGGCAGACAGACAGGACAGACAGGACAGACAGACAGACAGACAGACAGACAGACAGACAGACAGACAAGTGGTGAGTGGGCTGGGCAGGGGTTGCCATGAGTTTATAAACATAAATAAAGAGTTGGCACGGTGGTAACAGCTGAATGATGTCGTTATAATCACCATGAGCAGGCCATAGTGTACGTTTTATAGAGTGTATTGGATTCTGTCAAAGCATAATGGGTCTTAACGTCAATTTTTTGGTGGGGCTTATGACACAAGTTTCTCCAATGGCCGCCAGTGCCGCATAAAAGGTGTGGGGCCCTTTGAAGTCCCCCAGAGTTCCCCAGGAACAGGCTCCCTTGGTTCAAACTGTTACACTCCAATCAATTTATATGTACATGTTCATGGTGCCTCCCACCAGGGAGGGCGGGATGGGGGAGACTGGTGGGGGAAAAAACAGATACATCCGCAGAGCTGGGGAGAAACATTTGAGTCTGATTTTGTCGAGCACATCCAGGCCCTGACTGCTGTTTTTACAGATGATGTGTTGTTGTTGTTGTTTCGTCAGTAATGCATCGCTTTTTCTCTGGAGATAAAAAAGACAGAAACCGACAATGTTTATCTCATGTTGAATGTTTAGCCTTTGTTTGTCCTATTGGTAGTTATTGGTTTGTTTAAGATAAACAGTCCATGCAGCTAATTGACCTGTGACGCAGTTCATGTCCTTCATGAAGTGGTCCTGGAAAATTGAGACCTGATGGGGATTTCACAGACTCCTTGGTATATTGTAGAGATTTAGTCAAGAAAATACAGACAGACAGGCAGATAGAGAGACAGACAGACAGGCAGACACACAGACACACAGATAGAGGGACAAACAAACAGACATGCAGACAGACAGACAGGGTGACAGAGACAACCAGACATAGAGACAGACAGACAGGCAGACACACAGACAGAGGGACAAACAGACAGACAGAGAGACAGACACACATACACACAGACAGAGGGACAAACAGACAGACATGCAGACAGGGTAACAGGGAGACAGAGACAACCCGACAGACAGATAGACAGAGAGACAAACAGGGAGAGAGACAGACAGACTGACAGACAAACAGACAGACAGACAGGCACACAGACACACAGACACACAGACAAAGGGACAAACAGACAGACAGAGAGACAGGCAGAAAGGCAGACACACAGACAGAGGGACAAACAGACAGAGAGACAGAATGACAGGCAGACACACAGACACACAGACAGAGGAAGAAACAGACAGACATGCAGACAGACAGGGAGACAGAGACAGAAAGACAGACAGACAGACAGACAGACAGACAGACAGACAGACAGGCAGACAGGCAGACAGACAGACAGAGACAGAAAGGCAAATAGGTAGAGAGAAAGACATATAGACAGAAAGGCAAATAGGTAGAGAGAAAGACAGATAGACAGACAGGCAGATAAACAGGCAGAGAGACAGACAGACAAAAGGTGAAAAACAGGCAAAAGACAAACGGATGTTGTTGACTGATGAGGAGATGAAGGTAGACTGGAAAGAAAGCTAGGTGGAGGGATAGAGAGAGGGTGAGATTGAGCATTACTGAGTGGGAGACAAGGAGACATGGCAAAAGTAGGAGAGAGCAAGAGAGAGACAGAGAGCAAGAGAGGAGAGAGTGAGAGAGAAGAGAGAGGGAGGGGGAGGGGGAGGGGGAGGGGGAGGGGGAGGGGGAGGGGGAGGAGAGAGAGAGTGAGAGGGGAGAGGAATGAGAGAGGAGAGAGAGAGATGGAGAGATTGAGGATGACTGAGAAGGAGTCAAGAAGACATGGCAAAGGTAGGAGAGAAAGAGAGGGAGGGCTTTGGGGCCAGGGGGACAGAAAGGTAGCTGGGTAAGAGAGCAGGAGGTGTAGGGGGGCACCCTGCCGTTCCAGGTAATGGCAGACTAGAACTTAATAGGGTAGAAAAGGCCGGGGGCTGTTAACACAGAAATGGTCATTTTAAAATCTCA
Organism: Lota lota; assembly: GCA_026745465.1. Lineage (NCBI taxonomy): Eukaryota > Metazoa > Chordata > Actinopteri > Gadiformes > Lotidae > Lota > Lota lota. The sequence goes on along the minus strand of JACYXH010000292.1, from coordinate 3,488,404 downwards.
CCCCCACCCCTCTCTCTCTCTCTCTCTCTCTCTCTCTCTCTCTCTCTCTCTCTCTCTCTCTCTCTCTCTCTCTCTCTCTCTCTCTCTCTCTCTCTCTCTCTCTCTCTCTCTCTTTCCCTCTCTCTATTTATTTCTCCTTCCTTCCTCTCTCTCTCTTTTGCACACTTATTCTCTCTGTGGACTTTTATCCCTGCGTCTGTATGCCTGCTGTATCTTTAACTCTGTTTCCCTCCCTCACTGTGAGGGTAACCACCCACCTCCCCTCACCCTGATTCCCTCCTACCATTCACCTCTCCCTCAGGATGCAGGTCTATGTCTATCTCTCTCTTTCTCCCTCTCCCTCTCTCTACCTCCTCCTCATTGTCTCTCTCTCTCTCCCCCTCACTCTCTCTCTCTTTCACTCCCCCTCCATCTACCTCCTCCTCAAACTCTCTCTCTCTCTCTCTCTCTCTCTCTCTCTCTCTCTCTCTCTCTCTCTCTCTCTCTCTCTCTCTCTCTCTCTCTCTCTCTCTGTCTCTCTCTCTCCCAGTAGGCCATTTCCCCCTCCTGTCCCTTACCCCCCTCTCCTCTCTCTTCATTCTCCCCCCTATATCGTCATTCTCTCCCCCCCCCTCCCCCAGTCCCCCCAGAGGAGGAGCGGTAATGATAGCTATTTGAGTGTCATCAAAGGAGCGTCGTAATGGCTTCTCAAGCACCATCCCACGGTTGCCACGGTGAACCTGGAACAGCCGACATCCCAGAATAAGGCGAGGAGGGGAGGGAGTGAGGGGGAGGGTGGTGGTGGTGGTGGTGGGAGGGTCGTGATGATGGTTATGGTGTTGTAGGGAGGGTGGTGGAGGTTGTGTTGGAGGGAGGGTAGTGGTGGTGATGGTGGGTGGGTGCTGGTGGTGATGGTTGTGACGGTGGTGGTGGGAGGCCGGGTGGTGGTCATGGTGTTGGAGGGAGGGTAGTGGTGATGGTGGGGGTGGTGGTGATGGTGGTGTTGGAGGGAGGGAAGTGGTGATGGTAGGGGTGGTGATGGATGTGATGCTGGTGGTGGTGGTGTTGGAGGGAGGGTGATGGTGGTCACGGAGGAAGGATAGTGGTGTTGGAAGGAGGGTGGTGGTGGTGTTTGAAAGGAAGAATGGTGGTGGTGATGGAGGGAGAGTGGTGGAGGTGATGGAGGCAGGATAGTGGTGGTGGGATGGTGGTGGTGTCAGTGCTGGGAGGGTGGTGGCGGTGATGCTGGTGGTGGTGGTGTTGGCGGGAGGGTGGGTGACACCGCTAAAACATCTGGTTGGCTATTGACAGGCGTCGGCGTGCCGACGGCGACCGGGGCGCCGGGCGCATCAACAGACGATGACACGGGCCCCGGGGCCACAGTGGGGGAGCTAATGATGCGTGGGATAGGATACACACGAGGAGGGGACTGCACTTACCCTTATAATAGTCATAGTAATGAAAATAATAGCACTGATCACAATAGCACTGCAGTGGATGGCATTTTGTTTTTTATTAGTGAATACTATTTGTGAGAAGCTGTTTTTTGAGTGTGTGTGTGTGTGTGTGTGTGTGTGTGTGTGTGTGTGTGTGTGTGTGTGTGTGTGTGTGTGTGTGTGTGTGTGTGTGTGTGTGTGTGTGTTTGTGAATGTGAGTATGTCCGTCCGTCCATATGTTTCTCTTAAACACATTAGACTTTTCTTTTTTTTTGTTCTGTTGTGTGATTTAATTCTTTGTTCTGAGTGTTTTTTTAAGAAGTAAAGTGTGACAGAGAGAGAAGGGCTTTCTAACGTACAAGATAGCACACTGAGTAGAAAGGCAGACAAACTATGGCAAATGTCTTTGTTTAAACGTGTTTTTCATGTGTTTTGAAAATGTTTCAAAATAAATGTAATACAAATTGATCAAACGCATACGGAAATGACATGCACGTCTCGTTCAACATACTGAATTAAAGAACAAGAGCACCCTCTGTTGGCCACGCAGAGTAGAGCACGTAGATTCGTCATTAAGAGGAAGTCCTGGATAGTTACCACTTTCGTTTCTTTGTTTTGGAATAACGACTGCTTTGTTTGGCTTAATGGAAGGTGGATAGGTTGTTTTATAACAAGTCATCATGTTGATAGGCTACCTCTCATACTGCTGGTAGATCACAGATTATTATGAAGTGTGCAGTCGCAAAAAAGAATAACTTGGTCAAAAGGTCTGTGTGAGTAATATCGTGGAGTCTCGTTTAAGCTTTGTGTGTGTGTGTGTGTGCGCGCGCATGTGTGTGTTTGTGTGTGTGTTTGTGTGTGTGTGTGTGTGTGTGTGCATGCATGCATGCATGTGTGTGTGTGTGTGCGTGTGTAGGGAGGGCCATGGCAGTAGACTAGCCTGGTTTGAAGGACTGTGCTGAACTCCCACACGTTTACCTAAAACAGCCCTTATTATGATCATCCTTCTGCTCCTCTCCTCCTCCATCCTTCAGTCTCACCCCCCTCACCCCCACCACCACAACCACCTCTCTGACACCCAGGCTCACTCTGGAGAGCCTGGCCCAGCAGGCTGCCATCAGAGAGGCAGTGTAATGAATCCCCAGGCTGGGGCATGTAACAGGAGCTGCCTTGGCCTACTGCCCCCAAGGATAAGGCAGCGTTCTGGTTTCAACAACTCTCCCTGTATGTGTGTGTGTGCATGCATGCATGCATGTGTGTGTGTGTGTGTGTGTGTATGTGTGTGTGTATGTGTGCATATCTGCATTTGCATTGCCCTGTCCATATGTTTGTGTGTGTATGTGTGCGTGTGTATGCGTGCATGCTTGCGTGCATATCTGCATTTGCATTGCCCTCCAAATGTGTGTGCGTGTATATGCACGTGTGTTTATGCCTTTGCATTGCCATGTGCATGTGTGTGTGTGTGTGTGTTTGTATGTATGTATGTATGTGTGCATGGGTGTGTGTGTGTATGTGTGTGCATATCTGCATTTGGATTGCCATGTCAATGTGTGTGTCTAAATAGTGTGTATGTGTGCGTGCATGCGTGCGCATCTGCTAAACATGTGCACGTGTTTGTGTGTGTGTGTGTGTGTGTCCATGTCTTTAAGACTGTGGCTCCGCGGCCCACACACTCGTGCACGTGCCTTGTTTCTAGTTACCTTGTCTTTGTGTATAAACGCTGCGTGATAAGGGGAGGCGGGTACCAGACAGTAGAGCAGTATAAAGAGCTAGAGAAAGGTAGGATTACACACATATGGGGAGAGAGAGAGAGAGAGAGAGAGAGAGAGAGAGAGAGAGAGAGAAAGAAAGAGCTTAGGACAACAGACTTCTATAAGAGAGTAAGAAGAGTCTTTGTCAGCTCAGCAAAGTTACATCCGTTGGTCTCTGTGCTCTGCAGTGCACGCCATGGAGTAAAATTGTTTTATTGTAACCAGTCCAGGAACCGAACACGGAAGATGTTTCTCGCCGCACCTGTGACCGCCACACCGCCAGATTGCTGGGCTACAAGCACAACCACGACAAAACCCGAGAGTGAAGAGCACCCTTCTCTGAGCTCAGGGCCATCGCCCTCAGTGAAAGAGTGACATCTGTGTTACCACAACAACAGACAGGTGATAGCTGGAGTGAAGGGGCAGGGGGTGGCGGGGGGAAGTAGGATGCTATTTGCATCTGACCCAGGGGCAAGCTAGAGGTGGGGGCAGTAGGGGGGATACAACGAGAGAGAGAGAGAGACAGAGAGAGACAGAGAGAGAGAGATAGGGAGAGGGAGAGAGGGACAGAGTCTGTGATGTCATTCTGGATCTAACCGTTGGGACGTCATTGATATTAATCCAGATTAGAAGGGGTTGTAGGGGGACGTTGGGGGTAACCAGGGGCAACCAGGAGTAGCCAGCGACGACGGCCCTGAGAGATAGACAAGTTGGGGAAAGGAGAGGGTAAGGAGGAGGATTCAGTCCAGCGAGGTAACAAGAAAGCGCGAGAGAGAGGACAGAATTTGAAAACCTATTTTCAGTAAAAAAAAAAAAAAAAAAAAAAAAACTTCTTAAACCTGGAAGCTGGAATTTGAACGCTGAAACGTGCTGTGAAGGAAGCCACAAAACCACAGTAAGTAAATTAGGAGGCTGGAAAAATGTCATAGAAAGGAGTCAGAGGTTGTGGGAGGGTGTAGGAAAGGGCGGGAGTGGGTAGTGGTCTGTGGTCTGGTGAGTGCTTTATATACTGTAGCTTAATGAATTGATTTCCTGTCTTTCTGCTTTTCTCATTTCATCACTCTCTGTGGTCTCACCTCTTGCCTGACAACTATTTGCCGTTATTTTGCCTTTCTCTCATCTCCTGTTTTTTGCTGCTGTTGGATTGCAGGTCAATATGCCTGCTAATGGGAACCGGCCCTTAAAGCTGCAGTTTGGCCTCATCAATTATGAGGGCCGCTACCTGACTGCCGAGGCCTTTGGCTTTAAGGTACAAGCATATGCCATGTCATATCACACTGGACATCCAGGTGACCACTGACTATAGGAGACTATTGGATAGATAAAGATCCCTCCTAACCTTTGTATTGTTGGTGTCATCTACCCATGAACAGTGAGTGTCATGCACAAAGCTGCAACATTCAAAGTGAAGATGCTCCATGGCTCAGTGTGTTGTCTCACTCACCTGTTCCTCCAGGTGAACGCCTCGGCGCCCAGCCTGAAGAAGAAGCAGATCTGGACCCTGGAGCAGGAGTCCCACGACGGCCAGGTTGTCTACCTCCGCAGCCACCTGGGCCGGTACCTGGCCTCCGACAAGGACGGCAGGGTCACCTGCGAGGCCGACGGCCGCAGCTCCGACTGCCGCTTCCTGATCGTGGCGCGGTCGGACGGGCGCTGGGCGCTGCAGTCCGAGCAGCACCTGCGCTTTTTCGGCGGCTCCCGCGACTACCTGTCCTGCTTCGCCCAGGCCATTACGGACGCCGAGCTGTGGGCGCTCCACCTGGCACTCCACCCGCAGGTCAACCTGCTCTCCGTCGCCCGCAAGCGCTACGCCCACCTCGCCACGGAGGACGGCGAGGTGGCCGTGGACCGGAACATCCCGTGGGGCGTGGAGGCGCTGCTGATCATGGTGTACCAGGACGGCAACTACTGCCTCAAGACCAGCGACGGCCGTTTCCTGGGCAACGACGGGAAGCTGGTGGCGCTGAGCGGCAAGGCCACCGCGTACACGCTGGAGCTGAAGTGCGGCAAGCTGGCGTTTAAAGACTGCGAGGGGAAGTATCTGTCTCCCATGGGCCCCACCGGCACCCTGAGGTCCGGACGGTGCTCCAAGCCGGGGAAGGACGAGCTGTTTGATCTGGAGGAGAGCCACCCACAGGTGGTGCTAATGGCGGCTAACCGACGATACGTGTCCATAAGGCAAGGTAGGAACATGGACCGACAAGAACCAACGCACACATGTGCGCTGTGGCCAGGGGGCGTATACACCCTGAATGATGTGAACTCTATCTATCTGTTTTACTATTTAGTCATTAAGCAAGACGCTTCTATCCAAAGTGACTTACAGTGAATTTGGACGGAGCCGGTTGGGTGTGAGGTGCCTTGCTCAAGGACACCTACTGGGAGTCTGAGGACATTGGGGATCGAAACACCCAACACTCACCCTAAACCGTACATACATATTTAAAAGCACTAGTTGTTGGCGAGGAAATAGGCGCACACATGCATAGATCAAACCACAAACTAATTTCCCAAATACTCCTTGACGCATGGAGTGACATCAGCAGAAGAATCACAAATTTCAAGTTTCACGCGCAGTAGACAGAAAGGACCTAACTCTGCTTCGGTGGAACTTGATTAATGATAAGGTGAGGAGAGCATACACTTAACTCCCACCTACACACCTAAGGGAGTAGAGTGACCACTACCTACAACTTCACAGACTACTACAATTTCCACTACAGGCCTACCATTATACAGTGCACTGATACACCACACGGGAAAACCGAGCCTCTCCATGTACAGGAACTACATTAGTGGACTAACGCAATGAATATTCACAGACCGGCGGAGAGTAGACTACTCTCCGGTGATTGGCAGCTGATGGGGGTGGTAATTATGGATAATGTGTTCATGGGCCTTGTTCACTTTATCTGCACATCCACACTATGATGGGCCTCTCAGATCTTTCCAGGATACCCAGGTGGGGATTGGTCATATTGGAGAGGTGTGGTGAAAACACCTTTTGTTTTAAACAGTGATTCACCCTGCACCAGTCCTTTGTGAAGTGTAAAACACGAACACAATGTTTGCGCTACTGAAGTGTTTGCTGAAATGAAGGGTTTCATGCAAAATAAGTGGGTGGATTAGGGAAGGTTTGATTATTAATATTCTCTCAATCAACACAACTGAGGGAGCGGCGTACTGCTCTGTGTTACATTCCTATTTGATATTAATATTCAGCTTAGGGGCTAGGCATCTTGCTCAAGGATGGGTGCGAACATTGGGGAATCGAACTCAGTACCTTTTGGCCGGGAGACAAATGTCCCCCCCCCCCCCCCACATATCCCATCAAAAAATGCTTTGTCTGTAAGTGTGACAAATTGTCACACTGTCACACTGAGAGACTCTCTGAAACGATCAACATCATAATGTTTAAATCCGAGGATAATATCCACTAACGATACATGTTTGTGACCTCTGATACAGCCGGTTTTCTTGCTTCAACCTATTGCTCAGGTCGGTTTCATCTGATCAGCGTGTATCTGATCAGCATGCAGGGAGGTCAGCCCTGTGGCTCGGCTGATGGATTACCCTCACTCTCATTCTGGCCCGCATAGACGCAATAAAACACTGCTCGAATTTGCAGTAAAGAAAACAACGGCAACACGATCCAATTGGATTACTCCTTCAACACCGTATAGGCCTACCCAAGGCACCTCGCCCTGCGGTCCTTTCCTGTCGGTGCTTCAAAGGTGAAAGGACTAGAGGATTGGAAAGCAGCTCGGTTCAAGACCAATGGCGTTTGTCACCACCGGCCCATACACGGCCGTGACACCGGTCGGCGGGCGGCAGATTCTTGTCTGTGGGCTAGAGTTACCCCAGCCAGCGCTGAATGCTGTAACTGTATCGCTGCTTTGTCATTGTTCACGGAGAGCAGTGAGGGGCTGGAGGCAATAACCAAATGACTAACAACACACACTTACACACACACACACACACACACACACACACACACACACACACACACACACACACAGCGAACTGATTGGTTATGAGATCTGTATAGCTTCAGGATGGGGGGGGGGGGATAATGGTCGTGACACACATTGTAACACATATGGATTCCCAAAGTGCTGTGCTGTGTTGTGCTACCGGAACAGCATTAGCATTAACGGCAAGGCGATGGCCAAGAATTGATGAATTTAATTTAGAAAGCATAATAGACGAAAGTGGCCTCGGGTTGTCGCTATTGTCTGTCCGGGTTTTTGCACTCTGACTTTCTGATGTACTGTAAATGCAACAACTTAGAAAGAATGTGGCAGTTTCCCATACAGGCATGCACACACATGCAAAAAATATTCCTATTTCTCTCTCCCTCTCCCTCCCCCCCCCCCCCCCCCCCCCTCCTCTCTACATACACTTGTCCTGTGCAAACAAAAGCTTTCTCTTTCCCTGACACAGTTGTCCACATACACGGTCCCTCTGGTTTGCGAACATTGAGCTGAGGTGAGCACGTTGAATTATTGATGGAGTCGGGCCCTGTTCATAGAGGGTCTGGAAACCCTAGCTGATTCTTTACCTGGGCCAAATCCTCTCCCCCTCGCGGGCACCCTGGTTAGGGATGTACTGGTACCGCACCGGTCAGCGTTCTCTCCCTGACAGGTAGGCCCGGACATGAAGGAGAATGTGGCCTTCCCTTTTTACAAAAACTACTTCCAAGGATGCAACCCCTCAACACTGTCAAAATGCAACGGACATGATTCAAAAGGTTTTCTAGGAGTTACCCGACCCAAGTGTTGGGGGTCCTGAGAGTGCAGAGAGCACATGCTCAGGTTGAACACAAATGCCAGAAGGTGGTGGTCGCACGTGGAAATAAATGTTACATAATGAATGCTCCAGAGACGGCGTCGGCGCATTCCTGTAGTCCTCACAGTCACACATCTCAAACGGCTTTAATATTCAATGCAATTCTGAGGTCACTCCCAGACTCTACGCCCTTTTGGTGTAAAACCCAAACAGGTAAAAAGACCAACCTAGAGGGATGCAATGGGATGGGATTTATACTCCAGTGTGGCTAGGAGCACAGACATTGCAGAGGCATACGAGCAAAACAACAGGAAAGTATGAAAGAACAAGGATCACAAGCTGAACAGGGATGGGAGGGGCGAGGCGACAGGAAACAGGAAATGTGGTGATCCCAATAAATAAATGAATGGGGAAGGAGAAGAGAAGTCAAAAATATGAATCCCAAGGACGAAGGGGAAGCAATGCAGAGCGAGACAGGGGAGTGAGAGAGAGGGAGAGAGAGAGAGAGAGAGAGACACACACACACACACACAGTAGAATGGATACCAGGATACGAGAGGGATTCTCAGAGGACATAGGGACAATAGGGGCAGGTGGTGGGGGGGGAGACAGGTAGACAGCCTGGTATACCTATTGTCACCCTGTGCGTTCGCACATAAATCAACCAGTTTAGCCGGGGGTCCCAGGGGAGCCCAGGTGTCATGCTGACTATTTGAAGTGCAAACATGGTAAGAATGTTAGCATTAAGAAGTGGTTGAACAATGACATTTCTTTGTTGTATTACATTTGTGTGTGGGGGTTTTTAGGGACAAAGGCGCGCACACACACAACAAATGATTTCCATGGTTCTACTTCGGTGCTTTCTTCTCTGTATGTCCCTGGCCCTGTGTGTTTGTGTGTGTGTGTGTGTGTGTGTGTGTGTGTGTGTGTGTGTCAGCGCATGCGGGGTATGAGTAGCAACGGTACATGTGTGTTTGTGGATATACTTGTGTGTGCAAGTATTTGTGTTTGTGTGTGTGTGTGTGTGTGTGTGTGTGTGTGTGGGCAATTGAGAAGGCCTTGCCATTGTTTCTCTCACCACCTCCCTTGTTATCCCTCGAAAAGGGAGATGATCCTGCAAACACACATACTTTTCATCACATACAGACATAAACACGTACGTACACACGCGCACACACACATGCACACATACTGAACACATACATATGTGTGCATGTAGAGTGAAGACTTCAAAAAACTAGAATACACCCATGTATACACACAGACACACACACACACACACACACAAGCAATGGTGTCATACTTAGAAAGCACTTGAACATACACGCACACACACACACACACACACACACTCACATACACACAGACATACCTTCTCAAAGCCCTAGGACTAGCAACAGACAAGAGAGAAAGATAAATAGAGGGTTAGACAGGAAAGGAAAATGCAATAGTGAAAGATGGGAAGGCTGAAAGAAAGGAGAAAATAGGCGATAGTGGGGTTGGTGCGCATCACGTTACCATTAATAATGGATGTCAGAGCCATCTACCGCTGATTGATTAGTCAGGCCTGCTTCAGTTCCAGGACAACACCCAAAAGTGGAACTTGAACTTGCAACTGTTCCAAAGTGTTGCACTTCTAAGACATACGTATGTGTGCATGTGTTTGGGTTTGTGTATGTCAACATCCCCAAAAATGTTGGTATTAAATATTCCCAGAGCGTGTTGTGTGAGGAACATAAGCAATGCTGAGAGCCAGCCACAGCGATACAGAGCTCCACATCATCTACATGTACCACATTCTGCCGTGTGTCTCCACGGCCAGAGAGCCTGCTTGGTATGCCTGACCAGGAGCAGGAGGAGGAAGAGGGGGAGGAGGAGGAGGAGGTGGGGGGGGTCAGAGATGGTCTCTCAGATAAATTAGTCCCCGGTGCTGTGACTGATATCTCCGGATTCATGGCTTGGGTTCCATCCTATCCAATCTCTTCCCACATTCTCCATTTCATGCCCTTTTTCATCCCTCCATCTCCATCTTCCTCACGCCCCCCCCCGCCCCCCCCCCCCCCCCCCTCCACCACCACAACCACCACCACCACCACCATCCCTCCATCTCTCTTCTTTTGTCTTTCGGTCCGTCAGATAGGTGTGGCGAGAGACCAGCTGAGCCCACCCCCAACCCCCACCCCCAAACCACCCTCCAACTCGTCTCTCTCAGTTGGATTAGTGTGAAATGGACATGTTAAATTGATAAACAGAGCATGACATTGAGTTGGGATGGGAGAGAGATTGAGAAATAGAGAGATTAAAGGGAGGGAGGAGAGGGAGAGAGAAAGATAGAGAGAGAGAGAAAGAGAGAGAGGGGGAGAGAGAGATGATGGGGGACAATGGTTCTTTGGATAGCGCATAGAAAGCACAGAGGACAGGGAAGAGGAGGGAGTGGTTCCATTCAAACAGATAGTTTAATCAGCAGTGTGGACTCAAAATAACTGTTAATCCAATGTGTGCGTGTGCGTGCGTGAAAGTGTGTGCGTTCAGGCAACTGTGTTCTTACAGGGCTTATAGTGAATACACATCACATGAATGGACTTGTCCTCAGACTGTGATTCGTCAGTAAAATACATGTAAGTGACCAACCTCTTGGTGACAAGCCAGGACCACCCTGGGCACACATGCACACACTGGTACAACTAGAAGCCTGCGTAAAGTGTTGATTAACCCATTTATATAGTCGTACATTGCCGGTGTAAAAAATGCCGGTTTTTGGTTCAGCGGGACCGGTGATTATCAGTATAACCTACTTTACCCAGACCACACAATCCTCTCTGTTGTTCCTCTTTTACACCTTCACTGAGCAGACTGCAAGGGAGATTTGTGGGGCTCATAGTCCAATTATGATTGGAGTGATCATGGTGATGAAGGATGCGGGGCCAGGGCAGGAAGGTTTGAAGACAACCGGGCAGGGAGGTGAACAAGAAGAAAGATGGATAGAGAAGAGGAAGAGGCCAGATGAGGAGAGCAGCAAGAGATAGAGGAATAACGGGTTATTAAAGGTTATGAAAGAAAAGGGGGAGGGGGGCTGAGATTCTAGGGTGCATTTAAATCTTGGTTTTAGTCTGCTGCAATCTGTCCAGGGATGTCTGTGAATGTCATCAGTCTGCCTGGGTCAAAATATGTATTATCATAACGTTAAGATCTGGGGAGAAGCAGAGAACTAACTATTAGAATTGATTTGCCATGTCTTTCACAGCTATAATAACAGATTATACCACCTGGCTGCCACACAACCGACCCTTTTAGCAGCATTCAACCAGGGCATTATCCGTGTGTGTGTGTGTGTATGTGTGTGTGTGTGTGTGTGTGTGTGTGTGTGTGTGTGTGTGTGTGTGCATACATGCGTGCGTTCGTGCATGCATTGAAATTCTTGGGTTGATAATGACAAGCTCTCAGCCAAGAGTTCCATGTGAAACTAATTGGATTCTAAGCTATATTCAGTAATTGTTTTGTCAGTCAAAAGGTGCCTATTTTGTGCCTGGGTGTTAATTAAGCAGTGTCATTCATAAAAAAAAACAACGAAACCCATTAACGGTGATCATTATTGTTAGAGAACGTGGAGCCATGCCATTACAGTATTGCTGTAAATACGCTTCGGTCTGCAGTGCTTTGTGTACAAGGCTTTCGTTTCGCTAAGCTCTGCCCATATGGTCTGAAATGTTCACAGATACATGCACGTTTGTATCCACCTGTGTGAGCTTTCTCCTGTGGACCTAGATGTACAATGTTTATACAAAGAGCATGTTTGTATTAATAAACACAGTATCCTGGATGGGATTAGACTAACAATGTACAGCTGTAGCAAACACACTGGTGAGCTTTTGAGTTGCAGCCAGGGAGGTAGACGAGTCCCAGATGGAATAATAAGTGATGGTGTTTGTGATTGGGGGGGGGGGGGGGGGGCAGAGGTATGCAGAGCCTCTTGCTGTGTCGTCGTCGTCCCCCCCCCCCCCCCCCCCCCCATACACTTCATTCAGCAATCAGTGAGTATAGGCAAGGTCTAGGAGTTATGACCGGTCGGAGCCACTTTTAAGGGCGCCCAACATTGAAGGATCACACGCGTGATTACACTTTACCCCACGCTGGGCTAAAGCTACACATAACAATACAACGCTGATTAGGAGTTGTGTTAATACGTTCCCTCGCTAAGTAGGTTGGGTCCATCGGCCCACTACAGCCGCGATGAAAACACAATGAAGAGCAGTGGAGGTCAACGAGTCATAGGTTTTATTTTTACTTTGTTTACAATGAAGTAAATCAAATATACCAATTGGGTCAAACAGCTTTACATAAAAAAAAAAAAAAGCATCTCCCCACGTGAGGGCCGGGTAAGCAAGTAACGTGAAGTCTCCATTTTGATGACTTCCAACCATCCTGCTTATTAAGTGCTGATTCGTTCTTCTATTCCCAGGAGTCAGCCTGTCGGCCAATCAGGAAGACGAGACTGACATGGAGACGTTCCAGATGGAGATCGACAGGGAGACGAAGATGTGCATATTCCGGACCAGTCAGGGGAACTACTGGGCCCTGGTGGCCCACGGAGGCATACAGACCACCGCCACCGAAATGTAAGACGCTACAGTGAACTCCGGAGAAGTGGTTGGGGATATCGTTCACAGAGTCACTTACTAGCAAAGCGAGAGGGGATAATAAATACATGTGCTTTAGTTTACAAGGAATAAACCCTAAGTACATATGTTGAATAATAAATAAACACAGACAGATTGTAGGTCTACTTAGTCTCTCCGGATTGTCGGCTATGTTAGAAAGTTGAGTACAATAAAAGTAGCTCCAGTTATGATATATTATTGCGGCCTGTATGAAGACTATTCAATTCTGCTTTATTTTACACTTTTATGTTCCTTTTTCAATATTTGTCACCCTCTAAAATAAAGATCAGCCGACACCATGTTCGCACTAGAGTGGCTGGGTAACAGAATGGCACTACGAGCCAACAACGGTAAATACATCTGTACCAAGAAGAATGGCCAGCTACTAGCTGTTAGTGACTCCATTGGTAATTCCCAATTTATCGAACTGATCTCTTTAATCCTTTTTGCACTATGTGAACCTTTACCATAACCATTATCTCTACGCTCTGTTCCTTTGCTGCCCTCATGTGGCCAGGCGAAGACGAGCAGTTCAATCTGAAGTTGATCAATCGACCAATGCTGATCCTCAAAGGAGAGAACGGCTACATCTGCCACCACAAGAGCTCCAACACACTGGACGCCAGTCGATCTGTCTACGACATCTTCACCTTAAGCTTCAATGACGGGGCGTACCACATCAAAGGTATACACACGCACACACACACACCTGGATATCCTAAAACACACTACAGGCCCAGTTGTTTGCTACCGTCAGTTTATTCATGGTACCTTCTCTCCCTTCTCTCATGTTGTGTGTAATCGTGCAAAGACAGACCACTGACATGACAAAGTTCCGATCACAGTTGGCACCATTATAATGATTGGAACCATAGTCATCCGCAGCAGTGGGTCACACATCAACGCCTGTTACGTTGTCTTGGCTGTCTCCTGCAGGCGTGAGCGGGCGGTTCTGGTACGTGAACAGCGCCGGGCTGGTGTGCTCCGACGGTGACACCCCGGAGGACTTTACCCTGGAGTTCCTGGAGCACGGGCGCATCGCCATCCGCGGCAAGAACGGCAAATACCTCCGCGGAGACCAAGGTGGCACCCTGAAGGGCGATGGACTCAGCGCAAACAGCTCTGCCTTATGGGAGTACTGATCCCGGACTAGAGCACCGTCAGGTTACCCCCCGCCCCCACCACCACCAACGCTCTGTCTGGTTCTGCAGGAGGGCAGATCAACCATCTACGAGCTTCTGTCTCGAGTTCATCTGGAACTGAAGGATAGACTAGCCGCCTGAGGCCTCTTATTTGCCCTTTGGTGCAGACCTGGTCTTTGGGGGCTGAAAGGACGAGCAGTATTTAAAAGAGTCATTTGAAAAGGTCCTGAACTTACGCCGATGATATAAATCGTGATCTATCCAAGTGTCCACATAATAAATCTCAAAATCGACATACACATGGTGTTGTTTACACATTCAGAGGGGGGGGGGGGAGCCCCCAGACAGCATTAAAATGTGGTATCCCATTATGGAGATCACTTTTGACTATTTAGTCATTTAGCAGACTTCTATCCAAATCGACTTCCACTGAATTGTTTTAGATACAGCACATCCACGACCAGGGAGAGGCATCTTGCTAGGGATGCTTACAAGTAGACTGCAGGCTTTGGGGATTGACCCCAGAACCTTTCGTCTGGGAGCAGAACACTCTCCCTAAATGGGCTCATTTGTTGGCAAAGTGACTTTACTCAAACATGGGCCTTCATGAAGTGAGGTGGTGTTGAAAGTGTGAATGAACCCTGGAGTTGCTAATGTAATATTTCTACCTATTCTTTCTTTGATTCTTTATGTTATAATATTGATGTTGGCCAATAATTCTTACTGATTGACCAACACAATAAGGCTGAGTTCACCCAGCTACTGTATCTCACAATGAGGGAATACTCAAGTTTGTGTGTGTGCAACTCTGATAACTTGATCCTTTTGCATGAATAATAATCATTCTTAGACATGGAAAATAAGTCCTTCATAGAGGATCTCTGAACCCCCCCCACCGCAAGCCTTAGCGGGGTGGTTCATGAAACAGTGAAAGCAGACAAAAGCAAACAATTGTGGTTCCACCGATTGACTGAGGGTTATTGACTTGCATTGGAAAGATCAACTCAACCCCACTGTGTTTCAGGTCACATATCAGCCTGTTTCGCGTCATTAGTGGGGCAGCGCGAGGACACCACTTTTAGCAGGAATGTGTGCGTTTCCAGGACATACTCACCTCCAAGCTCGATTATAGTAACTGTCGTAGACTGTAGTCATAGTGACCGATTAATATACAGATGCAGAAGACTGCTCATCTTCACGCCTGCTACATACATTCTCTGGATCTGTTCTTTTTATTTCATTTTTTAGTGTTTAATTTACTCTTAGAATGGAAGTGCAAATAAAATTGTTAAGTGTTGATATTCAATCTTTTGATGTTAAATCCTTTAAATATTATTCAAATCATATTTTAAATTCCATTGTGTTTTAAAGTTTGAGACCTACATAAAAACCATGAAAAAAAAAAACATTTTGTAAAATATAAATGATGAAATGTACTTTTTACAATGAGGATTCCGGTTTAAATCGATGCAAAGAAAAATTTATTTCCCTTCTCCATCAATCCTATGTACAGGTTGCTAAACTAGACATAGAGTCACGTCCTTAACTAGATAGCAAAGCACAGAGCTTTTGTTCCTATACAGTCATACAATCAGGAGCGGGTTATCTCTGAGCTCGCGGTAGATGCTAAGAAGAGACTGGTTCATCTTCTCTCTTGTAAAGTCACCACCAGAACCCTCTGGCACCCGGGACTCCTGGATACACTGCAATGATGCCTGGAACAGGAAGTGAGGAACCGGAAATCAAGGGGGTCAAGAGTATGTTGTTGGAGTATGTTCAAATGACCATCGATAGCGACACCAGTTGAACAGATTAGAAACACCATCCATGTTGAAGGTCCTACCTCAGCCTTCTGAAGGGCCTGTCGAAGAACCGCAGCCTGAATTCTCCCGGGAGAAGCACTGTTTTCAGGAGCCCTCTGCAGCAGGGTCTGTCAGATCAGAGAGTAGCAGAGGAAAGCATTTCAGAAACATTCTATGATAATACTGTGTATAATCTGTCTGAATGCATTCCGGTTTCGAGAGTCTTGATTTAACCAGGTAAGTCAATCAAGACAACCCTTGTGTATTATAATGTGGCAACGAATACATAATATGCAAGCATATTAATCAAATATTCATGCTGGAGAAAGGAGCCCTCCTCGCTCATGTACACGTGAGTGTGTACGTACGACTGTATACGTACGAGACGTACGAGTGTGTACGTACGACTGTATACGTACGAGACGTAAGAGTGTGTACGTACGACTGTATACGTACGAGACGTACGAGTGTGTACGTATGAGTGTGCACGTATGAGTGTGAACTTACCTGCACGCGGCCCAGCACCGCGTGGTGTACACCACACACAGTAGCCATGGAGGAGCACTCCACCCAGATCTCCACCGTCTTCAGACCACCACCCGTCTCAATGCCCTGCTCCCCTGCGGTGACCTGGAGAACCCAGAGCAGACACACGGCCCCCAGGGGGTACGGCTTCGTTACCGCTGTCAAAACGTGATTGATTACACGCACCCTGTTTCACCTTCACGCAGAGAGAAGCCTCGATGCAGCCGTGATCAATTTAATCTTCAACTGACAAAAATCACATAGCAATTATTAGAACCCTTTTCACACGATTCCCGAGATTTTACGATTCAGCATGGAACGAAACTATTGACTTTACACAAGAGGAAAAGAGGACTGAAAGACAGGAAAACATTGATGTGGATATTATGATGTAGGTATAGAGTTAGGGTTAGTCGTGGGTTTTCCAGCTCAATTGAATACACTCAGGGACTACGGCCGATTTTAACAACATGTATGTACATAGTACAATGGAATGATCCAAGGTGATGCTTTAGTGAGCTGACCTATTCAAATGCAGTCCGTTAGGGATCATGAATGCAGTGGGAGAGTGTTAATACTGACTAACCCACAATAATTCTTCATTACTAGCAACCTGCTGCTTATAAAGTTGCCTTCAGTCGCTTCACTACAACACTGGGTCTTAATTACAACATCAGTATTCCCCCACAGAGACGGGCCTGCCCTCTAGCTCAGTATTTTAGTATTACACATAACATTATTAAAGTACATTATATCTAACGATAGACTGTTCTACCTATCGGCTTGGGTGTTTTACTCCCAGCCGAAAGGTTACGGGTTCCAAAAGATGAATCGCTGTAAGTGGTTTTGGATAAAAGTGTTAAATGACAAACGTTAATATTAAAGGGTCAAAAGGGGACTGCTTAGGTAACACACACACACACCTCCTTAGCGGTCAGTCTGACAGGATGTCCGCCCGGACACAGAGCGCTGACCACCAAGTCGTCTCCCCCTCGCGTCAACGTCCCCTCTCCCCCACGTCCAGAGGACAGCAGCAGCCAGTCCAGCACAGAGGAGGAGAGGCTCAGACAGCTAGGAGCGACCTTTGACCCCCTCGGGGCCGCATCGGTGGCTGCCCACTCCAGCGCAGCGCTCAGCAACTCCTGTGACACCCTGACGCATGCTGAGTGCCTCACCCCCGCCTCGGGCCTTAGGGTGCCTTCGGTGTCCCCACTTCTGCCACGACCTACGACCTCACGGGCGTTCAGAAACGCTTGCAGGGGGTCCACGGAGGCCCCATCTGTGGGCAGAAAGCTGCCATTTTTATTCGCATCTCCCGGTCTGTACACACGGAGAGCGTCCAACCAATCCACGGTCAGAGTGTCCACGGGTAAACTGAAACAGCCGCCGTCCAGCCCTGGGAGACTGGAGTCAGGGTGGCCGCCGGCCAGCAGGGTGCTAAGTTCCTCTTCTGCCAGGAGACGGGTGAACATGAACACCAGCGAGCAGCTGACTGTCACCGGGAAGGATGTGTCTCCGGCTGTTGCCAAGGGCAACGACACTTCAAACCTTCCCCCTGGACGGAGGTTTAGGATGGGGAATGACAATGTTCTAGAAGAGCGTTCTCCACCCACACCGAGAGGGTGGGAGAGGGGAAGAACGGTGACGCAGAACGTCCAGCCCTGTTCTAACATATAAGGGCTAGAGTTTTGGAGAACGCAGGTGAGGTTTAAAGTGTCTCTCTGCAGCACCCTGCTCCACCGAGACACTGCGTGACATTGGATTGATCGCATCTGCACGGGGAAATGGTCTTCTTTGTTGTGGTTGGATAGCAGCAGGCAACTGATGTGAAGCACTTGATTGAGTAGCCTCAGGACCTCTGTCTTGGAATGGATGCTGGCTTTTAACACTGTGGCTCTGAGAAGAAAATGACAAAACCAAAGTACCATCAGCTCAATGAACATGGCCCATTGGCTACAAGCACTCATTATTATAACATTAACAGGATTATACATGAGCGAACAGAGCTACCATCATTAACAACACAATGGCATTTAGCTGCTTATATTTATTGCAACACTTTAATGGGATTCTTAAACTACCTGAATTCAATATTTTAGTGTACACAAAGCTATTGGCAATTTGTCTTGTCAATGGTGAAATTCCATTTTGTTCCATACTAAAATTAATTTGGGAGCAGTCAAAAAACCCACAAAAATCTTAATGTGAAACAACAGGTATTGGAGTCATAATGCAAGGGCCATTAAGTCAGGTAGAGAGATGAGTACAACCTACCTCTCACACACATCTCCGATAGCAGCCAGGAGGTCTTTAATCCTCTGGCCCACCTGCGAGGAGGGGAGACTGGGTAGCTCTCTGCTTGGTCCTTCTCCTCCTCCTCCTACTGCTGCTGCTTTAGGTACGGTAATGCTCTGCAGCCTCCCTCTGGCTGACAGGCCCAGGAGCTGCACAGTACCTGGGAAGAACCACTTAAACTTAAAGCCTGTTGATCGTAACAATAGGCCATTCAAATGACTAAGTGCTCAGACACACTTGAGGCCATAAGTCTCCTTCTAAGCCTCGTCCTTGTCTCATTAGCTGATCATTGCTCTGTTATAATTGAACAACGGTCCCCTGTAGCTGTCAAATCCCAGGTAGCTCAGTTCCACCATACTGCATATGAACCAACCAGCTTCCCATCCTGAGACTTAACTAGGGCTAGCTCAGAGTAAAATGTCACATACATTTCTTTTATCTGTATGCGTGTGCCCAAGTGTGAGTGAGTCAGTGAGTGAGCGAGCAAGCGTGAGTAAGCAAGTGAGTGAGTGAGTGAGTGAGTGAGTGAGTGAGAGCAAGAGAACCGAGAGAGTGTTTAAAGTGAAGATTGGCTGTCATTCCATTTACCTGCAGCAGCAGTGTGCGTGGCTCTTACCAGCGCCACGACTCCACACACATTCAGGCTGACCGGACTAGGAAGCCCATCTCCCACATCCTCCCCTTCCCTCAGGGCCATGGCTCCCTGCTGCTCCAGACCTCTGGATAGATCCAGAACCAGGATGTCTGAGTGGGTGCTGTAGTACAGCCGTTGTCCTTCCACACAGCCGCACACCACGGGCCCAGAGACACAGCCCTCTGTGAATGCCAGCAGTTTCTGCCCTGCCTCCGACGCCATCGCCGTGGTTGTCACCGTGGCGGCCGTCCCACCGGTACCGATCAGCACCACCCTCCCAAGACCGCCAACTGCAACCAGACACTGAGAATGAGGAAGGTCCATTCCCATGGCAACTGATGATCCGATGAAGACAATCGGCTGCTCGAGGCTGTGCAGAACTCTGACACGAGACTGAAGGCCTTGCAGCGGGAAGAAGCATAGGCGGCCGTCGGGAAGGCCGCAAAGGATTATGGGGGACTTGGCGAGAGCGGCGTCCACCCCAAAAATAATCTTGAAGAGGAGCGGCTCGAGGAGAAAATGGCCATCTCCTGTAAGAGTGTGGGATGAAGATGACGGTGATGGGGAAGAGGTGGGGACACCGTCACTGGAGTGGACACAGTTCATCACAGGCTTCCTCGCTGGTGTTCTCCTCTGGTCTCTGTCTTCATACAGCCCAGGTGACACCACAGGAAGCTCCAGCACCCCGACCTTTTCGTGGCCGCTGGCTGACGACTCCACAGAGGCAGGCACTTTGTACAGAGTGAACTGCCAGAGCTGGTCTTTGTGAGTCAGGGTCAGAAGAATGGAACCAACCAGGAGCAGAGAGCACACACTTTCCTCTCTGACTGCCAGCCAATCAGAGGAGATTGTCAGACTGGGAGGAGGAGCTGAACAGGGTGGAATTCTGCAGAGGAAAAACACAAAAAGTGAGGTGACTGAAGGTCTCGCTTGGGCCTTGGTATTATAAATATGATAGATTACTGGCAACTTTGAAGCGTTGGCCTACCTCGACATAAGAATGTGAATGTTGACACAGTAAACTGCAGTTTTACATGCTGCATATATCAGATGCTTGTCATCACTCTGAACCAGGTAGCATATGGGACCCGGAAATAGGAGAGTGGTCTATAAAGGGAAAAAAACAACTTTACTTAGAAGTGTTTTATAATAAAGTAAACAACATAAATCATAGTCAGGATGTCAAATCCACTTGCCATAATCCTTTTCTCTTCGTTATGGAAAATGTTGACCTCATCGCTACCATCGCAGATGAAGACAAGCGTCCCAACAGTAACTTTGGCATTACATGGGACATTTCCGAACTGTGCCCATGTCTCTACAGCGCACCTTCCCTCCATAAGTAGACAAGGAACTCACAAGGACGCGTAAAAAATACTTAAAAGTTTGCCCAGCTCTATTTATTGTAGTACATAGTACAGGATATGCAATACAGTGCTGTTCATTTTGGATGAAATAACGAAACCGGTTGTTGACACAGGATGTAAAATTCCGCGCGTGTGTTCCGGACCAATAAGAATTAGAACTACAATACCCATCAAGAATATACACGGAGGTTTGTGTGCCGCATCTACCAATCAAAGGGCTGCAATTACATCCGCCAAATTTTCAAAGCACCATTTGCTTTTCATTTACCATTTGCTCTATCGGTGTGCTTGTTACACATTATGGAGAACGAAGAACATTACAAAATGTACTTTATAGAAAACAGGCTAAAAACATTCATGGGATGGCCATTCGAAGAAGGTTGCGCTTGCACCCCAGAAAAGGTGAGCAACATTAAACTAACCCATCACCATTAGCTAGCGAGCTGAGGTCAAGGAGATCGGTGGCCTCGGACCACCGTAACCACACAGCGATGATAGAACACAGATGATATCCAATTTTGGTTAGGTTATTCGACATTACCGAGTAATGACAGTCCATCTACAAAAATATACAGTTTGAAACTCAAAACAGATGTAGTCTACCCAATGTCAACGACCAGTGTTCAACGTTTAATGATAACGATCGTGAACAACAATAACGTTAAAGCGATCAAACTTTTTGAAAAAGATTCACAACTTTTATCATACACTCAACGGCTATCAAAAGTTCCAGCTATCATTAGTTGCCGTAAAACCATAGCACCGAGAGCATTACCATGACTGCTTTAGGTCATGCTAGTTGCTAACAGTAACACACGGTGTGGACTGACGGCAGCTTCCGTTATGTTTTTGTGTATTCACTTAACGATGTTGGTTAATGCAGATGGCCGAAGCCGGATTCCTCCACACTCCTTCAGACAACTGTCCTGACGTCGCCAAATGTTTCTTCTGTCTGAAGGAGTTGGAGGGCTGGGAACCAGAGGATGACCCTGCGTAAGTAATTCGTGTGTCCAGTAGTTTGTTGTTGTGTTTTCCTGGAAAAGCACTGATTTTAATTGTCTTTTTATGAAATAGGATCTTCGTTCTGCGGCCTTTTCTGCCAGGGGAATCTATACAATGCGTTGTCCCCTGGCTCATGCTTTACTTTTTTTAAGGAATGCACCATCCAAAAGTAATTTGATTAATTATTTATGCCAAATCGTATAGGCCTTTCTTATAGAACCATTTCACTGCTGAGGCAAATCTGAGTACAACAGAACAGAACCTTTCAAGTTCAATGCATTCAGAGGTGTCTTAAGACCTCTCTTCATTTCTATCCTGCACAATGGGCCTGCTTCATTTGACTTTCCAGTCATTTGTCTTTCCAGTCTAAATGTAGGTGTTTATTTGTCTTTGTTCTCCTCCACAGAGCTGAGCACAAATCCCATTCCCCAAAATGTACCTTCATCAACCTTAAGAAGGAGGTGGAGGCACTGTCCATTGAGGAGTTCCTCAAACTGGAAAAAGAGAGACAGAAATATATCAGTGTACGTTTCATAAATTATTAACAATAACAACATGGCATACAGGCATAACAGTATGGTTGACAACTTTTTCTGTTCAGGATTTATGAAGTGCAATGTTCAATAACAGAAAAGCAAAAATGTGTTGCACTGCAACATTTTCTCAACAGTTAATAAAGAAATGAAAAACTGGCTTTCCCCACCCCTAACTGCTTTTAATCTCTACGGTGTTTCTGATCCGTGTCTATCTTTATCCCCATGACAGAACAAAGCCACTGGTGACAGCATTCACAAATTTGAAGAGGCGTCCAAACAGGTTAGAGCCGAAATCAAGTCGGCCAGCGGTGACAAATAGCAGGAGGGGAAGGACAAGCCGATGGATGGATGGGGGGGGGACTTCTTGTATAGAGCTATTTTACCTGTTTTTATCTCTTTTGTGTTTTTAGTGCAATCTTCTGTGTGTTTGTTTTTACTATTAAACCCTTCCATCATATATACTTCTCCTGACTAGTTTTATTTCTATGATTCTATGTGCTGACAATTCCTCTGTTTTCACCAAGCATGAAGGCTCTTGTGATCCTTCTGCATGATGTGAATCAAACACTTTGATTGTAATCTTTAAAGACGGATCCCGGTGTGCATTGTTGTCTGAAAATAGTCAATCTGTCTGTAAAGAACATCTGCTCAGGGATTTCATTAGGGGTAAAGACCTCACTCTTCACTTAGATGGCAATATTGATAATAGGCCGATTAGTGACCACAAGTCATGTTTGGTGGAATTCTAAATTACGTATTAGTTGTTTGTGATTTTCTCAAAAAGCTCATTTATTGTGAGATAGCCTAGTGGTACGACCACGTCAAAAATGTAACGCATTGTTACATTAATATATTCCAATGCGTATCATAAATCGGAAATGTGAATGTGTATTCCCTTTAACATCACATTCTGATCGTTTTTATAACAACGCACTATAAAGTAATGTAGTCGTACCGTTCAGCATTTCCTTCGTCGGTGCCGTGCGTAAACTTGCGGCGCGCGTAAAATGCTGCCATTATAAAAGGACAGCCCATCTCCCTTTCTTGGGCTATTCGGATCGGAGTTGTGCGAAATCCATTAATTTTCCCTCTTCTTCAAACCATAACGACCAATCGGAAACGGCAAGGTATTTTTGGAAACGGAACACTAAACGTTAACGGACTACTGAAATCCTAGATGCTGAAATTTATCGGCGCGCAAAAAACGTGTATAAACAGGTGAGCTATGGTCAATATGTGTACCCATATACACAGGTATGACGTACGGATTACTTTTGCATCACTGGTGCTAACTGCGGGGATCTCCGGATTGCTGAGTTTCGCTCTGCTAGCAGCTGCGATCGGAAGCGAGTATTGGTACATCATAGAAATGACTCCATTAAATCAGAGCGGCTTTGAGGACATGAATTCGCACTCTGGACTGTGGAGAAGCAACGAAGGTAGACAGACTCGTCCTTACAACATCAACTGTTAACTCACATAACATTAACTACACCATACACTGTTGTTTGTATTTCACTGCACCCCTGTTTAATGTTTGTGTCTCATTATTATTGTTAATATTATTGTTATGATTCTATACAGGAGGGAAGGTGTACAGCTTCACAGCCGACTACTCCATCTATTCTGAATCAGAGCTGTACATACTGAGTGAGTCAGCCTCTGTGTACTCCGCTATTGTTGTTGTGGTCCTGCTGTAATGATCATATAAAGGCACTTTGTCACATCTCCCCAGCTGCACTGTGACCCTGCTGAACATCTGTGTGTGTGTCTGTGTTTCGTCACGGATATCTGTGTGTTTTTAGACCTGCACAGTGTGATTGTGGTGGTGCTTCCTCTCAGTCTGGTCCTGCTGGTGTTTGGCGGGATATGTGGACTGGTGAGCTCGCTGGCTCAGAGCCCGGTCCTCCTCGTTTGCACCGCTTCGTACTTCTTCACCTGCAGTAAGTTTAAATGACTCACTACCACCGCTCCTCTACTGTCTACAGTACAGTACTCACAACCAGATCCCCTACTGTCTACAGTACAGTATCTACTGTCTACAGTACAGTACTCCCACCCAGATCCCCTACTGTCTACAGTACAGCATCCTCTACTGTCTACAGTACAGTACTCCCACCCAGATCCTCTACTGTCTACAGTACAGTATCCTCTACTGTCTACAGTACAGTACTCCCACCCAGATCCTCTACTGTCTACAGTACAGTATCGACTGTCTACAGTACAGTACTCCCACCCAGATCCCCTACTGTCTACAGTACAGCATCCTCTACTGTCTACAGTACAGTACTCCCACCCAGATCCCCTACTGTCTACAGTACAGCATCCTCTACTGTCTACAGTACAGTACTCCCACCCAGATCCTCTACTGTCTACAGTACAGTATCTACTGTCTACAGTACAGTACTCCCACCCAGATCCCCTACAATATACAGTACAGCATCCTCTACTGTCTACAGTACAGTACTCCCACCCAGATCCCCTACTGTCTACAGTACAGTATCTTCTACTGTCTACAGTACAGTACACACACCCAGATCCTCTACTCTCTACAGTACAGTACACACACCCAGATCATCTCATGTCTGGACATCTATGATCCTGCAGCTGTCCTCCAGATGTGTTAATCAACTTAACGTTGAAATAAAAACAAGGTTATATAAGACAATTGGATTCACTCCAGATATTCTATTGGGAAGACGCTGCAAGACGCAAACTAATGTGTGTTTGATTGTGTGGCCGGACATTGTAATCTGGGGGCAGGATAGTATAGTGGCTAGAGTGTTCCGTTTTACAGCCGAAAGGTACTGAGTTCGAAGCCCCGTGTCCACAGCCCACTTGTAGGCCTACTTGAACAAGAGGCCTATCCTTATACCTACTCCTAAGTGACCTGTAGCTGAATTCACTGTTGGTCGCTGTTAAATTATTCTAGGAATAGCAAATAGGAAAAAACGAGGTGGATTCTCTTCAACATGCAGAAGGCTCGCAGGGAAATTATGCAGAACAGATAAAACCAATGCAACATTATGGTAAGATAATATCCCAGAAAAAGGGCCTCTAGCTACTCTCCCAATGTAACAAGTTCTGAAACAGATAACCTTAAAAGGAAAGTCAACAGAGAGCAAAAATAAGATCTGAATGAGAATCCTGATTGGCCGGTACAGCAGCAGCACATATTGGGTAAGTATGGCAACAGGAGCAAGGCCAGTTGGCTGATGGGAGCCCAGGAAACTTCTTCATGGTCTGGTCTGTAATGACCTCCATTATGGATTTTGACCTCGAATGACCAATCAAAACAGAGGAGCGTGGTGTTAGATTATTTTAATAATCCCATTTCCACGGTACATATATGTGGAAGAGCTAGCATTTGTGTTTACGTGATGTGTGTACATGTGTTTACGTGTGTTTGTGTGTGTGTGTGTGTGTGTGTGTGTGTGTCAAGTTGGCACGCACAGGACCTTTTACCTTCAATCTGCATCTAATTGTAGCATAGAGCTCTCTCCGCCCGCTCGGTTGCGCTGGATGCGTTATTCCGTACTCTATCATGGGTCCAGGGGGAAGGACAACAAGCAGGTAATATTGCCTCGGAACCATTACAGCGCAAATTCACTCTAAATTTGTCTGAAGGTCGCCTCTCTCTGTAGACTGCATAAGTATTTGCGCGCATCAACACAGAATAGTCTTTATCTCTTTATGTCGCAAACTCATTTAATCTATTCAGCCATCAATCTATCTATCTATTTCTATTTTATCTATATCTATCTATAAACAATATACAACATTATTGTCTTTTGAAGACGATGGCATTACACAGGATCCCCCTCCCCCAAGACAACCTAGAGAGAAAGAGCTAGAGAGGCAGTAAAGAATGGCTGTAAATCCATGCCTACAGATTCTGCAGCCTTTTGAGTGAAATCGTTAGATTAGTGGGAATGCGCTTCACCATTTTGTGGGCCCACACTAATGCACTCTGATCTACAGAAGCCTTACAATCACAGGTCTTCCCTGTGATTATCTGTGAAACACGTGATGTCACATTCTCTCCCAGTGTTATGATGTCAATCATCACGACTGGCAGACTGACGAGAAAGGACTCCAAAAACGGTAATTATACGCCCTTGCAACTGAATAATTGTCTAATTAAGATGATAATTGCTCTTCGGTGGGGTGAAATCTGAACAAGGTCCCCTGGGCTCGTTTTCTATTAAAGGAACAAACCGCTCTGCCTTTGTTTGAGTAGCCAGTCTGGTTTAATAAGGTGTGGTTCATATCGATTGGATGAGATGTGCTGTCAATAGGAAAGAGCGAGACACGTCTGAGATTGTATAGCTGATGTTAAGTGCCACCACTGGGATCTGTGGAAAAAAAGACCAGGTTTCTTGCTTTAACAGAAATAATGTGATTTCCATTTAAACTAAATGACAGGACAAAGACCCAACAGGCCTCTTTACAAACAATGGAGTCATAGTATGTGTTCTAGAGCCAACCTCATTGCAAGAGAGAGCACAATCACACCAAACCCTCTATATTTGAACTATTAATCATACTCATCTCATCCCACACCTGGCTCTACACCTACAGCCATGGCTATGATCTTGGCCACGCCCCTCCCTTGCCAACACCACAACTCGAGCAACAGTGTAGTGTAGAAATAGCGTTCTCATTTGATGTGAACGAGAGTCAAAGCCATAGCGTTGTCTCTCCTTCACATCCATAGCTTTGTTCACATCCAAAGAAGCCACAACTTCACAGCACTCTTAAATGTGTGTGTGTGTCTCTCTCTCTAGCTCTCTCTCTCTTCTCCAACATCTTATTTACTTCACAAAGACGGCCTTGTGTTTCACTGACAATTCACTAACAAGAGCCTTTACGTTTCCCCTTTAATCTGCAGCACATGGTGATGGATTGAAATGGAATTGTAGTTAAAATTAGAAGCAGTAATACTCACTAGCTCAGTGAACCCCTTTACACTTGGAATTAACATGCATTTCGGGGAATTGGATAGGAATCGGATATTGCCAAAATGAATAAACATCCAGGTTTAAACGAAGCCACGACACATTTGTGATCTGATCTGTCAAACCACATCAGTAGGTGGTCTGGCAGGGACGCATGACCACATCAAACATTAAGACAGATTAATACCATACCAATAATGCCAGGTGTAAAGGGGGTCACTAGTTGACAAAAATCTCTCTTTCTCTGATGGACCTTGTGTCCCAGGGCAACCGTGTTTGAACCACACAAGCCCCGCCCTACTTCCTGCCTCCTTTGGTACCCAGGGATAAGGATATCCTGTAGCACTGGGCTGGTTCCCCAGATACACCGAGACACTGTTCATAGCACAGCGTTTAGTCTAACGGTGCATCATTCACAGGTTAATTATGTGAAGCGCGCTTTCCCCATATCTCACCCTTTCCGGCGCCGGAAGTTACAACATGATAATAGAGCGCCACATCATCATTGTGATGAGCTGCTAAATGCTTTCATATTATATTGCTTTCTGGATATATTTCTCATTTGGTGTTAGATCCCCTTCAATCAACCATTAAGCAGTGTAACTGGGATTTAGATGTCTTTCCTGGTAAGCTTTGCTCTACTGTTATTTTAATGAGCTAAAGGGAGTTGTGGTTAATTTTTTGTTATTTTTCCCTAAAGCATCGGAGACGATGCGTTTAGTTATGTCAGTGTCGTGGCTGGTTCAGAACAAGATATTCAGTCAGTTCAGTAGAACATTGCGTTCGCAAAAAGGTGGATAATACACTATTATCATGTCTCTCGATATCAATTATTATTCTCCTTTTCATACATTAGCCAACTTGAAAGGCTGTGGACAAAGCTTTCAAAGGTAGGGTGATAGCTACAGATACTACGCAAGAAAACCTTGTTAAAGGCAAGGTGAATGTCCAATAACCCCATGTGTTGAAATGACTTCAGTGTGGTTCTTTAAGTAGTTTAGTCGTAGGTGGTGATGGATACACCAGATCAAATTGACTGTGCAGAAGACTAAAAAAGAACTTACACAGCCTGCTGTGTCTTGTTGTGCGATTAATGACTGCCCTGGTAACTAATCCAATACACTACATCCAATAACAGATGCAATGCAATTGTGTTAACCTTACCACTTCAAAAGTGTGTGTGTGTGTTTGTGAGTCTGTCCGTCCATCCGTCTGTCTGTCTGCGCTCGTACCATTCTTGCCTGAACAAGCCACATTTTGTGTGTGTGTGTGTGTGTGGGGGGGGGGGGGGGGGTCTATTTGTGAGTCTGTCTGTCTGTCTGTCTGCCTGTCTGTCTGTCATTCTGTGCTCATACCATTCTCATCCGAACAAACCACATTGTATCGCTCCTCTGGTGGGCCGTTAACAAAATAAATAATGAATCATAAAAAAAACAGCAAGTCAGATGCTGCTTTCCCCTAATTTCCTCAGCTAATGGTACCGTGGGGCCTGACAGTGATCAAATCATTATCAGCCCCGCATTAGATGAACTCGCACAATTCCCCAACACTGTTCGTATTCCCCTGAAAACTGGATGAATGTACCAAGATTAAAGTGGTTTTAACAGATGCGCACTGTGTAAATGTGCCCATGTCTGTTCATTTCCTGTGTGTCATCATTATTACGACCAAGTGGGCCTCAGGGGGGCTGATGTGTTATTAGCAACTTTGCACACTCACGTCTGGACCCGATCACTGGGAACAGCAGTGTGTCTACAACGGGAGAGTCACGGGTGTGCATGTGTGTGTGTGAGAGAGAAGGGATGTCTACAGTATATGTGACTTTGAGGCATGCGATAGTCACACGTGTTTGCGTGCGTGTGTGTGTATGTGCTCGTGCGTGCGTGCGTATGTGTGTGTGCGTGTTTGTTTGCGTGTGTGTTTGCGTGTATGTGTGTTTGCGTGTGCTTGTGCGTGTGTGTGTGTGTGTGGTGCATGTGTGTGTGTGTGTGTGTGTGTTTGCGTGTGTGTGTTTGCTTGTTTGTGTGTGTGTCTTTCCAGGCCTGCTGACTCTGAGCGGGATGGTCCTGTACATCATCTACTCTTACCTGGCGCTGGCCGAGACAGAGAGGCTGCTGGGACCGGAGGGTCTGGTTGGGGTCAGCACCTCCTTCGGATGGTCCACGATCCTGGCCTGGCTCTCCTACGGCCTGGAGGTCCTCTCCGGTCTACTGCTGCTCACAGCGGCACATAAAGTCAAACCGGACCGGCCCACCGTACCCTAGCTAAAGGGAAGATAGCCTAGATAACCTCTGTGACAGATTGTGTGTGTGAAAGGCCTTCGAGCATCAGCAACATGTCCACTAGTCCCCATGGTCACTAGACTCTAGTTCAGCACATTATTTCCCTCTGGGCTCGCAAGGCTGCATTGGATTGAATTAGAATGAGCACACATCTAATTTGAAATGAATAAATACATAACTACATAAATAAATAAACATGACTAATTATCTTCAAAAAATAACAATCTACAACAGTAACAACTGAGCATGTGTTGTGACAGCACTACACATGCTCTGCAGTAAAACACCACAATGTCACTCCCTTGTGGATATAATTGGAATTGCATTTCGTAAACGTATTTTTGTTGAAATATCTTCACGACGGAACAACGTGCCAATATGGCTTGCTTATAGTTATTTAATGAGATTTGTATTCATTTGTATCCATCTCAATCTTTCTTTTTACTTTGAGTAAATGTTTAGTTTATTCAAAATCGGTTCCTGTATCCTATTTGGAAGATATGCTTTAACCAATTATTTATTTTTTATTGAATTATGACTGAATATGTATATTAAGTGTACCTTGATAACTTATTACTGTTGTATGACTAACCCAAAAGCCACTTAGCTCTATATGATTGCACTGTCCAGACCGAAACCAAACAGAAGAAGGCCGTTAGGTTAGCACCAATTATGATGTGATGTCTTGACAGGTGAGGTCTCCCATTGCCCAATATTGTAAATGTACAGAGCGACCAATTATTAAATTGACTGAATGTAGTTAACTTCTACAATGGACTTTTTCTTTCCACATGTGAGACACAACACAAGAAGTACCATCCAACCAGAGTTAAATAACATTTTAACATTTAACAATGTTTTGATCTGTAAATCCCACTGTTGTAAATTGTAATGTGAAGCACATTTTGTGATGTTATACAGTGAAAGCCTCTCCTGCACTCCCCCAACATAGTCAAGAACCCAAAAAGGATTTTGATATTTTTTCCATTGGAGAGCTAGAGCACACTGCCATCAACAGGCCAAAGGTGAATGGGCTTATTTAGTGACATGTTAACAATTTATCTGATAAATAGATCTATCTAGTTCCACATTAAGCCAATAAACCCATACCAATTCTTGTTCCACTATAACATCTCTTTGCTTCTTATAAATAAGTAAAAACATTTATTCATAAAGCTATTAATAGTATTTTGTTTGGACAGAGAGAGAGAGAAAGCACACACTTCTAACTTTACAGTTGAACTCTCTTCTCTATCCTTCGTTCTATAATGGCAGTTCGTTACCATGGAAACAAACTCACACTCTCTCTAAAGACAAACCAGGAGCAATGAGCAAGGAGGATGCACCCAGAGTAGACCCTTAAGGGAAAGGAAAGGGGCCTGGTCTTAAATATAGCAGCCCTTGAAGGAGCAGTAGCTGATGAGAAGGGCAGTGGGAGAGGAGCTGTCGCTCGAATATCATGGAGTTTCTATTTTATAACAGTGGGCCGTTCCCTGAGATGACCTTCATGAGAAGACACTTCCCCACCCCCCCACCCCTCCCACCTCCACCCCCCAGCTGCTCTCAACTGTGAAACGAGCTTTGAACACACACACACACACGGAGCAAATCATTTTCAGCCGTTTCCATAGCAACCCAAACATATCCTGTATGTTTCCTGGGCACTGCTTTTTTTTTGCACACGGCTCTCGTGAAAGGGATGAGTGTGTGTGGGACATAACAGCTGGAGCCAGCCTCACGCTTAAGGTTAGCCGCTTGCACAGGAATAATCTATAATTAGGTGTTGCATAACCCTCTTGTACAATGGCCCTTTTTATGTTTTATCACTCATTTTGAATCACAGTGAACAAGCCTTGAGCCTACTCCCTGTTTTCTTAAGATCTGCTGTCTTCTTATGACCATGGTTTTGGAGGTCCTGAAATCACCTCAAATGTAATTTAAGATTTCACGGTGACATCACAGGGCGTGTACTCTAACCTCACTCACTGCACCAGAGAGGATCTCGAAAAGACATTTGCTTGGAACCGAAAAAACGAATAAAACAATTAGTCCAAAAACCACGACCAAGGTTCCGCTAAGCAAGGCATTCCACTCCATTTTGACTTTGGAGAACAACGGTCAGAGCTGTCTTGGATGTAAAGTGCAGTACCTATGTGGGAACCTAGCAGGGCTTGATCAAAATAGAGGCGACATGCTTCATCAGCTTTCTAGAAATTCATTGTGATTAAACGGGTACAGTAATTTGGCGGTTTCCATGGGTTATTTTTAATGACATTTTCATAATCAGTCAGTATCACAGTGCTTCCAGAAATAACATCACAGGTCTGTCTGTTAGTTTGTACAGTCGACGGCTGAATTGCAATCAATCGATTGCTGAAACATAAACAATACAAACTGTAACATTCTGTTTAAGGGGTGATCTGTTATTTTTATTGTTTCATAACAAAACAACATAAGAGACCAGCTCCTTATCCCACAAAATATTCATCATCAAACATAACCTTTGACCTTTTTGGTTGCTAACCGGTGGCGTCTTAGCTTGATATCCTGACGTCGGCGGCCTCCACAAAGAAAAGAATACACGATGAACACTGGGATAAAAGGTGGACTTCTCTGGTGGTCCCGTTTGCATTTGGTGACCTCACAAGTCTGAGGAAGGTGGACATTTTGGTACAACGCAACTCCGTCCTCCCGGAGACTAGCTACGTCCCAACAACATAAATATAGACAAAGAAATCAACAAAATTTATTTTCCAAGTTGCCTCCTCGACATTTTCAAAGTTCTCTCCGCACCCAAAGCCCTGCTGGGTTAAGCCCGTTCCAGTTCTGTTTTGCAGCAATGTTTCCTCCAGCATTGGCAAACAAAAAAGGGTCCAAAGTTTCAGCCCGGCAGGCAGACTTTGCCAGCAAACAGCAGTCCCACTATGGTAAAAAATATTGAGAGCACAAAGAGCACGTAGGAGGAGCCCACCACTGTGTTGTTTGGGAGCTTGTAGGGCTGACCTCCGACCTCGCTGATGTAGAAGCCGATGGGAAAGATCAGCGCCGCCATGCAGAACAGAACCACTGCGGACCAAGAAAGGAACAAATAAGAGAGAAAGAAGAGTGTTACAAAATCCAATCTAGTTACCATTTAGTCATTTAGCACTTAGTTGAGCACAGACAGATATATGGCATCAATGAGCAGGTAAGGGTTAGGGCATCTTGCTCACGATGCCTAGTCAGTGGACATGGGGGATCGAATCCAGTAACTTTGTAGCTGGGAGTCGCACATCCTAGCCATTATACACCAACCTGCCCCCCATAGATTGTAGATCATTCAATACACAATAATCCCAAAGATTATGATATAATCAATGACATGAATCTGTTTATTAAGTGAGTATGATTTTGTCTGTCAGATAACGAGAGAGCAGCCTCCATTTCTCTCTCAGGTAGCAGTAACAGCCAGTGATTCTCTGATCCAATCAAGGCAACCTGCATCACATTTTCTAGAGTGCTAAAAAAGCCCTTGTTGCTGGACTGTGTCTTCATTTCCTCACCTGCTGAAGCAAGACTCTTTTCTCTCCCGTTTGTAAAAATAGACCCGGGTCCATTTATGGACGGCCAGCGCCGTCAATTCTTTTCTTCCTAACCCTAACCCTTTTTTTTACATTAAGTGAAAGCCATTAGCAGTACAGCTCTCAAAACACTGTTAATAAAGTAAAGTGTGTGTGTCCCATAAGTGCATGCATGCATGCGTGAGTGTGTGTGTGCGCATGTTGCTTGTCAGCCTATAATGGACAGAGCTGAGCTGACTATTCCAGGAAGTGTGAAGAAAACATCAGATCTCAGCATCCCTACAATTAGGGCATTTAGCAGACTTACAACCATTCATACACACATTCACGGCGGAGTCAACCATGCAAGGTTGACAGCCAGCTCATCGGGAGCAGTTAGTCAATCCGCTCTATCTAATGAGCTAAGCCGACCCCACTGTCCCCAACCTTCTTACCTTCTCCCCCCCCCCCCCCCCCCCACTCCCATTGTTGTGGTTTCTGCAGGACTGAACACGTGACATAACATTGTCTAAACCCCACCTCCCCTGAGACCATAGGACACTTATGCCGCAGCTATTCATTAGCAATTCCATTACTTTTAACTCAAGAGCAAAAATAACAGAACTATCAATCAGGATTACTGGGGGGTTCAAACAATCCCCCCCGCGCCAGCCCGCATGGCTCGATATTTAGAGCTTGGCTCGAACCTCACACCATAAAGATGAATAGGATTCAATTAACAACGAAATCCGCCAGCGCTAAATATGGATGTGCTCATTGGGCTCTTTGTACAAAAAAATAAAGTGACCCACAAATAGTGTGAGTAATACACACAAAACATAGGGGATGTGACCTATGCGCAGGGGAAGTACTGAGAGAGAGCGATGGGTGAACTCAAGAGAACCGGAAGACAGAGGAGAGACAGAATGACACACTTTGCAAATGAAATAAGCTAATGATAATGTTATGTAATCCGCTGCAATTTCACACTCTTCTGCCTCGCTCTCTCTGGATAACTGTTAGATGTGTTGCGGAGGATTTCTTGGTTTAAAACATCATTGTGTTAACATGTTGTTTCCTAATACCTCCATATTATGAGAGACTACAACTATAGATGTATGTTCTCGTGCTGCTAAAAGCCCATGTAGTAAATATGACCATTTAGCAGATGCTTTCATTCAAAGCCACTTACAGTGAATACAAACACGGGCCATGTAGGAGCAAGAAGGGCTAGTTTTAGGCATCTTGCTTAAGGATGCATGCAGGTTGATTGCGGACACTGGGGATTGAACCTAGTACCTTTTCGGCCGGGAGTCGTACACCCTAGCCACTACACTATCCTGCCCCGTTATCTACGTGTGTGTTTTGTCTGCCGTTTTTCTATGTTCACAGGGCTGAATGAAATATCTGCAGTTTGTTTACGTATATTTTTGCAGTAAATGGCAACGTACTCCCGGTGAAGGCGATCCAGCGGGCGTAGCGCGTGGCCTCCCGGTGCCAGTGTGACATCACCAGCAGGCCACAGGTGACCGTGAGGGAGATGATGCCCATGACAATGAAGAACAGCGTGGTGACCCACTCTGGGGGCAGCCGCGGCGGGATGCAGGTCCGCTCCCGCCCGTGGATCGTCTGGCACTGCCGAACCAGGCCCACCGTGAGGGAGCCTGGGGGAGAGGGAGAGGAGGGCAAAAGAGAGACAAGGTTAGAATACATTGGTAGCTAAGGATGTAGAGAAGGTTGTCTTGGCAACCAGAGGGATGCTGGTTTGATCATTAGAGCCTTGCTTAGTTGTTGAGGTGTTCCCTTCAGCAAACTGTAACTGCTCTAACTCTCTCAGGAGGGTGACTGTTGTTTTTCGAGGGTGCAGTCAATGTCTGAATGCGTGCGCCCGCATTTGAGGCATTCAAATGTGAGTGGTACAAGTAACATGCAAACACCATTGTGAGTAAAATATCGCTCCATATAACCAGTCTATTTACCATCTTTGGCAACACAATAGCTGCGTTCTCTCAATAAGGAAGGGACAACGTTGAAGTTTGCACGGCCGGTCGTATGAACCTCCCATCGCCCGAGACCTAATGACCTCCCAGATGACCGCGAGGCGGGTTCCGCTTAAACAGCGCTGCAGGGATATCAGTTAGGGACCCGTTGGCATGGCAACAGGCTCGGAGAGTGACGGTGTTGGGCCGCATGCCAACAGCAGTGTCTCTCTAACACACACACACACACACACACACACACACACACACACACACACACACACACACACACACACACACACACACACACACACACACACACACACACACACACACACACACACACACACACACACACACACACACACACAGGAAGTCATTCGAGACAAAGAGAGGTAGTGTAGATAAAGATGGAGGCCGGACTCGTAAGATCAAGGGGGGTGAGAAGACTGGAAGAGTCTGAATCAATCACAGAACAAAGTGATAACAAAAATCGATTGGGCATTCATATGATGGTGAGTCACTGAAATAGAGAGAGCCTTTCTGCCATTTCCTGTTTACAATCATACCGGCTGCATTCGTTGTACAATTTCGCACACCCATACACAATTCTACATATCCACACGGAGACCTAGATGCACCTATTGGTGTGTGTACAAATACATCTAAAGTATTTGACGCACACCCCACTGGAAGTCACAAATTAGCACACACTATGCATGCATAATGAGCATCCTGTGTCACACACACAAGACACAAAGATGAAACCAGCATAGCTCAGCACTGAATGCATTTGATCTGTACTCTGCCTCACTCTTCATCAATTTGGAAGGGGTAGGACGTCTTATCCTACTGCATATGTACAGCAGCCTGCAGGCTTCAGAGAAAAATTATCTCTTCCTAATTAAATAATCTCTCACACCATTGTCTCCGGCCTTGTCTCTCCCTATTTCCAGAAGTGTTAAGAGCCAGTGATTTGTGTGTCCCAGAGAGGATTTAGTGAGGGGCTGGTCTTAATGGGGACTTGGTTTTTATACAGGCCTGAACTTATTAAGGGCAACCTTGTTATTGAATAGTTTGTCTTAGTGAGGACCTAGACGTAGTGAACCCTTGGTCTAAGTATGGACCTGAGAAGCCGTTTTTTGTGAACACTTACTCTTACTGAAGGCTTGGACTTAATGAAGACTTCAGAGTTAGTGAAAACTTGGTCTGAGAGTGAAGACCTGTTCTTAGTGAGGACCTGATCTTAGTGAGGCCCTGGACTTTGTGAGGACCTGGTCTTAGTGAACACTTTTTCATAGTGAGGACCTGGACTTTGTGAGGACCTGGTCTTAGTGAGGTCTTTGTTTTAAAGATCAAGGTTGCAGAAGGGTTCTTGACCCATGGAACTGAATCCTTGGCTTTGCTGGGCAAGCCTTCATGTGCCTGACAACATGAAGGAAGGAAAGCATTACCGGAGGGATCAATAAAATGTTACAGCGTTATCACTCAGAATGGTAAGAAGGTTGTGGGTTAAGCCACAAGATAAGAGCATATTAAAGGTCTTACAGAAGAGCTATGGGAAAGAGGATGTGGCTCGCTGGGAAATGGCAGGCAGGAAATTCCTTAGAGGCGTTTTTTTTGTCGGACGGAATTTCTATGAGCAGGTTTACCAAGCATGCATTAATGGAAAATGTTTGTTAAGGATGAAAAACGTATGGCTATGGTCAATTCAGCGCAATGTTTTTTATAATCCTTGATGCGGTCTATTTATAAGAAACATTTTATTGTTCTGCTATCATGGCAATGGACATCTGTTATTTGACTAAATGTAGTATATATTGTAAAATGTATTCGTTGTGTACAACTTTGTGCCTGCTTATAGTACAACAAGAAGGTTCAGTTTTAGGCAGGTAACTGCTTGATAGATCATGTGCCTAAGTTTCACAGATGGCCCAAAAACCTGCAGTTGTTAAAAGTGCACACAGAAGCAGACATTCTCCCACTACTTTACAACAGAATACCTATGTAATAGCTAGGTAGCACGCAGGGGCACACATGCTTGCAAACACACACACACACACACACACACACACACACACACACACACACACACACACACACACACACACACACACACACACACACACACACACACACACACACACACACACACACACACACACACACACACACGTGCATGCCAACACGCTGGCAGTGTAACCACACAGGCAAACGTGCACTCAATCACAACAGGCTGCATGGCAAAGACTTTGAGAGATTAAAAGCAACAAACGAAAGGAGAAAGGAAGGAAGGTAGCAGGCTAACAGGTATGCAAGACAGCAACCAACTAATGGTGTTTCAACCCATCGGCATCTGTGAGCAGTTCCGTCCGCATAATGTACGACACAGGAAGTCATACAACGTTAATTGAGGAGGAACCCAGTGGGAGAGAATTCTTGTTTAAGGAAAAGGAATCCGCTTTAAGAATTAACCATATAATGCATAGTGTGGATATGGGGTGAATGGAAGATACAAGATAAGCAAGGAAATAAAATAAAAGCAAGAAAGAGGGAGAAAAATACGCAACAGACATATGAAAGTATGACAGAAGAGCCCAATGTTCATTAATTGACACACGCTGATTCTCTGTTTTTGACACACAACTCACACCCACAAACGCACACACACACTAAGTGTTTCCAGGCAGGGGTAATTTCCGTCATAATTGAGCTTACAGAGTTAACTTAATTCTCTGAAGAAAGACTTTTTATTCTCAGGAGGCCTAATTAAAAGTCACAACATACAACTCCATTTACAAACAACACTTCCAACTATTTGGCATTAGGATAATTAAAGTGGAACAAAACCCTGTTTCCCCTACTGCCTGCTTTCATTTATTTATACGAAAAAAAGAATGTGTTTAAATGTCTGTTGTGCCTATTTTGATTAATGACTACCACGAAAGTGTTTGGGCTTAGCCAGCACAAAAAAAATTACCTTTTAATTGATTGGGTGGGTGGCTGCCTGTTGAATTATGCAACGAAATCCTGCTTGATGCAAGTTGTAGATGCTACGTTGGCTTGCACTCACTGCCCCTTCCTACCACTCCACGTTGATGCTAATGATTTAGCTTCAGGGTGATGGGAATGACGTCAACTTGTTGGCAGTTGAGGATTACCCAGAATGAAAGCGTTTGGCTTGCCATCACTAGCGTTTTCAGAATGAATTGGGCAAAACTGATAAGGTTGTATCATTTGTGTGTGTGTGTGTGTGTGTGTGTGTGTGTGTGTGTGTGTGTGTGTGTGTGTGTGTGTGTGTGTGTGTGTGTGTGTGTGTGTGTGTGTGTGTGTGTGTGTGTGTGTGTGTGTGTGTGTGTTGAACTCCACTACCAGGACACCCACAAAAGAACAAAACAGCTGCTTATCCTGGGAGGGTGAGAGTGAAAGTGAGAAGGAGAGAGAGAGGGGGCCTGTTAAGAGGACGGGCACTTACCTGTCTGTCTGTCCCACACAAATGTCAAATTGTGGGTATATATTTATTTCACCGTCTTAAAAGAAGTGAAGTATTTCACCATCTTGTAAAAGGGGTCATAACTCAGGAGTTATGTATAATGTAATTATTGTATATGAATATTGAGTAGGCTATGTAGTCTATAGGCCTCTACCAAAGTTGCATGGACAACCGTTAATACCATTCTGTATTCAGTGTTGTCACTGTCCTTTGACCGTTAGTTTCGTTAATTTGCTTGTTTAACAGCAACTCACGAGTTTCACAATGACCGCATAACCAATACCACAGTTTCTGCTCACATAACTCATTATTGTTGCTGAATTCGCCATCGCTGGTAGGCTATCAGGCACCGACGCATAAGAACCATATCAAGCGTATTCAAAGTGTCCTCACCTAACTTACCGGCGGATTCTCCGGTGTTGATCCAGTCTGGGTTGACGATGCTCGCGATTGCAAAGATGTCTGCAGCTAGGAAAAGACATCCTGATATGATGGTGAGTTTATCCATAGCCAATGCGTGAGTAAAAATAGACTGCGCGAGATAAACTCGACAGCTTGTTCTATTGTCTATATCGCACCCCTCCAGTGGGAGAAGGGATATGGCATGTTCAATTGCAGGCTTACACAGCACTGTTTATATCGGGTCCTTTCTCCGTTGCCATCGCCGTGGATATTGAAATAATCGCCGCAGGCCAAATTGGCCTGTGCATTTGAAACGACTCCTAAATACTTGAGTGGGTGCGAGATCCCTTTAAAGTTCCTTGTGATATTCTTCAAACAGCCCACCATGGCCCGAGCAGTTGGCACTTTCCCAGCAAAGGTGGCGAGTATCGCTGATCGTGCTCATTGGCATCTGGCTCTGAAGTGACCGTTTCAAAAAGGTAAAGGATCCTCGGAACATCAATGTTTTTTTCCCCAAAAGAAATGTATACTATTTCGAAGTCCTTTGTTGTATTCTCTATTTTCTAGTAGTTATGCGTAAACTACTTTCCACAGACTCCAAATGCTACGTCTCCATATAGCCTTAATTTAGCGGTCCACGGGAAAATATAACATACTCACGACAATGTAGGTTTTTTGTGTCGTCTCAATACATATAACGGTTACTGTGCAGCATAAATCGAGCATCTTTGTCTGCCGTTAATGTAATGCAAACAGATCAGTGATCCTGCTGCCGTCTCGGTCTGGTCCATCTGGTCTAGAGTATATGGCCAATCTCGCGAGATTAGCCATCTCGCACTACATTGTACGTCACATTGATGAATCCCTACATCACATTTTCAACGAAAGACAGACTCAATGGATAAATCATTAACCTTGCATTATGTAAAGAGTTGAGACTACAATGTTATAAATACAATTTAGATATCACATCAATATTTCTCACCAAAAAAACTCAAATCTTTGAGATAGTTATTTTATTCCTTAATTTACATCAATTATACAGTTCAAGTTGGCAAACGCGTGGTTCGTGACCCCTGACATACATTATACAGGTTCACATAAAAACAGGGCACTCCTGTGACTATTGTTTCATAACAGTTGTACAATGATGGATGATGACATTATTTCTCTTTTAGCATTCCGGCAAAAACCAACCAGTTAAACCGCTAACCAGGACAGATAGGTAGAGTAGGGAACAGTTTAGAAGAGAGCAGTTAGAGCTCATCGACGAAGGGAGTGGACACCAGGTTGCCACTAGATGCCATGGTCTTCTTTCCCGACACAAACATCTTGGCAGCCTACGGATGCAAAGCATGGATGGAAACGGATGGATGGATATAAGCACAATCATAACCGTAATTATTCACTCCAAAAACACAATCAGAATTGATTTATATACACACACACGTGCATCAACGAAACAAGAACAAATAACAATGTTGATAACAATGGGTATATTTTACACCATATATTTTTGATTTTATATTGTATCTTTGTTTTTCCTGCATCTTTTGTATTTATTTTCTTTATAGCACCAACACACCGTGACCCAATCCTTGCATGTGAAAGTTTACCTGCCAATACAACTCTGATTCTGATATCGTGTCAATGAAGAAAAAAATCCACACTACTTCTGCTATGACCGCTTTGGATGCAAACGAGTGTCATCTTACATTGGCCACATCGGTTAAGGAGACGTTGTCGATGTTCTTGGCGACAGCGTCTAGGGACAGGTAGGCCCCGCTGGCCAGAGCCTGGGAGCCAAGGGCCTCCAGGAAGCCCTCAGAGGTCTCCAGAGACATCAGTTGCTGGCTCTTCAGCTGGGTCCTGGACCAACACACACACATGGGTAAAACAAGGGCAAGACCCACACACTAGGCTGGATTCAACGCCACACCGCAGAGACTCAAGGTAGGCCAGCTATGCAGGTACAGTGAGTGCCCTGGTCTGCAGTCCTCCAGAGCAATGTTTAAATACGATTATTTTAAATGGTTGGATAGGACGATGTGGTTGAAATAAAGAGAATAATCATTATGTTATGACGGAATGTATGTAATAACTGCAAATTACCCAACTGGGGAAAGTCTTTCAATACATCAACCTTTGGACCGTGGAATCATACATAGCTTTACCAAACTGGTGATGACATTAAATTGGCTTGCAAAGCCGATACAGTGTGAATGCGCCGGGCATGTGTGTGAGCCGGGTATTCTTTCAAATGGGGCGAATACAATATTAGCGGAGCATGAATATAAAACCCAAATTGACGGATCGATTTAAAATAAAGCCAGTACGAGTAAGTTACACCTATTTACAGTGTTACTGGCTTCCTTTAGTGTTTTCCTGCTTCCAACATAGTTCTGGAACACTACATTATATGTAGGGACGCATTATGCATTGATATTTTGAGATTACATTTGCTCTTACTTTTAATATTCCACTAATACCGAGGCAACACACATAAAATAAAAAAGAATTGGTGTGACTTTATTTGCATGCGTGTGCCCGTGTCTCCCTTACTTGGCCCGGGTGAGGTCAGCCGCTGTGACGTCACCGTCGGCAACAGCCTTGACTTGGGCCACGGCGGCCTTGATCACCTGGAGGGACAGAATTTATTTCTATGTATGTTTTACATAAAAATGAAATTTCTGATGTCTGATATAGTAAACCTTCCCCTTAACAGGCCATGTGGGAGATCTTCACCATGCCTACATACCCCGTTATCAATATTACCATTAGAAACGTGTCTTCTATAGCACACACTCCCTTTATCAATCATGCAAAGTACTTACATCCCCAGCAGATGCAGCCTGGGAGACTGTGTGGACCCCAAAGAGACCAGAGTCTGAGTAGCTGGTGTTGAAAGCAGAAGCCTGTAGAAAATAAATAAAAAGGAGTTTATTATCCGACCTAGCAGTCTGCAGAACATTTAAGTAAAATTAATAATATGGTGTAATCAACACATGAGTTACTCTAGTTTGGATTATAACCTTTAAAATAAATTGAAAGTAAAGTAAGACATTTAACGAAACAGCCATCCATTTCCACTCACCTCAAAAGGCTCGCTGGTGGCCTTGTTGATCCCCTGGACCAGTTTGTTGGTGGTGTTGGAGCCCCTCTTGATATATGGGGCGGCCCCCAGGACGTGCTGCAGCACACTGAAGGCCAGGGCATTGCCGGAGCCTGCTGCCACAGACTCACTCACCACGGCACAGTGGACCATGCTGCTCCTGGTCTGCTGACGCAGTTCACCTGCATGCCACAAGGGGGAGACAAAAACAAATTAACACAAATTCAAGGAATACTTAAAGTAAATAATAATAATAATTATTATTATTATCATATATTTAATCGCCTTGTTTATTTATCTGCGGTTACGTTACGATCTAAATGAGATGAGTGATGTGGGTGTTAGCAAGAAGTACAGGACTGTAACAGGAGCCTGCTGAGGAGACTGCTGGACATGTGCAGTACTGCAGGTCTCACCTCCACGGTACTGGGCCTGAGCCCCGCTGGTACCAGCCCCACTGCGGATGTTGAGGAACTGCTCTCCCACCTGCTTCAGAACAGCATGCTCCACACCTGAAAGGAAAAGAGACGTTTATTTAATAGCCATGTGTTAATGCCAGCCGGTTTTGAAGTAATTATACAGCCTCAAACACTTTTGACATCGTTAAAAACGTATATTGGTGATTTAAAAACGCACCCAGGACCTATTTTTCTGATGTGTCTGGCTTCCCACCTTATGCCCCAGTGGGCTATTTTCCTATGTTAACCCAGAATGACTTTCGCTACCTCCACTCAACATTAGGTGTCAATGTTCTGTAAATGGTACATTTATACATTGAATAAATGAATCAAATGTATTATAACGATATGCCTAACAGGCTTTTTATTAATTGGGAAAGCTAGCTAGACATTTGGCAGTATACTATAATAAAATATGCCACCCAGGCGATCAAAACCAGCCGCGAGATTAGAGAGACGGAAACTCTGCTGGGAGAGCTAGCCTGGCAATGTTCAATTTAGCTTAGCCAGGGCATTCCAGAACAATTCTTGGCATTTCTTTGCAACTGGATTTCGAACTCTTACCCCTGCAACTCAGTCCCAAAAGTCCCAAACTAAAAAAAAAGCCTGCGAAGCCTAAGTGCCTTCCGGATTTACGAGGCTTCTGGCCCGGCAAAAATGTGTGTCCTCTTACTAAACTACTGGTTTCTCGCCAAAGAAACATTGCACAAATTGAATATGCAGTGATTCTGGGACAGAACCCCTTCGTTGTCATATGGGAATTAAACTAATATCTGATACTTATGGTTAATGCTCCAGCGACCTGAAGACACTTTCCTTTTAAACCCCCTTGTAACCACTGCAGCAATGTCTCAGAGTTTAGCCACAGCAAAGTGGAATACTAAACAAAGCGGTCAAATAGGACCTGGGGGGCATTGTACATCACCGATGGACATATCATAACAATGTCAAAGTGCTTTAGCCTCAATTATTCCTATAACCGTACGGTTACCGACCAATCAAGGAAATCAAACCATTATACTGACACCCAATATATTGATAGAATTGACTAGAATGAGCATCATTGTGCATGTGAAACTCTTGAAGTCTACCTTCCTTGTAAACACCCCAATTACATTCAGTGCACCACAGAAAACGGTTAACTGTCAGGTGGTCATTCTTACCAAGTCCCACGAGGGCCATTCTGGCGCTTGTGAAATTGTTCTGGACAAACTGGTGAAGCTGTGGAAGAGGCAAAGAAGAAAGGTTGTACGTTTCCTTCCATAGCAGACCACATACATCATTGTAGCATGACTGAAGGGCAAACATCCAGGACCCTAACCCTTGAATAGAAAAAGCTCTCACGTGTTCGGACTGAATGTGGCCGACCATGTATTCTGGACAGTAGAGGGAGTTGGACAGGGCATTCTTGTAGGCCGCTTCGTGCAGAAGTTCAACCACACCTGGGAGGAGGGAGGGAGGGGGTGAGAGAGGGATTCATTCTGTACACAATCGCAGACTGCAGTATTCCTCACAGATTCCCTGTGGTTTCTCAAGTACATGTAAAGCATAAAACATTTTTGTGTTACCCGCAAAGGCAATAAATATTTTCTTTAACAGAAAAGACCAGACACAGACTTACTTATTTTCTCCCAATGGCCTAACTATTGAACTCCGTTATTTAATATATGGATAAGGAAATTCCATTGCCAGCATGGGCTTATTTGATGAAGACTAACAGTCTACCCGGTTTTGTTTTCTTTATAATTTTTAGAAACCTGCTCATGCAGCACTTTTGCACTTGGTCCAATATTGATTGTATGCCTTTTTGCTCTCAGCCTCATGGCATTGAACCGCTAGCATTCTGCCTTGATGAAGTGGAGGGGTACTGACCGACATGGGCGCTGTTAGCAGCCTCCACAACGTCCCTCCTTACCCTGGGAGTGAGTTCTGAAACCTCCCAGGGGCGGAACTCCTGCGCTGTGGTGACGTTGATCAGGTACTCCATCACCGTATCCCTGGAGGTTCGGGGAAGACCCCACAGGTAGAGGAAAAGAAGAAAAAACATGATTGACTGATTTTAAATTGGTTATCGGGATTCTGCAGATTCTGGAACAATGAGATTTGAATCCGTTGTATCGGGTTTACATTTCTCGTTATTTACCAGGTGTCGTACTTGTATTGTATATCACATAGAAAATGACAAATAGTCATAGGCTTTAGGATATGAGTGTGTACGGAACAGGCTCCATTAGACTCACACGTCATCCCTCAGGCAGTCCACAGAGTAAACCATGTTCTCCCGGGATGAGGTCACGCTGAAGGCAGAACACACATAAATTAATGAGAACACTGTTCAGGACTATGTCTTATCATCT
The DNA here is from genome assembly GCA_026745465.1 of Lota lota. Lineage (NCBI taxonomy): Eukaryota > Metazoa > Chordata > Actinopteri > Gadiformes > Lotidae > Lota > Lota lota. The sequence continues at coordinate 3,443,909 of JACYXH010000292.1, read as the reverse complement.
ATTTTAGACAAATAGTCTTGTCTATTTCAACATGAGGATTTATTTCTAGGGTCGAATCAGTCCACTGACCTCAGGTGACCTCCGACTGCCTCGATGCCACGGCAGATCTTGAAGGCCGAAGCTCCTTTGGTTGTCTGGAAAAGTATTAGCAAATGCATGTGAACAACAGCTTCACTCAGATTTACCATAATATAACACACCTGACATGGGTCACCTGAAGCTAGAACAATGAAAGCAATCAAGAATAAGTGAGCTTCAGTAAGGTGACTGCATCTCATGAGGATTTATTTTGTCATTTAATGAGCAGGCAGGGGTTAACGAATGCAGATATGGGGGTTCGAACCCAGAACTTTCCAGCTGGGAGTCAAATCCCCTAACAAATATCTGGCCCCAAAGATTTAGAAGATGAATTTCCAGCAGCTATTCTTTTATTATGAAACATGGAATTGAAGATTCAAAAAGTCATGACTTGACAAGAACCGTGTCTCTTGAAAGTTTGCATCATGTGTGGCCTAAGTGGGCGGCTCTTTAACCAGGCATGCCTTCCATGCATGCAGGATATGGCAGCACCCTACCAGGTTGGAAGCCAATCGGAGGAGGTGGGTGACGCCCAGGTTGTCGTGGGTCTCATGGCGGCAGCCGGCCTTGACGAACACGCCGATCTTGGAGACCGGGGAATAGTTCTCCAGGGAGGCGATCACCAGTCCACTGGGGAGCTTGGTCACCTGGACGGGACGGAAGATGAGAAGTTTATTACTGTTAGCAAGGGGCGGGTTCAAACTCATCGCAAGGAAAACTAAAGACATGAGCTCAAGTAGCCATGTCCAGTTATTGTGCTAAGCATTGCTGGCTAAATCTAGATGGAAGCAAGTTGACAAATTCAAACTAGAATTTGGTTTATATGTCAACTGTTACATGCAACATTCATTTGTTTAACTGACAACATACAATACAAATGTAGACCCCTAGATTGAGTACTAGCAATTATTGTTGGTGCAATGTGCAATTTGGACTCTTTGGGGATCAGAATTGTAATGTTTGTAGAATAGGCCTGTAGTGCTGTCTGGTAAACTCATAGTTAAATGTTCAATACGCACACACATCTCAACCTCTTCCACATACCTTAGCCCTGCCTTCCTCTGTACTCCCTGCCATACATGCATGAGTATGAGACGTGCAAGGGCCTGGGTTGGGGACGTGTTGGTTCTGGTGGCCAAATAAAACCATCTCTGAGGAAGAGTATAGACACTCACTGACCTGAACCTCCTGTGGTTGGAACGTAACGTGTTCCGCGGCCTCCACTTTGCGTGCAGCCTGGGCTGCATACAGCCTCGTCTGGAAATCCAAGCAATGAATAGCATTACAGAGTAGTAAATCACACATAAACCTTCTATAGGTGAATGGTCACAACGACCCCCTAGGTATGGAGGAAAGGATATTTTTCGTTTTAATTGACTTTTGAGTTAACAAATACCGATGTTGACTTGGTTATAACACAACCGTAAACAATAAGTATAACAATAGGCATTCACAGATACACTGTGAATACGTAATGAGATTCTATGAAGAAATATATTTTAGGCCATGCATTCACAACTAGATCTGTGTCGGAAAATGTTATTAAGCTTTAAAAATGACAGTATATGACCACCCACATACGTATACATGAGTATCACCTTTCTATTTCATAATGATGACAGAGACCATTTCAGTTAATTGCGGAGAAACATTTAGAGCTTATATAATATTATGTTATATACTTGACCCTAAATCTAGGGTGAGTGGCAGTGTTGATTACTTCCTCCCTTGTCTTGACATCTGAACGACAGACAGAGGTCCTTTGACTTTTTCCAAAACCCGTTAACGCCAACAGGGATTAACAATCTCTTTATCTCTCGATGAGTCGTGTATTCCTATGCGCTAAACTGTAACAATATCCTTACCGAGAGCTGGCTTATTCCCCGAATCCCCTTCATGATACTCCTCTCTCCTTCAGCCTTGGCGATAACAGAATATGGCTGACCAGGAGATGTCCTACCCAGAAGGCCTAGCGCGTTGAAAAATCTTCTTCCTTTTTCAATAAACTTGAGGTGGGTTTTGTGCGCCCTCTGTTGACCAGGATAATTATACAAAAGTAGATACACCTATTTGCTGCTGCAACAACACTCGTCCTAATAAAATTACTACTTACGGACTGGTGATGGCCTTGGTAAAAAAAAAAAAAAAACATAAACCCTTACTGGGATACTGGGATAGCAAATACCGAAGGGAGAAGAATGATACGAGAAATACACGTGTGTCTAAGCGGAAGTGTATGCAAAGTGTACTTCCTGTCCACCGTTCTTCAAGTGAAGTTTACGCATGTTCCTTCACGCACACACGTGTATCCAACGTACTGAATCGTTAGTTGTTATATCTTCAAGCAATCGTAGCAGTACGCCGACACATTAGCCACTTTCTACATTACATTTAGTCGTGTTTTCTTTTTATACTCGAGCGAAGGCAAATAGTCCTCCGTGAAGCACTTCGCCGAGGGGACCGGAATATTTCAGAAAACGATTCCACAATGGTGAGTTATAGCCTAGCTAGCTAACTATAATGGCTAACAGCTTAACGTTAACACATTTCAAGGGCCAACTATCGATTATATCTGATGTGGGTTCTTGGTGATGTTGTGGATTAGAGTTCGTTCTCTCAAAGGCTTTTCTTGTTGGTAGACTGAAGCTGAAGTGAACCCCAAGGCCTACCCACTGGCCGACGCAAACATGACTAAAACAATCCTGGACCTCGTGCAGCAAGCTTCCAGCTACAAACAGCTGAGGAAGGGGGCCAATGAAGGTATTTTTCTCTTTACATCATTTTGTTAAACAATTGTCATGTCGTGTTGCACTCTGCTGTTCGTAAACACATGTTGCATGCATTTATTTACGTGTCCTGGCCAAACCATACAAGCCATGTCTGGTCACTCTTGCCGCCTCTCAAGACTGGGGTGGGTGTGTGTGTGTGTGTGTGTGTGTGTGTGTGTATATATATATATATATATATATATATATATATATATATATATATATGTATATATATGTATATATATGTATATATATGTATATATATATATATATATGTATATATATATATATATATATATGTATATATATATATTATAAAAAAAATTAATGGAGTCATACATCATATCCCAATTAGACATAACGTTACGCCATGCATGTTGTATGGAAGTGGAGTGGGAGCAGACTCCTAAGCTACACAGCAAACGTAATGCTTTTACTCTACATCCGACGTAATGGGTTAAACGTGTTTGACAAGGATGCTTTTTGGTGTTACACTTGTTGCACTGCACAATTATTTTTATTTTCCTCATATCTACATTATCTCCTCTCCTCCAGCCACCAAGACCCTGAACAGGGGCATCTCTGAGTTCATTGTAATGGCCGCCGATGCTGAACCACTGGAGATCATTCTCCACCTGCCGCTGCTCTGCGAAGACAAGAACGTCCCCTACGTGTTTGTGCGCTCTAAGCAGGCCCTGGGTCGTGCGTGTGGGGTGTCTCGTCCCGTCATTGCCACTTCGGTCACCATAAAGGAGGGCTCTCAGCTGAAGCCTCAAATTCAGTCTGTGCAGCTGTCCATTGAGAGACTGCTTGTGTGAGTCCTTATTTAGGACACTAAGGATGGGAAAAGCTATGCCGTAGTATTCACTTGTCTTTATATTTTATGTGAGATGATATTCGGGTAGACCTTGAAATTCCCTTTTCTTTTTTTGGTGACCAATTTTATTGAAATGGTATAATCATCAGTTCATATTTTGTAATAAACATTTTGTTTTTTGAGTGCTGTATTGTGTAAACTGATTTTACTTTGTGTGAAGTGGGGAAATGCAACTTCTTAGTGTGAGGATGGATAAGTAATTACAAGCTATTTCGAAAAATACTTGCTGGTGACGTCACACGTAGGAGATAAGATTCATCCTCTCCTTGGTCAACGCCTTGGTGGACTGCACCAACTAGTAGGTAGGATTTGGCTCAATCCATCAAGCAGATGTGTACACGCTCGCTTGTGATGTCACCAGTGGATATATTTCCAAAATGACCTGTAAAGACTACTAACCTTCACCTAGTGGTTAGGTAAAAACGTATTACATGCTTAACCGTGGACATGAAATACTGACTGAACCAGTTACAAACGTAGTCAATGAGATACGGGGCTTACGTATTACACCTTAGGAATGCCATGTTACGTTCATAGTTCAAATCCTAATGCATTACTATGCTGAGGAAACTGTCTATATGGTCACTCGTACCTTTTTATATCGTTATAGTTTGAATTCTACGATCTCGCACGAAATGAAAAGCCTACGTGAATGGGCAAATGTGCGTATAAATCTCGGAGATCTCGTATTTGAGCGTGTGTAGATGAGGGCGAAGAAATATTTTGTGGATAAGTAGAGATCATACCAGTCCTTAGTTGAAAGCCTGAGTGAACATGTAAGCTTTCAGTTTATCTTAAATGCTCAGATGGCTAAATATTTTGCCCACACCATAACACTGCTTAAATAGTATTTCAGCATATTCTTTTCAATGTCCTTGTGTGCGCTGTGTTTAAACTGTTGATGGATGCTATAATTAATTCGAAATTAAAATATTCCGGAATTTGTAGATTTACAGGAGGCAACGTTACGCCAACTCCCTGCAGAGTTAACTAAAAGTTTGAGACGATCCTTCAATCATTGACTATTCTCCGTACGAAGCTGAAGTTATTTACTGATTCACAGCTCCCTATTCTCAGCTATTGATGTGCGACCAGGAAACGAGTCAATCTTTCTGAACATTGTTTTTTAATGACAAACTGGTTACCACTGGTACTGTGACATGTGTATGGTCAAAAACAATGTATTTGTAATTTGTAATCTATTCGGTGTTATAACATATATCCCCCAGTATAGAATTCAGTCTGGCCCAAACGTTTTTTCCCACTCAGTACCGATGTCAGAAATGGCTGTACAGCCTATTTCAGGCCAGCTTTCCACGGGTTATATCACCTTCGTTCACCCAAAACACGCCAGTTATGTGCTAAACAGGACATAGACTATCTTACTATGCACATTCGTCCTGTTTAGCATTTAACGGGCGTGTTTTGGGTGAACGAATGTGAAGGTTTAACCCGTGGAAAGCTGGCCTGAAATAGGCTGCACAGCAATTTTTGACATCGATTCTGAGTGGGGGAAAACATTTGGGCCAGACTGAATCCTATGCTGGGGGATATATGGCATAACACAGAATAGATTACAAATACATTGTTTTTTATCAATACACATGTCACAGTACCAGTGGTAACCAGTTTGTCATTAAAAAATGACATGAATGATGTTCATGTTCCGACTCGTTTCCTGGTCGCACATCACTAACTGCGAATAGGGAACTGTGAATCTTCAGCTTCCTCTTTGCCGTTGTGTATCTGACCGCATTCTCGCCGTGTAGTAATGGATAGTCCACCGGTTGTCATATTGAGAGATGAAGTTAAACGTATCTTGCGTTACAAAGACCTCATTCCAAGGTTGGAGTTAGCGCTGGCAGTATTCTCCAGACATAACGATTCGGAGATAATTCAACCTGTCCGCAGCGTGATTCCCTTGCGTAACTACAATGGGTAGGTGTTTTGTCTGCACACTGCGTCATTTACATAGCATGTTGTTCAACACCGCTTTTGTGTATTGTATTAGGTTAAATCATGCTTTATTTATGACAAATCTTCTCACTGTGAACAACTGTTGATCAGATTCATGGGACTGATGCCTGCATACATGGAACAAGAAGGAATCCTGAGCACCAAAATTGTGTGTTTTTACAAGAGAGCAGATGATTCAACTCTGCCGTCCACACAAGCCACTGTACTCTTGTTTGATCCAGAGTGTGGAAATGTCAAAGCTGTAAGTAGGCATATGGCCGCATTGCCAAAAAATAAATATAGGCATTGTGTGGAATATCGACACCGATAGGGAACTTTAAACCTGCAGCATGTAGCATCACCTTTCAGCCTGGGAATCTGGAGAAGTAGGCATACTACTCATTTTAAGCTATTACCGAATCCTTTCATTTTGTGGGCCCTAACACCGTCCAGACCACATTGATTTAATGATACAAAAAATCCAGGATTGATAACTCTCCCCATAACAAATACTTTTAAACCGAAAGTGATTGAGGCTGCAGTGGAAAAGTTACAAAGTGCAGGTTTAGGTTCATTGCTAGTATGGTAATTGTGCTTACAAGTAACAATATGCCGTTGAAGATTATGGATGGAGAAGTCATCACCTCTATGAGAACAGCAGCAGCATCGGCCATTTCTGCCAAGGTAAAGTAGGCCTACCTTTCTTTTTGGTCGTGACATAGGCCTACTCTTAACCATAACTTTCAAATTGACAATAATATTACGATTTAAAAAGGTTATTTGTAAAACCGTGTTTCATACTCAATGTTTAACTGGCCTTGTTATCAATTATTGCCATTACATCAGTTAACGTTTTTTCCATGTTTGATACATCTTGCGGCCTGTAGTGGTTGATGTCTGCCCAGGCTGAGGTGTTGGCCATCCTGGGAACAGGGAAGGAGGCCCTCAGCCACTACAATGTCTTCACGGAAATATTCACTTTTAAAGAGGTACGCTACAGTTGTGTCAGCTAGTCAACCAAAACTCTATGTTACAGCAATCTGAAACTCTGGTCCGAAAGGTACAGGGGTTGATTTTCAATGTAAGAACCTTGTGTAACAACCAATGTAACAACCTTGTGTAAGATGCCTGACCCCTACATGCTTTATAAGGACTTGTATTTGAAATCAATGTTATTTACTTTGGAAGAGTCTCCTAAATCACTAAATAGTAAGTAGTGTATGGCGAAATGTATAGTATTTGAGGGATAATGCAGCATTCAGGGTTGACTGAGCAATGCACCAAGGGGTGCCTGGTTATGTTGGGTGCTCCCCATATGTGTGTGTGTGTGATCAATGCACCAAGGGGTGCCTGGTTATGTTGGGTGCTCCCCATATGTGTGTGTGTGTGTGTGTGTGTGTGTGTGTGTGTGTGTGTGTGTGTGTGTGTGTGTGTGTGTGTGTGTGTGTGTGTGTGTGATCAATGCACCAAGGGGTGCCTGGTTATGTTTAGTGCTCCCCATAGGTGTGTGTGTGTGTGTGTGTGTGTGTGTGTGTGTGTGGGATCAATGCACCAAGGGGTGCCTGGTTATGTTTTATGCTCCCCATAGGTGTGTGTTTGTGTGTGTGTGTGTGTATGATCAATGCACCAAGGGGTGCCTGGTTATGTTTTGTGCTCCCCATAGGTGTGTGTGTGTGATCAATGCACCAAGGGGTGCCTGGTTATGTTTTGTGCTCCCCATAGGTGTGTGTGTGAGATCAATGCACCAAGGGGTGCCTGGTTATGTTGTGTCCCCCATAGGTGCGTGTGTGGAGCAGAACGAGGGAGAGGGCGGAGGCTTTCAGCAGAACTGTGGGTGGTCCTGTAAAGGTTTGTGTCACTGTGGAGGAGGCTGTTAAAGATGCAGACGCTATAGTGACTGTTACCAGGACAACCCAACCCATTTTGTTTGGAAAATGGATCAAACCGGGCGCCCATGTGGCAGGTAAACAAAAACACAAACAGAATTATGAACATCTAAACAGCAACACTGCATAGATCAATTCACATTCCTCTACGCTGTTGCACCTGTGTGTTTGTGTGTGGAGCAGCAGTGGGGGCCTGCAGGCCAGATTGGCGTGAATTGGACGACGTGTTGATGAGGGAGGCTGTGGTGTATGTGGACAGCCGGGAAGGTGCCACAACGGAGTCAGGAGATGTCATCCTGTCTGGGGTAGGTAGTCCAGTTCAGTAGGTCATCATGTAGTAAGCTTGTGAGCAATGGGTTTTTGTGGCTTTTGATTCTCTGGTGGTGATAAGAGCAACCAATTACAATGGAATGTGGGATAGTTGAGTGCTGAAGTTCAGCATTTTCTATATCTATCTATATGTTAACAGAACAAATGTTGATACTCTGTAGTTAATGACAAACACTGAGATTTCAATATTTAGGTGCGTTTTCATATTGTCAACAAACATGCATCTTTGCTAGGGATTGGTTAGAAAAAGAAAATTTAACAAAATATTGTTAGTAATCGATATTTTGTTCAATTTTCTTTGTATTTTGTGTCATCTGATCGGCTCTTCTGATCAGCCTTTATAGAGCGCCGATCAAACACTTTAAAATGAATATCTGCCGATAATGATCGGTGGCTGATCGATTGGAGCATCCCTAATTGTTACTTTTTATATTTATAAAAACAATACATATATCAGCAAATGCAAATTGTAATATTGTTCCGCGAGGTCCCTGCCTATTCCCATTTACATGACGTTGTTACTTTTTTATGCATGCATATTTTAGGCCACAGTGTTTGCAGAGCTTGGGGAGGTTCTGAATGAAACGAGACCGGCCCTCAGAGAAAAGACAACAGTATTCAAATCACTTGGTGAGTCTTCAATTGCAGCCCAAGAGACACGTCTCTGGACAGAGAAATCTCACCCCTCCAGAGGCTTACTTACTGTTAAAGTTCAACATGACCCTCGGTAACTGATTAGTAAAATGGTGTGGAAAAAACACAAGAGTCCAAAAGTAGTAAAAAACTATTTGCAAAGCATTGAGCATGCAGTGTTGTTTTACATTACTTTGGAAACAGTCACGTTTTATTTTGTGCTATAGGTTTGGGAATTGAGGATGCCGTGTCTGCCAAGCTTGTGTTGGACCAGTGGGAGGCCACAGAAAGAGATCTTTAAACAGGACTCTGCAAAGAAGGAATGGTTGCCATGGATATTACCAATGTGTTGCCTTTGTTTTTCAACTCCAGCTACACAAAAATATATATATTTATAATTGTCTGAGAACCGTAGACCTAAACTTAAACATGCAGCTAATAAGAGCCCCATTTGTTTGTACAGCTCAAATCAGTTGTAGACATATACAAGAGTCAATTTTAAATGAATTTATTTGCTTTTTAAAAAATTCTGCTACATTGTCAAAAATAAACACACATTTAGCAAGATAAAAGTGTGTGCTTTCATTTTTCAGTTGGAACACTGCTAGAATTAATTAGTTAAATTGACTCCTCTAATGCAACTGTGCCCTTTGAACAATGCTCATTTAAAAAGAATAGAAAAAGCAGATCTATTAAAAAGGTCCTGAAATTATCATTGGAAGTATGCAACAGAACAAAGACTCTTGAACGTGAACTTACAATACGATTATATACCTGCCGATGGATTGGCACAGGTCAACATGCCTTCTGCCACACAACACCTCTACAGAGATGGAGACAGTACTATGGCTAGACGGTTAATCCAGTTACAAAACATATGGAGGCTATACTGAATGTTACGCGTTAATGTTATATGACACGGTAGCATCAAGATGTCGTGTACGACTCAAAAGTAGATTCAGCCAATGAGGAGCCTTCAACCTCTCTCTCTTGACTCGTTAATAAGCACTCCTACAAAAGACTTCATTGTGCCCACTTGCGCGCACACACTCGCGCTCTCTCTCTCTCTTCAATTCGAAACACTGTTCTGTTTCAGTGCAAAAAACGAGACGGGAGCAATCGGCACAGGGATAGTCAAGTCACTGGTACTTGTATACCTGTAATCTATATCTACATACAACATGAGAGAGAGAGCCGTCACCTATTGGTTATCTAGCATACATAGGGGAAATGGTTGGCCTGGCTGCAATGTGTAGATGACAGCCGTGCACTGCGACAATAAGCACGGTTTGATTTCTTAGTCAACAGGGAGATTTTAGGGGGTGATCTGTACTGATCCCAACTGCTGCCACTGTAGTTTTCTAGTGTTACAGTCAATTAGAGTTCATTAGCGGTTTCCTCACATACACAGTTGAGTCATTATTTCCCCCCCCAGATGTTGAGGTAAAACACAGGAGATGAAACATAACCGTTCACTTTGGCAAAGCCTCATCTGTAGCAGATTGATTGTAAACAAAAGTGGGTTCTCCAGTGGAAGCAAAAAAATTAAAAAACAGCGAACTACTGATGTGAGAAAAAAGGAATTAGTGTCTTTTTTTTTCAAATTAAATGAAAAAAGTTAATAAAAACGTGAGGGTTTCTTAGTGTTAGGGGAATAACAATGAATACATCTGAAGGGGCTTGTTCTTTTAAGTGTTAACACCAGGCAGCAATCAAGTAATTCGTCAGTTAACACAAAACACCCCATTTTTGCGTTCTTGCCCCTTTGAAATAGTTAAGCTCAGACTGCAGCCAAATGTTTCACAAAAGGAGCCCTTTCCTGTTGCTGTGTCTACATCAGCATGCACTTCCTCCTCCTCCTCTTCTTCACAGGGGGTGGGCAAAGGACTGCCCGGATGGCCTCGTCGAACACCGTCTTAAGGCCGCGCTGGGTCAGCGCTGAGCACTCCAGGTACTTCACCGCACCTGGTGGCAAGGGAAGGCATGAGTGAGATATGTTGAGGGGGAGAGAGGCGGGATCAAAGTATGACCATATGAAGTTCGACATTGGCAGTAACTCATTCTCGAAACCACCATCGCTTTAACTTCCCAGGGCAAAATGTGGGATCTGGGATTGTTGTTTTTAATAGCTTTATTGTGCAAATGTTGATTAGCATAATCGTATTATCTTTATGATCCACTTGCAATTAATCTAGGATAATCAATCACACAATAGTGGGCACTTTTATTATTGTATATGCAAGGCTGCAATAATTAAGGGAGTTACTTTTTCCTGAACCCAAAAATAAATGTCATGACATTTAAACCACTCCATATTGTACAGCTCCATTGTGCTGCACTACAGCCCACCTATCTCCTTGGCCATGGCCAGGCCCTGGGGGTAAGTGATGGGGTTCAGCTTCTTCTCCTTCAGCTTCTCAATGGTGTCCTTGTCATCCCTCAGGTCCAGCTTGGTGCCCACCAGGATGATGGGCGTGTTGGGGCAGTGGTGGCGGACCTCTGGGTACCACTGGAAGAGAGGGGGTATGGTCAGAGCTTGTAGCTAGGGGCGTTTCATTTGAACTGACCACACTTTACACCCGAGTACCACTTTGGGATCTCTTTGAAAGGTGATTATTATTGGAATGTAAACAGGAATTAAAACAGGAGTGCGATCGCACAATCTGAAGACAAATCTAGAAGAAGATATTGGTTTCTTTGCAAGATAACGACCTCTCACCTTGGCTCTGACATTTTCAAAGGAGGCTGGACTCACTAGAGAAAAACAGATCAGGAACACATCCTGAAAAAAGGTAGAGATAAACGGTGACATTAATTAAAAAAAGTAACGTTGATTGTTATACATAAACTCAAATTCCAAAATTATCCAATGTAAACTTTCAAATATATCAAGCATGCTAGTACAAGCAACCCCCTCTTGACAAAAGACCCCATTCATCAGTTAAACCACAATGTATGGTCTTTCAGAGTGATGCCCCGTTTCTGATGCAAGGCATTGCTTTAAGCACAGAGAACCGTGTGTTGAGAAAGCGAAAGAGCACACCAGCGCTCTCTGACTTCTTAAGTATATTAAGAACCCTTCACTACAGACCCAAAGAGCCGGCTTTCAGAAGGGATTAAGACCCTGACCAATGAACAGCCACACCAAGTAAACACAGTTCAGCAGATTCACACTGACATTGTTCAGCTGACACCCAAACAGTGCTCTGAAACCCGCTACTGTAATACAAATGTATATAAACATGTGCACTTGAGTATACCGTTTGTGGGTAGGACAGTGGTCTGAGTCGATCATAGTCCTCTTGCCCAGCTGTGTCCCACAGTCCCAGGTTCACCGGTTTCCCATCCACCATCACATTTGCAGAGTAGTTGTCGAAGCTGAGGAAAGATGAAATGTTTACGTTTGTTGTAAAGGGGCAGTGAATCCAAATACGTTTTATTTTTAATTTAAATGTGGTAATATGTCATATGACCATCAACATAGTAATCTATGCCATTTTGTCACTGTTACTAAAATAAGTGTGTGAGGATGTGTGAAGCTCCGTCTGGCCAGCGGGTGATATTGATGTCCATGTCAGAGAAAGGCTTCTCGGACACTTGTAGTATTATGCCACAGTATCATTGAATGAAGATACAATTTATTGATGACATTGTTAACCATGAATCTCATAAAACTTATAATTTGCATGCAGACTATAATTAAAGTTCTCTATGGAACTACTTAAGATGTTATTTAACAGTACAATGCCATGACTTAAAACATGGTAAAGCAAAATTCAAACGCTGTTTACGGAGTTGCAGTCTTTTGAATCATATAGCATGTGTACACTCAGAACACTAATATAAAAAGACAAACACGGCTCAGGTCTATCAGTTAAACGATTAAATAAACATTGGCGTGTGTTTGCTACTTACACTGTGGGGATGTACTCCCCAGGGAAGGCATTGGTGGTGTAGCTGATGAGTAGGCATGTTTTACCAACAGCCCTGGAAGAAAACAAAAGTAAACAGTTAAATATAGTTTGCATTAAATTGTTCGAATGTTAGTCATGTTTTAGATTCCAAGGAACTTAAATTTCTGGACAACCGTTCCCAACACCATTGAACAATAACAAAATACGGTATGAACAGGAATGCCAAAAATGAAGGGAGTCTATTTTTGGTCTGGTTACTTTCAATTTCTAGCGCTTAGTTTTTTGCTGTCTGATGGAATGAGAAAAAAAGTGTCCTTTGTGCATTTACTCCTGTGTCTCTGGATCATTACAAAAGTAATACTGAAATAGCCAACAAATTACAAAGTTTTAAACTGAGATCAAGTGCTTTGTATGAACACCAACCTCTTTAAAAGGGTAAATCGGGTTTTAATACTTGTTCACATACCCAACCCAAACCATAAGTGAAGTGATCTTGACAAAAATGAATGATCAATGTCAAGAGTCGTCAATGAGTCAGCTCCGTACTTTGCTACTATGCGGTTCTTCCCAACCATGTATTCCAGATGCTAACAGAGAGCTAGCGCAGCCGCTAGCTAGCGCTAAGCACTTAGAATAAGCTGGTCTCGGACGCCAACAGTTGCTACTAGTTAGCGTTAGGGGGTTATAACTAGCTATCCACGTAACAATGACTCAAAGAGTATATATGATAAATTACCTAGAGAGCAAACCAAAAGTTATGAAACTTAATGTACACAAAAAGGTCCACTTACCCGTCGCCCACTACCACACACTTGATGGCCTGCATCGGACAGATATTTCGCTAGCGAGCCAGCCAGCTGAAGTAGCCTCCCTCCCTAGTAGCTAAGCTAACAGTAGCTAAAGTAAACTCACTTTTCTTACTCAGAAAATATTTTCTTTCCCTCCAAACAGGGGAACACACGATACACGCCTTATGCGACACTTAACTAGTGTTTTAGAAATGCTGGGTTTTCGACAAAAACTCCTCGAGTAAAGCTTGGAGGAATTCCAAACTTGTGAAAACAGGCAGCCACCACCCAAAGGAACCCGGGAGCAACTACACTAAACGACCGAAGCGGACGTAAAGCTGCAGCTCCTCAAATCCACCATGACGCTCATTTCCGCCGAGGAGTTTCTCTCCGGATTTATCATGAATTATTGAAGAAACACGGCTTGTGACATGATTATTTGTGATGGCATTTCATTTTTAATACGTAAATGTACACTTATGTATACTATACTGGGGTGAAAAACGGTAATAGAACATCATAAACTTATAAAGGAAAATTCCACAAAATGTAGCATTTGATCACTAGGGGGCAGCATCTCTTCTTTCATAATAGAGGCCGCGGATAATTGTTTACAATACGAATTGATTCATTCTACGACAATTGCCTTTGTAGCAAGTGTTGAATACAATTATGTAGGCACTGTTACAATAACAATCAACTAATCGAGTTGACTGTTACACAACAAATCGAGTCATAATATAAATACATAGTATTAACACTCGAATAATACAAAATATTGTATTATTCTTTACAGTCTTTGAGTAGGCTACAAACCTTGGGGTCCTTGTACCGTTTGTTGGGCACGGCTATTTCCATTCCTCATGCTGACCTAGTAATTGTCTGTCCTGCAACCTCTCATATTTCTCCTTAGAAAATCACAAACTGCTACCGATCTGATAGCCTTTCTGTTAATTAGTCAGAGTATCTATGGCTATAGCAAACGCACCCTCTCGTTTGACATTTTGTTTCATACAATTACGATTGACAGTCGGTAAAGCAAATGCAAATGTAAATGGCTTCATGGAAAGAAATGATGATTAAAGCATTGATGCAACAAGAACATTCATGCTTATAGTTGAAGAAAAAATTATGAAGTGAATTTGCATCGGAGTCAAAGTGTAGACATAGAGATTAGAGCCGTACTTTCCGAGGTGACATGAATGCGCAAGGTAAGGCTGATTTATGGTTCAAGATCAATGTAAGACGATGGCGTAATATGATACCATTGATCGTCTTGGATCGTGGCTCATTTGTTAGCTCTGGTGATATATACCACCAGAGTTTATCTATAGTATAGATATACTATACTATACTGTGATAACGTGTTAATAAGGCTTTAAAATTGTACAGTTTAATCCCATGCTATGCTTTTCTAACTTTGCTTTGATTGCACAGCTGCACAGAATAATATTTGGTCTGCCATGGCGGCCTTTCCATATAATATACCCACCCACCAAGCTCACATGCAGAGCACATTCAAACATATGTACACATACAAACCCATGAAACTATCACACACGCACACACACACACACACACACACACACACACACACACACACACACACACACACACACACACACACACACACACACACACACACACACACACCACACACACACACACACACACACACACACACACACACACACAAGGGCCTCTTTTCCAACAATAAATCAGTATTTACAGCTGTGACAACACTTGTGAGCAATGCTTCTTGTGTGTGTCCTGCGAAGGTTGTCTTGGCACTCAAAATAAGTGTTTCCCTTTTGTTTGTATGCAGCATTAACTTTTTTCCAGGCACCCCCCAAGTTCATTTCTCTAAAAACAAACATACTAAAGTACTCACAAGTTCTGTGCAGTCTGCTAGCTCTTGGCTAGAGATAGAAGCAGCTCCATTGTTGACTCTCCACTGATGAAGTCCAGCACAGGATGCTACTGTGGCTTAACTGTGGCGATGCCTGGTCAGTAGAGAGACATTGTGCTTGAACTGGAGCAGCTACACTGATCTAGGGTTTCTCATTTCTGTCTGACGTGCCAATGTTAAAGATGATGCAAAGAGAGAGATGCTCAGTGGAAATCAATCAATGTATATATAGTTCAAGATTATAAACCATTGTAATTAAATCAATGTGACCAACTACTACTACTACTTCTACTATTACTACTACTACTATTACTACTATTACTACTACTACTACTAATACCACTACTATTACTACTACTATTACTACTACTACTACTACTACTAATGGGTGTAGCTAGTTCTGGCGGGACAATCTAGTCACGCGCCCCCAATCAGCTGACTGCTAACACGGTCTAATCAAACGCACACACACTAATTAGGCGGTAAATTTAAGACCTTTCATCTCAAACACACACTCTGCGAAGTTAAGTGTGCTGAGCAGAATTTCACCTACCGCCACCCCAGCCTCCACCTGCTTTGGTTTTGCTCTGTATTGGATGTAACCTATACAATGACTTGAGATATCTGATGTACCCCATGGGGGATTGTATAGTGCTCCCTGTTGTCAAATATTTGTATGCTGTTGGTATTCTGTATCTGACATCTGTATGTCATGCTTTAAATCCTACAGCAGGGAACACCAGAAAAGAGTAGAACCATACTGCCAAACATTGTATTACCATTTAATTCAATAAATGGTTAATTCTACTACTACTACTACTACTACTACTACTACTACTACTACTACTACTACTATTACTACTACTACTACTACTAATACCACTACTACTACTACTGCTACTAGTAATAATGATAATGATAATGATCTCAATGTGTTTCAGCAATAAGCTGATTGTTCTCATGTCTGAGCAATAGGCTTTTCATGCGGTCACCCAGGCTGAAGCTATTGCTCTCCTTGAAACACAGGAGATTCAAAAAGAGAGGAATCGCTACAGAGGGCAAATTCCTCTGTGCTAACAGGGCCAGTAAGACCCAGACTCTGTCCTCTTCACTAAATCAAATGATAGTGAGTAGAAATCACAGCCACTCTTCTCCAAAAGTATCCCACACATTTCCTTTCCTGCGCAGTCTCTTTCTTCTTGCTCTGTGAGAAAGGAAGAAAATCAAACAAACTCTCTCTTACTGTGTGTGTGTGTGTGTGTGTGTGTGTGTTTGTGTTTGTGTGTGTGTGTGTGTGTGTGTGTGTGTGTGTGTGTGTGTGTGTGTGTGTGTACGTGCCTGAATTCACAAAGGAATGTTTGGAGGATTGTTTTAATCAATTCCTGATGCTTTCCCCACCAGTTGTTGGACTGTTCTTTTTTTTTATCACTAATGGTATTCTAACAAGCACCCCATCAATTAAAACAATGAGAAACAGGTTTATTATTAAATGGCCCCAATTTAATCAGTGCCAAGAGTCTTTTATCGTCTATGATAATAGAAAGGTGACTCATCCCTTGCCGTCTCAGTCTTTCCTAAGAAAATATAAATACATGAATGACTTCATTTTATTCAATAGAACAATGTGTGACCATATCTTTGCTTCTCCACCGCCCCAATTTCCTAGTATTAAAAACTTCACAAATCACAGGATCTACCACTTGAGGAACCTGGTAAGATGCACAAAAGGTTAAACAGTTTTTGAATGCTGGCCTGATTATGTGCCTGGACAAGATGGACTTCTCGTCTGTTGTATTTTCTCATGCCTCTGATTCCAGCCCTGTGAGTCAGAGGACTGCCATCTCTCTCTCTTTCTTGTGTGTCATGTGCCTGCCACAGCTGGAGCTAGGGATTCACCCAGAGGAACTTGAATTTGAATCGGCCCATATGGAGAAGATAAAAATAACTACTTTTCTTAACACAGCTCAAATATTCAAGCCAAGATTCCTAAATTTCTCATATCGTATCAGATCACGTGTGGCACGTTTTATGGATTTTGTTTTGGACAGTGTGGGATGTGTGTGTGTGTGTGTCTTCAGATGTTATTGTGTAAGATTACAATTTAAAGACTAGGTTCTATGCTGAACACATACAGCATGGCAATGTGTGTGTGTTGCTCCAGCCCCAGAGAAAGAGCCTCCTATAGCTCCCATTATCCAGAGCCTGATGAACATCCCGGTCAGTGACAGCTAAGCGCAGGGTCAAATCAACCCGCTTCATCCGTACCCACACCAGACCCTGTACTGTGATGCCATTATCTGGCTAGCGTACGGAGGCCTGGAGGATAACACACCCCAAGCAGATCACACAGAGCATCCATGTTAATGTCTCCTCCTGTCTTGTAATGGGTAGGAGATGGATACGAATAGTATGTCTTTATATATGTTGCAGCAAATGTTACACTTGAATGGTGTGCAGGGTTAAGGTTAAGGATTATGCAGGGGGATCTTATAGATAATGGCTCTTACAATGTAATCCAGCCATTCTCTAGATGTAGTGTAGTCTACTCTGGTTAAAAAATTTATAAACAATAAGCACTCACTCACTCACTGAATGAGACAGAAATTGGATTGAATGAGTACAGGATCATATCCTGCTTTCATTTGTGGATTTGGGGGTGGTAGGGGGGGAAGTCATGGGATGCCTTATCGCCCTGCAGAATCAAAGCACTCCGGGCTCAATCCTCCCGATTTCTGTGCAATTCTCACTCTGAGAAACAATACGGAGCAGTGAGAGAACTCAGACCCACTCCGAGTGTTGATTTAAGTGGAAAGAATGCATTGTTTCTGGCAGTGAGCGCCTGCTCTGTGGACTCCACCCTGTCTGTTTTGAAGTGGGAGGGTAACTGGGAAGCGGAGGCCCCTGCCCAGACCGGGCCGGACATCTGCTCCCTCCACAGGAAGTCATTCCCCAAACTAAGGGCCCCCACCTCCCCAACACAAACTCCCCTGCTCCCCGTCTATGTGTGTGTGTGAGTGTGTGTGTGTGTGTGTGTGTGCGTGTGTCTGTTTGTGTGTGTGTGTGTGTGTGTGTGTATGTGTGTGTGCTTGTTGTGCATTAAAGTCCTCATCTGACATAGGCTGTAGTGAGCGTTGAGCGATGACCCTGACCCCCCTGCGAGCCGCGACAGAGCTCGCCGTGTGTTTTCCTGGCCTCGCGTTGGAGCTGAGCTGCATGCGGGGAGACAAATAAATAATGAGATAAAGATGATAGGGAGACGAAGTGGAAAGAATACATAGAATGTTTGAGGGAGAGAAGAGGCTCGGGAAAAAATAGACAAGAGAGAAAAATAGAAGGAAAGAAAGAAAGAAGGAAAGAAGGAAGTATGTAAGATTAAAAGAAAGAAAGGAAGAAACAAACAAAGCAAAGGGGAAGAAAGAAGGAGAGAGAAAGAAAGGGGGAAAGAAATAAAGAAAGAAAAGGTTTGCGTGAGCAGAATGAAGAACAATATATATATTGTATATACTTATTAATAATATGATCATTATTAATTATTATTAATTATTAATAATATATACATTGCTTGTTAAGAGAGATACCAAGCAATAGAGAGAGGCAGAGAGAGACAGACAAGCAGAGATACAGAGGGAGGGGTGAGTCGAAAAAGTTGAATTTGAACAGTTAATGGTGAAAACTCCATGTAAGTCCATAAGAGCATTCCATTAAAGTAGAACTATAGGGGTTTTCAGCCTGTGGGTTGACCTCAAGAGACTATCAAGGCTCAAATGAGCTCTGGAGTCTTCTCTATTTCCCCCCCCAGCCTTGTAGTAAAACACACTCAAGTCACTATGTTTCTATTCTGAGAAAGAAAACACTAAAACTTAGACCGCATTATCACTGGCAAACAACTGTGGAGCAACATTTTGTTGATGTGTGAGCGCAACACATGCATTATCCTCAACCTTAATTATTTTACTTGACAACAATTTGACAAAAAAGAGTAGGCCTACGTACATTTCTGTAACGTATTCTTTATTATTGTTATTGAATGGAATCAAATACACATTTCCTCAAAAGGGCCTTTCCTTAGCTCAAACAATGTGCACAATAAACACACAACAATATTCATGGCTAAAGAAGTGTTACCCAGTGAAATCAATTCCTTTGACATTGTTGTCATAGCAAAATAGACTCACTCCACTCACTCTTCTAATTTGAACCAATGGAAATGTAGGAAAGAGGTCAGGAGCAGCCACCATCTTCCCGTAACTGTTGCATAACAGTTCAAGCATGCTGTGAAGGGGATAGGCATTTCACCTTTGACCATGTGTACTAACCTCAGCCACACATATTGACCTGTGCATGTGACAATGAACACATTCTCAAGGAGATGTTTGTGTGCTTATTGGAAAAGAATGCAAACACACGCATACACACATTGGATGTTACAGATGAAAATAGAAACCACTTGACCAGAGATGAAAGGGATGTGTGAAGTGACTGACAGTTGACAGGTTCCTGTTGCTGAAACCATGAATGGTGCAGAGGGCTTCCTGACGCAATGTAATTAATATATCCGTACAGCATTAAAATTCAACATCTGTTTTAATGAACGAATCATGTTTATATGCACTATTATAGATGCATTCTCTGATGAAAGCCCTTTCAGACATAAATATGGTACATAAGCGCCACCCAGTCGTATGGCATGGGATGGCCAACTGGAACCCATTTCAAATCACATCCTTTCCAGTAACTTTCTTCCCTGAGGTGACAACACAATAGGCCTTTGACAGAAGTCCCTTTCTTCCTGATGCTGGACTGTGTGTGCTGGATGCTTCCTGTATACGCCACTCTGTGCACCGGGCTCCTGCTGGTCTGAACTGGACTGAACTGGATCATACCTGGCAGGAACCTTTCTCAGTGAGTCAGTGAGGTTCAGCGCCATGCACCTTGACGTCACGTGGGTGGGGTCAGGCCTGAACGGACATGACCCCCTCTCCAGCACAGACAAGTGGGGTTTCCTGTGGGTTTAAACATCCATGGAATATGTCATCACCAACAGCATGGTGGTGGAAGTTTAGGTCATTTTCCTAACACATCACCAATCACTAAGTCATCATTAACTCTGATGCAGTTCCTGATGGCTCAGATTCTGTGCCGGGATTTCTGTTCAATTGGTTGTTGGAGAAACTGGGTGGTGCTCAACCTCCATTCAATATGTTAGATAGGATAAGATGTAGCTACTTTATTAATCCATGTACGAGAACGTTAGGTGTCACAGCGGGACAGCACATGCCAATAGCAATTACGGTGCCAGGGGCTCAGGAGGTAGGGCGGGTTGACTGGCAACCGGAAGGTTGCTAGTTCGATCCCCGGCTCCTCCTAGCTGAGTGTCAAGGTGTTCTTGAGCAAGACACCTAACCCTAACTGCTCCCGACGAGCTGCCTTGCATGGTTGACACCGCCGTTGGTGTGTGAATGTGTGTGTGTTAGGCAATATTGTAAAGCGCTTTGAGTGGCCACTGGTTAGAAAAGCACTATATAGTCCATTTACAAAGAGATCCAATCAAAAATGAGATAGTAAGCAGATATTATATGATAAAAATATAAAAAAGAACAAATATATAGACTAATGTGAAAGAAAGTACTGAGCTGGTCTGACTGGATGAGGTTACTTCATATATTTATGGATTGATTTATTGATCGATTTGTATTCAGGCTTGCATGCCACACAGGGTGCGTAAGCAGGAGTGAGAGTGAGCATGGCTTGTCAAATGCCTGGATTTGCTATATATTTTGTGAAGCTACATGAATTGTTTTACCCCAGCTTCGGGATTGTGTGGAAGTAAGCAAAAAGGTTGTTGTTCAGCCAAGATTTCACCCTTGTCGGTAGGCATCCTGTTCTGCGGATGACCCTAACCTTTAACCTCTGAACTCACGATGGAGGGTGGGCAAGATGAAAGACACTTCCCCAGGGGTCAATAAAGTAGCCTATTGAATTACATTAAGCACATAGTAAAAGTCAGCCATTACTTTTATTCTGGTATTTAAAAATAAATGGAATTGCTATTGATTTGCTATCAGGGCCTGGGCCAAAATATATCCAATAAAATATGCGCCATTATAATCTTTGTGTGTGTGTGTGTGTGTGTGTGTGTGTGTGTGTGTGTGTGTGTGTGTGTGCGTGCGTGTGAGAAAAAAAAAAAAGAGAGAGAGAGAGAGAGAGAGAGAGAGAGAGAGTTTGTTTTGTGGGGCGGGGCTTAGTGACGTAGACAATGGTCGCATTGTAGCCGATGTGAATGCGGTCTACACGAGAGCCTGCTTTGATGCGGAGTGGTTGCATGGGAGTCGGTTGGTGTTACACATTGGACCTATATAGGATATCTAGGATATCCATTTATATGTTCATTGACATTCATCGTTTCGCCTTCGTTCAGGACTACACTGCGATTCCCCTAGTGATTCATGTAATGACAGTTGCTTTCTAGTCCACTACGACTGTGAACCCCACACCGCGAGCATCCCTCCTGCCTTGTAGGCTATTATCATAAAGGATTCCCGTAAAAAAAAAAAAAAACGTTTTTTATTGACCGGACAGCTGTTACCATGGATGACGACAATCAGGGTAAGATTTTTTTTCCCCCAATGTTGTTTAGGTGTTTCTCTCTCCTCTGTCAGTGGTTAGGGAAGGTGTGCAGCAACGAAAGAGCCTGGAGCTGCATGTGTCAAT
This sequence comes from Lota lota, assembly GCA_026745465.1. Classification (NCBI taxonomy): domain Eukaryota; kingdom Metazoa; phylum Chordata; class Actinopteri; order Gadiformes; family Lotidae; genus Lota; species Lota lota. The sequence goes on along the minus strand of JACYXH010000292.1, from coordinate 3,422,059 downwards.
GCGTAGGCATGGTTGCAACTGTTTGCCATTTCTTCTTATTAAGGGAAAAGGGTTCACAATCTCAGCTGTTTACTGGCTGTTTTATGCAGATACATTCAGATAATTTATCCTACAATTATCACAGGTGGCGAGTCATCATACCTATTCATATACCATACTCAACATGTCCTCCTTATCAATGTTATTTGTGAACATACGGTGTGCGTGTGTGCGTTTGCGTGTGTGCGTGTGCGTGTGCGTGTGTGTGTGTGTGTGTATATCTTATTTTGTCGAGGGTAGCCTGCCTACATCTTCGTCAGTTCTGTTTGATGCAACGTTGCTGTGAGGCTTTGAAGTTTATCTAACGGCCCTGGACTCCCAAATGGGAGAAGCTGATAAGAGACCACTGACAGCCCGTGGTGATTTGTATGTGATTTCTTCACCTAGATACTATTTGACAGTTAAACTGTGAGCGATTTGAAGCCGCTGGATAGTAGTGATAGAACAGCCAGTGACCAACATAAGTGTGTTTAAATACCATGGAGGTTGGGGGGCATTTTAATTTATAATCTCGATCATCCTATAGCATGTTTTGTTAAGAGATGTGAGTCTTCCTTTAAAAAAACGAATCCTATATGTCACACATCAATGTCAATGTCCCATCAATTGTCACCTTTTTAAATGTTAAACTGCTTATTTTTGCACGTGGTGATGCGCTGTTGATTAACTCTGTATAGGTCAAACACGGTTTAGCTGCTTCAGGCTAATCCCATCAGCATAATTAAACCTTTTGCAATGACATCTTTAACTAAACCTGGCGATCGATATCGTCTTTCTATTCGCTACATTGTTGGAAAACAAAACCCCAGAGAGGTAAATATATAGGTAAATAGGTATATATATATATATATATATATATATATATATATATATATATATATATGTATATACAAATGAATCAACACATGTATGTGAATTGACGTGTGCATGTGCATTAACTATGTATTCACAATTGGAATAAGATGCTACGATTCACTCATAGACCGATCTGAAACCGCCCAAGGAGTGTGTGTGTGTGTGTGTGTTTTTATGTTGACATAGGATATGTTCACAGTGTGCGTGGCTGTGCGTGAGCAGTGAGCCCTGTGCCTGACAAGAGACAGTGGTGGGCACTGAGGGATGCATTAGCATGCCATGATGCACAAACTGGAGGAAGGATGTGATGGGAGCCTGGATGAATGATGCCATGCACATGCAGTATGAATAATTAAAACAACTCATCATCAGATCTAGCTGGGCCAATCTCCTTCTCTTCTTTCTGTCCGTCTGTAACTCACTCTTTCTGTCGCTCTCTCTGGTCTTGTCGCTGGGTCTCTGTCTTTATTGCATATCGAAATACATACGTACACATATAGATGCACGTTTGTGCTTGCACGCACACACGCTTGCACAAACACGCGTGCATACACACACATATAGAGAAACACCCACAAACTGTTTCTACTAGGGAGCCTTAAAACCAGAGTAAACTAGGGCTTTTTATTAAACAGGTGTGGCACGGAGGAATTTATCTCTGTTAAAGTGAGAACAAGTGTATTCTAATGTATGAGTCAGTGGGTCAAGTGTGTGTGTGTGTGTGTGTGTGAGTATAACTAGGCTATACATTACCTAGAATGTGGTGTGTGTGTGTGTGTGTGTGTGTGTGTGTGTGTGTGTCTTTCCAAGGCAGGTTCTAATTTATGCTGCATCAGAGGGTCTGTGTTCCATCATCAAGAAGCAGGGATACAAAAAAAGGAGAAAAAACCCAGGGAACGTCACTGTTTTCCATAGAATTAGATCACACAGTCATTAACCACCGCTACCACCACTGAGGGGAGTCTACTGCTCTGCTGGTCCAAGCTTATGTTATGACTGCAGGGAGAAAAAACAACAACACAACAACCCATTGTATGTTTACAGTAAAAACAAGAACCTGGCCACGGTGTTAGTGAAAGTAAGGTTAGCGGCGAGGGGGGATGGGGGGGGGGGGTTGATTATGGGATGTTTACTGCATTTCCTAATTAGGAGTGGCGCTTCGCCACTCACTTAGTATGCCACAGAGCAGACCCATGCTGCCCCCCCCCCCCCCCCCCACCCCCCCTGGATGTAAATCAGCCTGGGACTTTATAACCCTCAGTGTTTTTGATTGCTCAAAGCAGGTCTATTTATAGCCAGACTATAGACTGGAGTGGAAAGATTTTGAGACATACACTCGGGGACAGCAACGGGGAATTGGCCAAGACCCGAGGACTTCAGCAGAGCGTTCTCTTTTGCAAAGACAAGCTCACCTCGCATGTCAAAGACCAGCAGGTAAATACACAGATCGGCTGTCTTTGGCAGAGGGGGGTGTGTGTTGCGGAAGGTTAGTCGGCCATGTATCCTGTCAGCCCAGTGATAACCTCGCTGTCTCTTTGTGTCCATCCACAAGCTTGACTCTTCCTCAGCCATTAGCATGGGAAAACCTGAGGCGGGAACAGTGGTTTCCTTTCATTCTTCTGTGCTCAGTTTTAGAGATTGTAAAGAAAAATAATAAAAAAGTTAAAAAGTTATTTTCTCTCCTAGAATTGAACCGAAAAAGCTTCTCCTCTGGAAGTGAGTGGGCGTCCTTGCCTTTGACAAAGTGATCCTGTATATCTAACTGAAACTCTCCCGGTGGGCATGGAACCCAAGCCCATCGGGGTGGTGATTTTTCAGATGACATGAAGGAACAAGTTAGTGGTCTGGTCGCCTGGAGCCTGATGGTTATGAGGGGGATTTTTTCCGATTTTTTTTGGGGGGGGGCCCAGAGTCTTTGTTGTGGCCCTGGGCTCTGGGAAGTGTGTGTGTGTGTGTGTGTGTGTGTGTGTAGGGGGGGGGGGGGGGGGGGGGGTTGTATGTTGACAGGCAGCTGAACTGGTTCTGTAGGTGTTGGTCTGTGGGTACTTGGGAATGTCTGGCTGGATCCCTCCACTGAACGCCAGTGCTTGGTGCTGGATGACCAAAACATTAGACATTCTGTTAGTCATGGCTTCATGCATGGTCTGTGACTGTCACTATATAATAGGCGTGTATAACACCAAACAGGCCTGTATACAACACAAATGATGATTATCTACAAATGTTGGACATTAGAAGGCAGAGGATTTGTGAAGCAAATGGTGTACACAGTAAGCGTATACAAGCCACAGGCTCAGACACACTCCTGATAGCTAGCTTAGAACTCACTTTACCTAATGGTAATTGTTATTGTTTTGGTGGTTTGCATTCTTTAACTGACAAATCCTAGTCTTAATGTTAATACACATGGCAGTGAATGGGCTCAATAAAAATGAGTCTTGTAAAGGGGCTCTTTTGGGGTCCCTTCTACGGGCATTAGACATGCAATTTGGTGGAAAAACATTCTTCTTTTCCACCGTGCAGATTACGAGTCTGTAGCATTACATGGAAACATTACACACAAACATACACATGCGTTTGTGTGTGGCAACAAGTCATGGCATGGCATCTGGATAGACTGAGGGATCTTATAATGGACTACAGTATTTAGGTGTCTCAAGGGTGCCTGACTAAAACGACATATGGGCCTGATTAAAAGACACTCTGCAGAGACTTCCCGACGTGTTGCCATCACCATGGCGGTGGCTGGGTGGGTGGGTGAATGCGTGTGTGGGGGGAATGAGGGTTGTGGTGTGTGGGTGTGGGGTAGAAAAGTGGGGGCTGTGCTGTTTGTCTGCCTGGTAGAGCCCAACACATTGTTTATATACGACTGGTTAAGAATATCGGTTTCTACTAACTTGTTGGTTTGGCTGTTCAGATAAAAATAGCAAGGTAATACGATTTATTTGTTTTTGTCTCCCAGACAATACAATAGTAAGTCCCAGACAAAGCAACTTATTATTCTTACTCGTTAATATATCATACCTGCAATAAGATAGATAGATGAATAGATGGACTGTAGGTAAGAGGGGTTTCAAGCAAGAGGGAGCCGAATGAGATGAGAAATTAATTGACCAGAGATGAAAGCGCGAATGGGAAAAGAAAAAGAAAAAAAGATGGTGTAGCAGTGTAGTGAGAGGGAGTACCCCGGCAGTAATTCACACCTTCGGTACGAAGAAGAAAAAGCAATTGGAGGTACGGCCTCTCTCCTCCCATGAATAAGGGATCCAGATAGCCTGCCTGGAGGCTGAGGAACTTGTATATCTTGGACCACAACACTCTTGTGAATACAGGAATGGAGCGAAAAACTCTTTAAACACCCACAGCTTTCTCACCTCACTAGAACGTTTTTTTTGGTTTTCAGCTATTCCCTGAATAGGAAGTCTTTGGGCGGCTACTGACACAGGTGGCAGTAGCAGTCATTTTTAATGAATAAATAGCATGATATTTCCAATATATAAAAACATCACACAGTTCAGTAGTTCATCGAGATTTCACCTTTCCCATCAACATCAACGCGTATCCAGAACCAGCGTACAGTAGAGAGAGGGAAGACACGATTCACGTTCAGTCATCCTAACACCAGGAGCAGATTCCTGCTTGGTTTGTTCAGTGGTTTCTCATTAGAATGGATCAGCGTTGGACAGCCAGAGACGTGTGTTATTATAGTCCGACACTCTGCCAAGCATCACAAGAACATCCTCAGACCACCACGACACAACAGGCCACGGAGGGAGCCACCGACAGCACATTTTCATTGTTATTGTGTCAGTTTCAGGAGGGGATGTTCATTTCAAAGTAAATGATAAAATACCCACCTCCAACCTAACCTTCAGGGCTGTCCATCTGGACTGAGAGTTTTTGTGTGATCCAGATGATTTTTGTATTATTATCTCTTTAACAGTTCTCTGCCACTAACCCAATAAAGCTGAATGAGATTCACTTCATGATGCCCGTCTTGAAGAAGAAAAGACATAAAGAAAACGAAAAAGACTGCAATGTATCCAGAACCAAACACTGACTACCCTTTTAAAGCAACTATGTTTTTTTAAAACCAAATATTTTTTATTATTTGTTCCGACCTGAGGAAAGCTCGAAGCAGCAGCCAGAGTAGCCGAGACAGAGGAATGAAGGTGGAATCCAGTATTGGCAGTATGCTGAGGAACTGAACTTAACTTGCCTCTCTCTCTTTCTGGACACACACCTGTGCTCTTGTCTTGCTGAAGCTCACAAATTCCAGCCCTGCCAGCATATCCTAAATCAAAAGAAGTATGACTGTGGAAACTATTACCTTGGCTGGTCTGTTTTTGGGTGGTGTGTTTTGAAGAGCGTGATGATGTGCTTAGAGTGAAGACCTCATGAACCTCAGTCCTGACTCCCGAGTCCCGTTGATGGGCTCCTGGGGGGAACGGGATTGCCCCAGCACGTCTGGGCCCTTCTCAGCCCTAACAATTCACCGGGTGATGGTTGTTTTGGCCGTCGCCGTAAGGCAGCAGTAGACGTTGCTTTAGAGCCTTTCAGCGTGTGCGCGTGTGCGTGTGTGGTTGTGTATGTGTGTGTGGTTGTGTATGTGTGTGTGTGGTTGTGTGTGTGTGTGTGTGTGTGTGTGTGTGTGTTGGTGTAGTGGTGTCAAATCCACCAAGTCCAACCTCTTGATCCTCTGGGTTAATTAACCTACCATTCCGATATCCACCCCCCCTAAATAAAATCCATCTTCTCGTGCTGATGGTGCAGAGGAGCCCTTTATATTGTTGTAATGGATACAGAGATACTACAGAGGTAATTGTGTTGTAAGTTAAATGGCATACAATGACTTTGTGACATAGTGACCCCATTCATTGATTATTGCCATTACACTGTCCTTCCATTATGTTATATATAGGCCTAGATATATCCCCTATAAGAAAAAATCCTATCTCCCCCAGTTTCTCAATTTCCCTGCCTCAACTATCCCTCTTCTTTCCATGCCAACGGTTGATGATGATCAGATGAGGGGATTATCCTTTAAATAATTCAGTAAGGCGAATCTCTAATGCTGGGATCAATAAAAACACTTCCCATTACATTATTTCTTTAGTTGCCATGCCACTGTTTTCTGCACACAAAGACTAAAAGGTTGTGACGTGCACCTTCCGATGCCCGTACGGGATGTGACGTTCCTCTGCCTGCTGATCCTCAGGGCCCTCCTCAGTTTGCCTCACTTCGACTCATGTCTTCAAACATTCTGGCATCTTGGCTTGGCTTCACCTACAGGGAGGAAAGGGGGGAGTGGGGCGTCTCCAGTTCCAGACCCAATAGACCCAAGATAACGCCCAGCTGATCAGGGTTGCCACAAGAACCGGCCCCCCGGAATGTAGGCTGGCAGTCATGAGCCAATGTCTGTTAAAGACCCAGAGTGGCTGCATGGCAGGAACATCTGTCTCCTTGCTGCATACATCACACTTCCGCCGGATTACAGCCGTGCTCATACTGGGCTTGTAGAGCTGTGTGTGTGTGTGTGTTTGTGTGGGGATGGGGGGTTGCATACCAGATTAACGCCAGCTGGTCCACTGTGCGATAGGAAGAGCAAGATTGTTCATGTGAGATCGGTTTGACCTATAGGTTGTCATGAAAACAGTGGCTCTCTGTGTGTCAGGGTACAATTAGAATCATTTGGGACAACAGGCCTCAGATTAGGCTTTAAGATAAAGAGGAAGTCGTTTCCTGCGTCCTACTTGATTGACTGTCTGACTGGCGGCCAGACAGGCAGTGTGGTTGTCTAGGGCCCAACTTGGATAACCAAGTTATATGGACCAGATACCTCACCAGGCCAAAAGCTCTGTCTAAGTCCAGGACTCACTCACAGGAGTCTGCTGAACCTGGGCCTTGTGCCTGGGCTGTATAAGAGAGCGCAGGAGCTCTGCTGTTCCAAGCACTTCACCACTTGTGAGGGATGTGATGAGTGGAGTCCTTGTTTCACTGAAAAACAGTTTTTTCTCTAAGTAGCTAAAGTATGTGGTTAATTCTGTCTGCGTGGTACTTTAATAAAATAGTAATAATTATCTAAATGTGAGGACAAAGTAGTGACGTAAAGTCGCTTGTCTGCACGGTGTGTGTGTGTGTGTGTCTGTGTATCTGTGATTAAAATGTATTCACCTCACTCTCCATCAATAATCCTGATGCTGAAAAGCCCCCGGCGTCAGTGGATGGGGCTGAGCATTTGATAGTTTTGGGTGTGAGGAGTGGGTGGGGGAATTACTTTGAATTTTGTGGGGGATTTGTTCTTCTCAGTGGTTTGAGGAATGACTGGAGTGTCGGTGTATCCTGCGGTCCTCGTGTTGGGCGTCTAGCGTGTCTGGCAAGCTCTTCTGTACCACATAAACACCAGCCCAGCCCCAGCGCTCGTACGCACTCACACTGAACGTCCACAACACGTACGCCCTGAATAAAATCGGTCATGGTTTGTTATGTTTTCTCATTGTACCATAAGACTAGTGTCTCGCGCTTGTGACGTTATTACAGACTGTGCAGAATTAATTCGGAGCCTGTGTTTGGCGAAATGGATGCTGGCGCCTCTATTAGCCACACCATGACCACCAGATATGTGGCGCTTCACCCAGCGCCCACCACAAACGTCGCCGGTAGAGAAACGACTCACGCCATAGATAATTGATGTCAATAGAGATTATCTTCGGAGTGTGGATTGTGTGTTTTTATGGTTTTTAACCGTCGTGACTAACAGTAGTAGTTGCTTACTTGTGGCCTATTTCCAGTCATTCCCTACCGTCTGTCTTGTCTGGGTGGTTTTTGGCCAGTGTGTGTGTGATACCCATGCTGAGTGAGCGATTATGTGTACATGTGTGTGTGAACCTGTGTGTGTGTGCACGCGTGCGTGCACTTCAATGTATATATATATATATGTGTGTGTGCGTGTGTATGTGTGCGAGCGCGTGTGTCTGATGACTAAAGACTCTTAACTCATTTCCTGAGTGAGTCCCATGGGACTCCCAGGAGGGATGAGTGGGTGCTAATAAGCTAATTGGTAGTATGACCACCCCTTACCACCACCACCACCAAGCAGACAGAAGACCACATCCATTAATACCAGTACACTCCCTGCTATTGGGTGGCTTGTTATGGCCCTAGCCAAGCAAATGAAGATGAAGTGAACAAGGCCTGGGTTATGGCAGATTAAGTAAGGCATTAATGGAAGCTATGTTTTTATCAGGGTCCATCTCCCGCTTCTGATTATATTAAAGCTAGAGTAGGCCATTTATTTTTGAAGCAATTTTTGTCCGATTTGTCAAAATTGTCTTTACATCCCGACAGCAATCAATAAATAAAATGCTCTGACAAAGGAAGAAAAAAATGGTGTATCTGTGGCTGTCGTAGGCCTGTCTAATAATTTTATTTGGCCCAAATTAAACCATTGGATGGCCTACCTGTCTGTCTACCGGCTACCTGTGCGCACTCTACCCGAACTCAGACTCGGCAAGGTGGGGCTGCTTAAACCAGCCATCATCCACACACACTCCCACAATGATATTCACGAATGGCGTTCCTTTTAGCCACTGAGTCTGTTTAGCTTCTGCGGCCCAGCCACTTAAACACAAAGACAATGTGTTCATGAATACGATTTTCTGTGCTATATTTGTCTCATTACCTGAGACGGATTACACAAAACCATCAAAGATATTGCAATAGGAAACTGGAATGTAATTCTTGTACGGCGGGCTTCAATAAATCAAGGACTAATGTTTCATCATCTCACCATAATTACAGCACAGTAGGGTGGCCCATGTGTAATAATAATTAACAGACACCTTACTGATTTGTATTTTTGACACCATTCACTCTTTTTTATGATCCTTTCTTTGTTTTAAAGAGGAACTGAATGTCAGCGGCACAGCAGTTAACTGTTGCGTAATCGCTGCAGGGTACCCTGAGGTTACCCAGAAGTAATTAACATTTCTATTTCTATGCCAAGGATTTCAATCTCGATCATCCACAATCGGTCATTCACACACACACACACACACACACACACGCACGCACGCACGCACGCACGCACGCACGCACGCACAGACACACACACACATACACACACACACTCCATTGTTTAGTAAGAACAGTCACCAATTAGAGGAAACCTACCACCCACCCCCGCTCCACCTGACTGTAATCACAGTGAAGTATTGTATTGTACATTAAAACGGTTGCATAACCAGGCTAGGAACAGCCTTTTGTCTTTCGGTTAGTGCGAATCACTTCCATGACAATACGTTTGGCTACTCTGACCCAGACTCTCCTCCGTAACAGAATCTCTGTCCAATTAAAGAATGGGTTGATTCCACTCTCTCTCTCTCGCTTTCTCTCTCTCTCGCTTTCTCTCTCTCTCGCTTCCCCACCAACCTTGTTGGATTTAATTTGCATAACTTCATATCTGAAGGGAAGATCAGTTCTTATTTTGCACATAGGGGTGTCAGTGTATCCTTAAGCTAACTGTAGACACAAATCTGAGAGTATGATGTTATAAAATGTGTAATCAGGCCGTGAAGGAAATTTAACACAGAGTGGGGCCTCTCTTGGATAGCTTAATGAGGGAAGATTTAAGAGCTAGTCTTAACTAGTTGGTCTGCGTAGAGAAAGAGCGAGATGGATGGATGGTTTTTTTCATTTTTCAAATTTCTTAAGAATTCCATTTTTAATGAAAATATATTAAATCTGGATTGGCTTTTATAAATAGCGTCTTTGCCTGGTCTTTAAATGGGGTTGGGTGGGGGGGGGGGAGCAGTAGTGTGCGGGGGGGGGGGGGGGGGGTTAACACTTTCAAGTTGGATAATTAAGCTGCTGTGTGTTCTCCCTGGCACTCTCTGGTTCATTAAGATGGCTCTCTGATGTGTGTGCTGTTGCAGCCACAGTGGGCTGAGAGCTGGTGCAACATACACCGCCCCAATTCAGAATGCAAGAAACTGGGAAACATCCTGTGAACTACATTTATTTTACCCTCTATCACTGTTTATTTGTACATACTACTACTACTTCTACTACCACTGCTACTTCTACTTACAAATGGTGCACATTTGAGACCCTGTCCTGGTCATCAGCCTCCTGGTGGGTCTGTTAAAGTCTAGGAGGTGTAAGTCATCCATTTCCCTTTTTTATGGTTCCAGGTCAGGTCCACGCAGCAGGATGGTGGAGAGGGTGCTTGGTTGGTCGCAACATGTGATAAAGCATGTGATATATTTCCTTGTGGTGTGTGTATGTGTTTTTCAGTTCCCGAGGACCTATCGCTGGAGGAGAGAGATGAGCTGTCAAACATCAGACGCAGGAAACGGGAACTGCTCGATGACATTGAAGTAGGTTGTGTGTGTGTGTGTGTGTGTGTGTGTGTGTGTGTGTTTCCAAACCTGCCATGCGTCTTTACCTGAGATGTGGGCAACATGTGCACAATGTGCACATTATGCATGTCATGACTGTGATTGTGTTCTTATCAGTTGGTGCAGATTCTTCCAGTAGGAAGCAGAGCGCCTGCCCGGTGGTGGGCTGGCTTCTGATGTCAATCTTCTGAAATGAAAACATAGCGATGTGTGAAAGCACCCGTCTTATGCCCACATGGCTGAAGGAATTTTATTACTTTCATAGTCTTTATCTTATTTATTATTGAATATTTCTGTCTGTCTGTCTGTCTGTCTGTCTGTCTGTCTGTCTGTCTGTCTGTTTCCCTCTCTCTCGCTCTCTTTCTCTCTCTCCCTCTCTCTCTCCCTCGCTCTCTCCCTCTCTCCCTCTCTCCCTCTCTCCCTCTCTCCCTCTCTCTCCCTCTCTCTCTCTCTCTCTTTCTCTCTCTCTCCCTCTCTCTCCCTCTCTCTCGCGCTCTCTCTCTCTCCCTCCCTCTCTCCCTCAGAGGTTGAAATTCGAGATAGCAGAAGTCATGACGGAAATTGAGCAGCTCACATGTGTTAGAGAGAGGTGGGTCCAATGGTTCTTTAATATTAAAAGTGTGTGTGTGTGTGTGTGTGTGTGTGCGTATGTGTGTGTGCGCGTGGAGGGGTGTGTGTACATCAATTAACAACTCCATGCAATGTGTATAACCCCTTGCTCAAGCTGACCTGGTTGCACATGGAGGCGCATTAGAAGGACTATTAAACGGCCGGACCTATTGATGCTCATGTCCATGGATCAATCACAGTCAATGTGTGTTGCCCCGGGGACAATTAATCACAATGAATGTACAGTTCTTTTGCCATACATAAGTCACTGCAGGTCACACTATGTGTGCTGTCAGGTGTGTGTGTATGTGTGTGTGTGTGTGTGCGCGCGCACGTGCAGTTCCAGGCAAAGGCCACGGTGACTTATGTACCCATCAATCAACTTCATTCAGGTGTGTGTGTGCCTGGGTCTTTTAGAGGACATATTTTAAGCTGATGGGCTGCAGGAAGCGGCCATTATTGTACCTGTGCACTATCAATACCGTAATGGATTGTCTATGCGAACAGCGCTTGAACTGGCACTGTAATTACAACGATAATGATGGTGAGGAATATTGTTTATATGGCGTTGATTGCACTGCTGTTTGTGATCGCTGAATAAATTATGCTGATGATAATTTATTTCTTGTACAACAGCAAAACAACACAAAGAAACAAACAGATTGCCATGGGAAGGAAGAAATTCAATATGGATCCCAAAAAGGTAGAATTGAAATGTGATGTATTACCCCATTTACCCATACAAGTAATGTATCTCTGTGTGCAAGGAAGAAATATAAAGTACTGTATAGTAATAAAAAAATAGAAATATATACTATTTTTAGTCCACTGGTTTTATTCTGTATTCCACTGCAGCCCTTGGGGGTCTCCTTGCTATAACTGTATTTACAGTTCCACTGCATCCCTGACCTTGATGAACACTAACAACCTCCCCCACCCCACCCTCCCTCCCCCCCCCCCCCCCCCCCACTACTCCTCATCAGGGGATCCAGTTCCTCCTGGAGAACGATCTCCTGCAGCACACCCCAGAAGACATCTCCCAGTTCCTCTACAAGGGAGAGGGACTCAACAAGACTGTGATCGGGGACTACCTCGGGGAGAGGTAAGAGACCACCCTTCACCCCCCAAAGTCCCCGGCCACCCTTTAACGCCCCCCCCCCCCCCGGCCAACTGAACTCACCGCAGATGGATTCCACCTCGGGGATGAAAGCGATAGATTTGTGTCTCTCTCGGATGGCGACGTGGGTGTCGGTGGCCCTCAAAGGGCCTCACGATGGCTCATAAAATGAACAGGAACACAAAAGACGATGTGCTGACTGTTCAAGCCACCCAGACATCTGTAGGTTCACAGTCTGATTAAGTGGTCAAATGCACAGTCAGCGATGCTTCCTGGGATTTATAGGGTTAATCTGAGGTTTAGTTTTGGCGGGAAAGCACGGAGATTGACGGGGCCATCTGATGATGAATGACATTTTCATTGTTTAAGTTGTATTCAATAAACTGTAATTTAGAACTAGGTGGCAGTTGGCCTACTTTGCATCGCCCTGCTGATGGTACCTTGGTTGGTTTAAAGGAACGAATGCAACAAACAAACCTATTCAATATATCACATGAAGGAAAATAATGTGTATGTGTGCTTTTGTCTGTTGCATAAATGTGTGTGTGTGTGTGTGTGTGTGTGTGTGTGTCTGTGTCTGTGTCTGTGTGTGTCTGTGAATGTGTACCTGAGTGCATGCTGCTGGCAAGGGTACTCTAGAGACTCCTTTGTGTGTTGGTTTTTGGTTGTTTATGTGTGTGTGTGTGTGTGTGTGTGTGTGTTACTTGGAGGGGGACTGGCGATAGTGGTGGTGGTGGTCCTCATTGAAGCTTCGTTCAAGTGGTCGATCATCAAAGGGCTGAACTAACTTAGTGGAAGGACCCCTACTCATTAATTAGCACTAATTGAGTCGATGCCAGCAGTTGAAACCCATCATTACACGCTGGGTAATTACATCTTCGAGAGAGGGGGCGGGGGAGATATGGAAGAGGGGAGAAAGCAAGGAGAAGTGAGAGAGAGGCAGATGTGGAGGAGGGACAGCCGACGAAGGAGGGCAGGAGAGTGAGAGACTGGATCAAACGAAGAGAGAATCTGGGGGGTTTGAGCCCAGCACTGAAATCACCTTGCTCTGCTCTAGTTTTTAATATGGTTTTATACATTTTGGAATACCTCCTTTCATATGCATTTTGTGTGGGGAACCAATGTAACCTAGTTTTATATTCCACATAGGCAGACACAGTAAGTTACAATAGTATTGTAGTTGTAGTAGGAATGTGGATGACATATCTAGAATTATGCACACCATCAATATAGATATATTCGTTTTTTCTTGAACTATAAAGAAAAGTTGTTTGTTTAAAAAACATTTAAATATGTCACGCTCTAATCCGTTTGTTATGTTACGTGTCATCCCTGTCTTGAACAAGCCTCCTCAGTGTAAACAACACTATTTTGTCTAAAGAGACTTATTCAAACCTCACAAGACACCATATACACAGACAGCCACCAGTCTCCAGAGATACACAAACAAGCAGGAGAACCAAAGCAAACCAAACCAATAATCTCCTTTGAAAAACTGAGTTGAAATGAACGCTGTTGCTATGATAGATTTGGTATTGTCTTTTGTTGTTCGAAAACAAAAAGGACATTTTGCAAGTTTCAGCTCCTCAACCCCCCCTCCCCCTTCTCCTCTCTTCCCTCACACACAAAAAACGTTCTGTCTTCAATAAAAATATCCATCAAAGCTCGTTTCCTGTGCTGCATGGCTGCCATGTGCAGATTGCCAACAACGACACACACAATACAAAGAGTGTGTTTCGGGGAACCGGAACGCAATGCCTGGCGGATAAACAAACATGGTTCTAAAGGAAACCCATGAAGGAGTTGTTGACCCCCCCCCCCCCCCCCCCCCCCCCCCATCCCGTCCTTCATCAGTCCAGTCCACCACACACTGGACACTGCCCAGCCTGTGTGTTGGACTGGGCTGGCTGGCTGCTTCTCGTCAGAACCAACTTTGATCCACCATGTTTAAAGAGCCCACACAGCCTTAGGTACACTGAAGTATGTGTGTGTGTGTGTGTGTGTGTGTGTGTGTGTGTGTGTGTATGTCTGTGTGTCTGTGTGTGGGTGTGTGTATAAAGAGCCAGTTGCAGCCTTAGGTGCACTGAAAATTTGAAGAATGTGTGCATGTGGTGCGTGTGTGTGTGTGTGTGGTTGTGTATGTTTATGTATGTGTGTGTGCGTGCACAATAAATTGCATCCAGACTTCACAACACGGCCTCGTGCTGCCAGTCTTCCCAAAGAGCAGAACTATGGCAGGAATGCTGTAGACAGGCTGGAGGGACCATCCACACAGGAGACCTTGTTTTTGTCCACATTTGATCTTGGAGTCATGCTGCATTAGCCCTCCTATATCTTCCCAGAGCCCTTCACCGTATCCTCCATGGGGGTTCAGGGACTCTTTGCATGACCGATGAGGTGTGTGTTGTTGTCAATGCAAGAGTGAAAATGAAAATAGGATTTGGTATTTGTTTTTGCATAAATGACATGAGTAGAATCAGATGCAAATGAGACTTCAGAAGTATTGGATTGCCTTAGAGAAAAATACTGAATTCATGGAGAAAACACAGCTGATTCTGATTAAATGTCTCTCTCTCTCTCTCTCCCCCCCCCCCCCCCCCCCCCCCAGGGATGACTTCAACATCCAGGTGCTCCAGGCGTTTGTGGAGCTGCATGAGTTTGCGGACCTCAACCTGGTCCAGGCGCTGCGGTCAGTCCAGCGCTTCTAAAGAACGCTCACCAGAAGCTGCTGAGCCTCTGTGGACTTCATGTCCCCTTGTGTTGTTTCTTTAGACTACCCGCAGCCACTTACATTTAAATACCACTCTTTCCATTTCATCCTTTTCCAATGCCTCTCTTTCATCCATCAAGTTGTCCTGTCTGTTATTGTTCTTTTGTCATATTCTTCATCCTTTTGTTTTGGTCTTTCTCCTCCCTCTCTCTCCATTTTCCATCTTGTTTTCTGATATATCCCAGCCAAGCAAGTCAGGCTGTACCTGATTAACGAAAGCCCTTCCATTGCACTTGTTTTCTTTTTAGTGTAAACTGTTGCATTTTGTTATGTCTTGTGGTCTATGTGAGCCCTGTCAAGGACTATTTTCCATCACGTTGAACGGATAATAAAGTTCTTCTTCCTCTCTGCTGCAGTCAGTTCCTGTGGAGCTTCCGTCTGCCCGGCGAGGCCCAGAAGATCGACCGGATGATGGAGGCGTTCGCCTCTCGCTACTGCCAGTGTAACCCCGGGGTCTTCCAGTCCACAGGTCAGACCCCCAGACGCCCCCGTTAACCCCGCTCGTTCAGACAGGAAGTAGTGGCATCCCCCCCCCCCGAGGTAGCCCCATGAGAGCAGAGTGAATGTTAAGAATGCAGCGGGAGAGTCTGCGAGCCGCAGGGTAGCATAGGGGCCAGGGTGTATCGGCTCCTGCCTGAAAGGCTCTGGGTTTGATCCCATGTCTACAGTCCACCTGTAGGCTCCAAACGAAAGATTTAGCTGGGAAACATCCTGCTAAAATGCTAAGAATACTGAAAGAAAGATGAATGAAAGAAACTGGAACATGTAAAACAGTTCAACATAGCCTTGGTGTTTTGCTGAAATCATTATGCTATTAGAATCTTAAGCAAGACTTGGCTAGGATTGGCCTAGTTTCAGTAAGCCAAATTAAAGCCTTGATTTTGCTATGCCTACAACTAACTCTAAATAAGAAATGTATTATTTAGAGAGAGGTGTATGTGTTTGTGTGTGGGTGTGTGCAGACGCATGTGTCTATGCAAGTTTGTCTTTGTGTGTGTGTGTGTGTGTGTGTGTGTGTGTGTGTTTGTTTGTTTGTGAGATTCCCAACTAGCCATTCTCGAGTATTGTGATGTGTTTGATACTAAACACCAAGCCTGACAGACAATAGTGTGAGAGGCAGAGAGAGAGAGAGAGAGAGAGAGAGAGAGAGAGAGATAGCGAGAGACAGAGTGAGAGAGACAGAGAGAGATGAACTGTCAAGAAGAGTGGAGACAGATGAAAATTAATGATTCATTCTTAGTGCACTCTCTCTCTCTCTCTCTCTCTCTCTCTCTCTCTCTCTCTCACTCACTCACTCACTCACTCACTCACTTACTGTGCTCCCTGCTGTCACCTGACTATGTCGTCGCCCCCCCCCCCCCCCCCCCCCCCCCCCCAGACACCTGCTACGTGCTGTCCTTCGCCATCATCATGCTGAACACCAGCCTCCACAACCCCAACGTGCGCGACAAGCCCCCCGTGGAGCGCTTCATCTCCATGAACAGAGGCATCAACGAGGGGGGGGACCTGCCAGAGGAGTTGCTCCGGGTGAGACCCCGTAATGAGTGTGTGTGTGTGTGTGTGTGTGTGTGTGTGTGTGTGTGAGATGGTATTTGCAAGCAGTGACGTGTGTACGTATGGGTAGCTGTGTTTCTGTATGAGAACGTGTTTATATAAGTTTCCCAGATGTGTATGTGTGTGTGTTTGCGCGCACATGTGTGTGTGTGTGTGTGTGAGAGAGCGATATAGAGATGGCATTCGCAAGCATTGCAAATGCACATTAGAAACACATTCTAATGTGTTTATACGATGTTTCCACCTTCTAGACACGCCTTTATGTGTGTGTCTTTATGTGTGTGTGTGTGTTTGTGTTGTTTAATTACATGCATACATGTGTGTACGTGTAATTGCATATGAGTATTGAGGACTGTGCGTGTATATGCATTCCCTTGGGGTTTCCTTCATTTAATATCTTGTATGTTTCTGTAATTTCTACAATCTATAATCCGTCATGAGTCAGTGTGTGTGTGTGTGTGTGGGTGTGTGTTCAGTTCTTCTGTGTGACCCATCTTTTCCCTCCTCTGTCTCTACAGAATCTATATGACAGCATCAAGAATGAGCCGTTCAAAATCCCAGAGGATGATGGAAACGATTTGACGCACACATTCTTCAACCCTGACAGAGAAGGATGGCTCTTGAAGCTAGGTATGAGCAATAATTTAGGAAAGCTCGCCTCCCCACCCCCCTTCCCCAAGGTATTTGTCATGTGATCATACAAGAAAACACTGATTTAGTGAGCAGCATATGCAGGGTTCCATGTTAACGTCTGAATGAGTGTTTGGTTGATGTAGATTATCCTCCTCTCTACCCGCCTCCTTTTTGATCTTCTTCCTCTCCTCTCTCCTCTCTCATCTCCTTTCCTCTATCCCTTCTCATCTAATCTCCTCTCCTCCTTTCCTGTCCTTTCTTCTTTCCTTTCCTCTCCTCTCCTCTCCTCTCCTCTCCTCTCCTCTCCTCTCCTCTCCTCTCCTCTCCTCTCCTCTCCTCTCCTCCAGCATGTGTTTATCTTTCCTCTATAACTCAGCTCTATCTCTTGGTCTTACTCTCACTGTGTCGTCATGGTAATATGTGTATGTGCTTGTTCTGTGTTGTTTGTCTTAAAAAAAAAGAAGAGGTTCTACCATGTTGTGTGCTGTCTCCTCTCTCTCTCCATGCACTCTGACCTCTCACCTTTCACCTCTTTACTCTGTCCTGTGATTGGCTGTCGCTACTACCTTGCTCTCTTCATCAGGAGGTAGGTACCCCTCCTATTCTCCTCCATTCTCCCCCTTCCCCCCACCCCCCTTCTCTGTTCACCGCTGGATGGCTGCTTTGAAAAAAAGAAATGGAAAATCTCTTCAGCAACTGCTTTCTTGACCCGCTCCCCATGACACTAAGAGCCTGGCTGTAGCTGATCTGTTAGCGCTTAGCTGTAGCTGAGTTGTTAGCGCCTGGCTGTAGCTGAGCTGGTAGCGCTTAGCTGTAGCTGAGCTGTTAGCACCTGGGTGTAGCTTAGCTGTTAGCACCTGGCAGTAGCTGGCTGTAAGCGCCTGGCTGTTGCTGATCTGTTAGCATCTGGCTGCAGCTGAGCTGTTAGTGCCTGGCTGTAGCTGAGCTGTTAGCGCCTGGCTATAGCTGAGCTGTAAGCAACTGGCTGTAGCTGAGCTGTTAGCGACTGGCTGTAGCTGATCTGTCGGCGCCTGGCTGTGGCTGAGCTGTTAGTGCCTGGCTGTAGCTGAGTGGTTAGCACCTGGCTGTAGCTGAGCTGTTAGCACCTGGCAGTAGCTGAGCTGTTTGCACCTGGCTGTAGCTGAGCTGTTAGCGGCCTCCTGTACCTGAGGTGCATTCTGATTTAAAGTGGCTCTGGTTGGGATATCAGCATCACACTGATCATACCTCTTCAGTGTTTAGCACTCTGTAATGACATGAGGATCAAGTCAAAGTCCACTTGCGTTGTGCTAAATCTCCCACTTCGAAAGGCAACAGTCAGACCATGTTTAAAATACATTCCTACTAATCACCTGACAATGGGTTGAGACAAAACGCTGCGTTCAAAAATAGTGCTGCTAACACAGACAGCATCCATCCAGTATCTATTGTGATCCAGCAGTGACTGCAGCTCAGCTGGTGCTTTGGGACCACAGGAGACCCACCCTTGTCCCCAGGGTGCCTTCTGGGTCGCATGCTGGAAAACAACACACGTGCACTAGCACTGCTGTGGCCCGTGCTCTGGGTTGGGCGAGGCTGCGTGCATTGTGTGTGTGTGTGTGTGTGTGTGTGTGTTTCTGAGTTTACGCAACTCCAGTCTGGTCTGGCAAAAAACAGCTGGATCCCCACATCCCTCTACTACTCATTGCGCTTCATCTGGGATTCATTTCTCTATCCCTTCATGGCCTCTCTCTTTCTCTTGCTCTGTTGTATTGTTCTCTCTCTCTCTCTCTCTCTCTCTCTCTCTCTCTCTCTCTCTCTCTCTCTCTCTCTCTCTCTCTCTCTTGCGCTCTCTCGCCCATCTTTGACTCTCTCTTTCAGTTTCTCTTTCTGTTCCTTTTCAACCAGTCTGTGTCTCAATCACTCTCCCTATTCCCCCAGTTATTTCTCGTCTCTGTGTCCCCGTACCTCTCTCTCTCTCTCAATGTACCTTTCTTTCTCTCTCTCTCTGTCGCTATCTCTCTATCTCGCACCACCTTTGTCCCAACCATCTTCGCTTGCCAAAATATGTTTTTAGTTCCAGCATTTCCCACCAGTGAATTCCCCGCTATCTTTAGCTCCCATCCGATGCAACCCCCCGCTCCTCGCTCCTGTCGTCTAACTGGCAAAGGAAAGAGGAACATTCCTCTTTATTTATACACATATTGTTCCATTATAAACAGAATTGTGTCTAATGAGCACTGTCAAGGGTAGTTGGACTCCTCCGCTTCCCCCGCGGTAGGGAGGCTTCATCCTGAGCGCTCATTAGCAGAGAGCCTGCTACTTCTTCCTGCTATTCCCCTCAGACCAAGCCTCTCGTTGGGCCTGAATACACCACCATCACCCCCCCCCCCCCCCCCCCCACCAGTACTAACCATCCATGATAACCCTAATAAAGACATCTTAAGCACGTCTTTAATAGTATTTTCTCCCTTATTTTGTGCGTGGGCGGGGGGTGGAATGAATGCAGCCAAACTCAGGGGGAGCAGCTCCATCTATTTCACACGCCGTCGCCTATTCCTCTGGAAGCCTGTTGGGTTTTTAGGAGAGTGTGGTAGTCTGGATGGGCTAGAAGCACTACACGATGAAGGAGGCCTGCGCAGCGCGACTTAAAGCCTTGATAGGTGTCTGGTTGTGGGGATGAGAGGAGGTGTGTGGCGCCACATCTCAGAGCCAGGGTTGGGCTACGCCTCAGGCAGCCAGAGGGTTGTGTTCCATCCCAACAGATGTGGGACAGAGCGACGAGAGGCTGGGAACAGCAGCAGAAAGATCCTTGTAGCCGACGCATGCTGACTGTGATCCATAAAAACATTGTCCGCTGTCTACCTGTTCCTTAATGACATTTATCCGTGAGAATAGTCAATGATAATAAAATGTTTAGTAATGTATATAATACTTAATGCTCTTATTCTAAAAGGGGGATAACACAATGCATGTTGGATTAACGGATGGAAACTGAACTACTAAACTGACAACTCTCTTTCGAATGAGCAAGGCATTTTGATGACATCACTAACTGCTCTGAATGCATGCGTTCTGTAACGTCAGCATTGCAGCATGTTTATTCGAACTTGGTCCGTGCTAAAACAGAGCACACACACACATACATACACCACACCACACTCACACACACACAGACACACACACACACAATGCAGCTCTCAAAGTGATGAGCAGACGGCCCATTGATAGCCAACCGGGGAATTAAGTTTGATTACATCAGTTGCCGACTCATTACATCATTGACGGGTTAATTAAACAGAAAATCTAATAATCCCAGTAATAATCTGGATAACAATGACGGTTTGTAATCTAGTTTCGGTTGAGGAGTCAAGCAGGTGGAGATGGAGATGTAATGTGTTTGAAAGACAATTTTACACTGCAAAAGAAAGTAAAAGCACCTCATATTAGTGTGTGCAGACTATTCACTTGATTTATATGCTGTACGATTGAATGTATTTAAATGTTAGAAGTAATGCTATGATTACTCTTTTTAAAAAAGGGCTACAATAATAGAAACATTAGGAATTGAAGGCACCTTGAATATATTTTTCTCTTGCTCTTACTTCTTCCTTTAAAAGCATAAACAGGATAGTCTAGTGGCTAGTCAAGTGGTGTACACTGCTTTGGATAATAATTTTGCCTTGGATGCGAAATGACTAAATAATGAACAGGAGAGAGAGGTAAAGGGAGAGACAGGGAGATAGGTTCAGCCACACGTTGAGTTGAATCCTAATGAGCGAAGCTTCTGATCTGGAACCAGATGTGACACATGCATATGGGAGGGGGTCCCCAGGGGACTCAGGCCCTCTGCCCACTATGTCCCCATGTAACACGGCCACCTACGTGCCCATGAGCACCACAATGGTGTTTCCATCACTGCTCTGCCTTTTTTTTTTAAATATATATATCTTGTTCCTTAATTTATAACTCAAACTGTTGGTGTTCTCTCTCCTCTCATCTCTGTCACTCTGTCTTCCTCTCTCTCTCTGTCTCTCCCTCCTCCCTCTCTCACTCTCACGCTTTTCCACTCTCCCTCTCTCTCTCGCTGCAGGTGGGAGGGTGAAGACGTGGAAGAGGAGATGGTTCATCCTCACCGATAACTGTCTCTATTACTTTGAATACACAACGGTAAGCAGGGGTCTGGTGTGTGTGTGTGTTGTGCAGTGTTGCTCGCGAATGTGTAGGAACTCCTGTGTAAAATACATGGTTGTCTGTCAGGCCCCGTGGGATTGGAAGACAGTTGGAAAGCCGACCGTACAGCATAGAGCCAGAGGATGACATTATAGGAAAGATAGCGGGTGGGGGGATGGGAGAGAGAGCGAGAGAGAGATAGGGGAGGGATAGAGAGTGGGTGGTGGGGGAGAGTGAGAGAGATAAAGAGAGAGATAGAGACAGAGAGAGAGAGGACTTTATCCCTACTCTATCACATCCCCCTCTATGACCTAAATGAACCTCGTCCCAGCAGTTAACATGATGCATCATGGGAAACATCTGGGGAGTCTGAAACACATCTGGCCTGGTTAAGTGAGGAGCGAGCCCCTCACCCCAACCCATTAACCCCCCTCCCCCTCCCCCCCAGTTTGCCACTGGCCTGGAACCATGCTACCCATCCCCCACCCTTTATCCCCCCACGAAAATAACCCTTCCCCCAACGCTCACAAACGCTCACAAACACTACACATCGATTCACATACAGTGAGCGCACACACTCAGACAGACTTGTCTGTGTATCTTTATAACACGCATTCACATGCCCGCAGACACAGGAAGGTTCGCACACACCCACATGCAGAGGCACACACACACACACTGTCTCTCACACTCACACTCTTTAGCTATCCCTCTCTGTCAAATTGTTTTATCTAAATGTAATTATTTGTAAAAAGGTGTTTGAGTTCTCTAACTTTGTGTGTGTGTGTGTGTGTGTGTGTGTGTGTGTGTGTGTGTGTGTGTGTGTGTGTGTTTCCGTGCATGTGTGTGTGTGTGTGTGTTTCCAGGACAAGGAACCTCGGGGCATCATTCCCCTGGAGAACCTGAGTATCAGAGAGGTGGATGAGCCCAGGAAACCTGTAAGAGCCCAGACAGGTCTCCTGTATCTCCCTCTGCTCCTGTAATGCATGATGTTCGCTTGGGAGGACAGTGTCCGCTATAATGACTACACCTCAATGATACACCTTCTAAATATCATCTGATTATGTCTTCCACTTTCAGTTTGGCGTAACCTTTAGGACACTTTTCATTGATTCTTCGGAAATAATAATGGACTCGATGGGTAGACATTGTAGGGAGAGTTGGCTGTTTTGCTTTTGCTGTAATTGGGGAACACATTACATAAGGGTACATTAATTAACCGTTAATGAACCTCAGTTAATGCAGTTATAAGCGTTAGCATAGGGGCAAGGGTTAGGGTTAGGGGTAATGGGTTAGGGTTAATCCCTAACTCTATTAAATAATGTTTACATTAACACCTTAGTTACCAGGAACACCAGTACCGTAGTTAACATGAATACCATTATTAAATGATTACTACACCATAGGTAACTGTTAATTAACTGTAAATTAGTGATTATTACTGCATTAACTAATGTTAAGTAATGGTTTATTAATGTACCCTTATTAGAAAGCGTTACCAATAATTGTTTTGCTGACGCTCAACCTTTTCATACATGACCTCCATGATGACAAAATGAAATGATTGCTGTTCACATTGAGATCGATCTATTGCTACAATATGATTTTATATATATATATACAAGAAATGTATCTTTGTATGTTGGTGCAAACATACATAATAATGCAGCAAAGCAAATTAACCTTCAGCCATATTCATTCAAATGCTGACTTTTGTTATCTGTTGTCTTCCTTGGCTAGAACTGCTTTGAGCTGTACAACCCCAACCACAAGGGTCAGGTGATCAAGGCCTGCAAGACTGAGGCCGACGGCCGCGTTGTCGAGGGCAACCACGTGGTGTACAGGATATCAGCGCCCACGCCGGAGGAGAAGGAGGAGTGGATCAAATCCATCAAGTAAGAGAGAGAGAGAAGGGGTAGAGAGATGGGGTGAGAGAGAGAGAAAGAGAGAGAAGGAGGGAGAGAGAGAGGAGGGGGAGAGAGTGACAGAGAGAGAGAGAAGGAGGGAGAGAATGATAAGGAGAGAGCGAGAGGGAGAGAGAGAGGAGGGAGAAGGAGGGAGAGAGAATGAGGGAGAAAGAGAGAGTGAGAAAGTGAGAGAGAGAAGGAGGGAGAGAGAGAGCTGGAGGGAGAGAGCGAGAGTGAGCAACTTGTCCGTCGGTATCCATTTTCACTGAAAGGGCACTTAGCCAAATGCCAAAGCTGTTCCCATGTGTGGCTGTTCTCTCGTTTGACCTTGACTGAAGGAAGGAAGACACACACACACGCCCTCTGTTTGCTTTTTAGCGACATGCACTCAATTCCATTTCCTGTAACCAAATGCCGCTGTGTTAAATGTGATCAAGGAATCAAAGTGTTGCGTATAATTGCACCCAGTGGGTAGTTGATCAGCCAGCTGGTTATCATATTACTCCTCCCCCCTCCCCTGGTTTTGTCCTTGTCAATACGGGTTCACGTATCAATACAAGGGTAGAGAATCATATTATACAACCCCCCCCCCCCATGCTCTTAACGAGATGGGAGTACCCTTAGCATTGACCCATGGGTTTCCATTAGGTGAGAGAGATGGGCTCCTTGACCAGATTTGTGACATTATCATTATTTCCCCCCCTCCGTGTTACTGGAAATCTTGTTTGCACCAGGGCCTTGACGCAGAGAGAAGGGCAATGTAAGGCGGCCTGAGTTGAACGTTGGTCTGCAGTTTTATTGCCTTAGTTGACTCACTTTCAGACACCCCTCTCCTCTCCCGCTCTTGGGGGGAGGGAAGAGAGTGTGTCTTCCATTGTCTTTGTGGTTCTCTCTCTGCCCCCAATGTGATACTTGATACAGATATAGGATTCTGAATGCTCTTTGTGTGTGTGTGTGTGTGTGTGTGTGTGTGTGTGTGTGTGTGTGTATGTGTGTGTGTGTGTGTGTGTGTGTGTGTGTGTGTGTGTGTGTGTGCGCGCACACGCGCACACACGTGTATGTGTGTTCTTAGGGACCCCCACTGTGTATTCAATCTGATTCAATTAAAACTCCTCCACACGGGGGGCTGTCTGTCTATTAGCAGGAACATTACTGACCTGCATGACATCTCAAGTGAGCGCTCTAGCGGCATTGTGCATGCATTGTACCAAAGGCTACATATCGTACCATATAGGTACCATTGGTACATAGTGTGCAATGCTGGCGTACCAGTTAGGAAGCATTTCTATGTGGTCCGTTGTCATTATTGATTTGTATGCCGACTACCACCTCAGTAAGGATAGGTGCAAGATAATCTAGTCTAGACTAGTGGTTAGGAGTCCTATTCAAAAGGTTCTGGGTTCGAGCCCCTATGTCCACAACCATCCTTGAGCAAGATGCCCTTAAGCCCTATGTATATTAAAAAAATGCACTGTAAGTGTTAAATGGATAATTAATACATTGATGAATAACTAAATAGAGATAATAAATTAGTTACTTGGCCATGTTGAAGTGCCTCTCTACAGTATATAACCGCAGGAAGAGGTCATCACTGTCTGTGTGTATGGTGCTGATGGGTTGCTGACCTCAGCATCCAGCCTAGACTCTGTGTTGCCTCTCCCATAGTGTCTTGACTCAGCTGGTCTGGTGGCAGACTGTCCCGTGGTCAGCAATTATATACACAAAACACACACACAGTACACATACACACACACACACACAGTAGATATGTGAATCATCAGCAAGGGTGAGAATTGGTTTGAGGGTTGGTGCTACATTCACACACACACACACACACACACACACACACACACACACACACACACACACAGGCGCAAACATGAATGTTCAGCACATCCGGTGGGTGCTGAACAGGTGGAAAGCAGAGGGTGAGTCAGTACCGTTCTCATCTGGACACAAAACAATAACCATGAACAGTTCCCACAGCTATAGCTCCTTGGTTCTCAGACCTGCAAAGAGCTGCCATGCTTTTCCTCTGTCCTTCACCTTCCTCATGTATCATTTATTACTAATTTCAACAACAAAAAATGGTTTGGTCCCTGAATAGCCTAATGTCTGTAGTAAAAGACACACAATGGGGACGTTATTACTGCTGCATCAATGTGATGTGCCTTTCATAAATATAAATCTTTAAAAAAATCTGTAAACCCACTAAAAATGATTCAAAGTGTACTCTAACCTCATAAATATTTTACTGTCTTCTTTCCCAATCACAGAGCAAGCATCAGCAGGGACCCCTTCTATGACATGCTGGCAACCAGGAAGAGGAGGATAGCCAATAAGAAATGACGACCGAGCCAGATCCACCCCGATGTCCCCATATTTTGTGTTGGTCACCAGCCACACACTGCGCCCTGACGTGCTGATGTGGTACTGACTACAAGAGAGTTCGGCTGAAGGGAGCCAAGTAAGCGGATGAGATGCACATTGAGACAATAGGGGGTTCAGAGACCTACTGGGAAGACCGTGTACCTCAACCAACTCTGGTCTCCATCAGATGCATCGTGTATTGTTACACATGGATCGGGGCGGAAGTAACTCATGCACCCCTTTGGGCTGGACTGGGAAGTTGTACAATCAATTGTGGACGCAAGATGTTTACCAGACTGAACGGGAAGAAGACTGACTGACTGTGTGGATTTATTGAAATAAAATTCGCCCCAAACACACACGCATGGTTGGAGTCATTGATAAGTTCGATTTGTTTTTGCGTCATTTCTATCCAAGCCGTTGCTGCTATCTAGTGGTCAAAAAGGGGAATCGAACCGACCCTTTTCTAGTCTCTCTCACAATTACACACATAAACTCACACGGAGAGATTTGATTTGATTGGCCGGGGCCTATGTTGGATTTCTAACCACATTGATATCATATCTAATGGATTTTCACACATCCTCCACTTTAAAATATAACTTTGGTTGTATTTGTTTTGTCCTGTCTCATGCTTGATATAAAGACGGAACTGCAGATATAAAGCTTAGATTTCTTCATGCCAGACAGAGGGCAGCAGCTGTTAACAACTAAATATGGAGTTGTATTTATCTTTTGGACAAAACCTTTTATTGTTAAGATGTCTCAACTTTATCTGAATCAGCTGGTCTGATAGCTAACCTCCACAGTGACTTTGTATGTAACGCCAAATGTGACAATAATACATAACTAAATCATAAATTTAAACATGAAATAAAGACAGAGCCATAATTAATTAAAAGGTGAAATAGATACTTCAATAAATGCAACACATGTCATTTTCTATTACTACCTGCTTTTCATAAATTTTCTGTGTATTTATTCATTTATATGTGTATTTAATGTGTTTCAATATTGAATGACTTTATTCATGATTCATTCATTTCATATCATGTCATGTCTCATCTGTCAACATCACCCATCAAAGCCAGTGGGTGGGAACCCATGAGAATTTCCAGGAAACACTTGGAGTGGAGGGGGGAGAGGGGGGGGGGGGGGGTCAATAATATACTAACATAAATATGTACATACCTAAATAATTTCAGTACAGTGAGCTCCATCACCAGCAATACATAAGCAGTGATTGTTTGATTTGAACAGCATTCATTATTTTCATTTAACCAGCACAGTATAGGTTCAGTAAATTATATTCTCAGTACATGTTCTATAGCTATACACACACACACACACACACACACACACACACACACACACACACACACACACACACACACACACACACACACACACACACACACACACACGTGCATTAAGTGATCATTTATACCATTACAACTCATGACTGACTGGCAAGCTGGCATGAAAAATATAAGCTATCCCCCTGCCCCATGTCTTTTCATGCTTGGAAATGTAAGACTTCTGCCATTTACATTCAAAATTGTTTACATTCATTCATAGGTTGTATCATGATATTCTACAACTTTAATACTGATGTCGTAATAATGCTACCCGATAATTATTTTTACTTTTCAATTAATTTTTGTAATTGTTTAATGAACAAGCTTTACATAATTTGTATCTTCATGTTTTAGTGCATCTTCCATGTTTTCTGTATAGAGATAAATAAAGGTTTGACTGTTTTGTTAACACCACTAACTCTCCGAATGGCTTCATGGGAATTGTTGTTTCACCTTGTTTCACCAGTGATGGAGAAAAAGATTAAGTATGATGAAGCTTTGAATGAAAGGCCTAATTTTTGTTTACACGGACAAGTGATGTGCTACTTATTAAGTAGACATATCCTACACCTCATGTGACAATGAAAATAAATAAATACATCTATTTAGTGTGTGTGTGTGTGTGTGTGTGTGTGTGTGTGTGTGTGTGTGTGTGTGTGTGTGTGTGTGTGTGTGTGTGTGTGTGTGTGTGTGTGTGTGTGTGTGTGTGTGTGTGTGTGTGTGTGTGTGTGTGTGTGTGTGTGTGAGAGCTTCAGAAAGGATTCGGACCCCTTCACATTTTGAGTTGTAAATGTCAGATTGTCATAATGCAATAGTCAGGATAACATCTCTGTCCAAAAATAAATAGTTTATTCCAACATTCAAGAAAACAGCATGTAAGGCATGCATAAGGCACAGTGTTTCATCTTGAAAAGAATGCAAATTTATCCCAATCTTGAAAAGGCAGTTTATGTTGTCCTTTAAGGTCCATTATGGTAGGTTCGCTTCGTCCTTTAGTGCTGATCCGTTATGGGAGGTACCTCTAGGACCGGTCAGGTACAATGATGTGCATGATCTTGCTGTAGGGTCCGTAGCGACCAAACGTGTCCTTGCCGACCACGGAGAGGCAGGCCTGGAAGCCCGGCCTGACCTTACTGATCATCACGCACATGGGCAGAGTGACCGCCTTTACCACGCCCAGCCTTTTCCACGCCGCGAAAATGCCGCTACCTTCTTCCTTCTCCACCGCCATGTACACACTGGAGTGGACAGAGAGAGAGAGGGACCAACAGAATGAACACATGACCCAAATCACATCTGTTTAGAAGGGCTGCCGTTTCTGTGAGCATCAGAGTTAATGGGATGTTAATGTATGGAGTTACAATTTTCTAGCATTTTCGCTGATATGAGATATGGCTCTGCGACTTAAGCATGATTGTTTGATAATCTATCATTAATCAATGCTTTTCAAGCGCTTCATTAACTAAAATAATTTTAAAAGCTGCTCAGAGATAATTATTCTGGTTCATATCATTGCATGTGAACGCTCATCAGACAGTAAGTGAAGAACGTTAGGACGGTCAGGGAAAAAGCGGCCATCTTGCCGGTTAAATGCAATGGCTTGGGAGCCGGGTGGACTGGCAGCTCCCTCCCTCTCACCTGTAGCTCTTCATGGGGGGCGGTGAAGGGTCCTCCTCTTCCACGTCCCAGAGCACAGAGAGGCCGGGTGGGTCGGAGATCAGGAGCAGCTACATGCCTAGTCGTGGGGGCATGTTGTAGGAAGCGGCCTGGATGCTGAGGACGGAGGGGAACGGCATAGGAGGGAGCGGAGGATAAGCTGAGGCCTCCTTCAGGTGGTCAGAACCCACAAGAGAGGTAGAAAAAGGAAGAATGCAAAGTAACTAATTTAGGCTGCTGTAGGTACAATTCGAGCATTGTGAAGAGAGGGCAGAAAAGAGCAGTAGAGAGCAAGATTTTGAAACTAAACCAAAAAAACCTCCCTCCCTTGTTTTCCACCATTGAGAAGTGTTGCCTTTCAGGCATCTGATATTGACCGGCAAGATGGATTCCCCGAACCAATCAGGAAAGAGATGATTGATTACTTCCTTCCTGATTGGTTTCAAATGAGCTGGGAGCAGTCAACATTTCTTCTCTTACAAATCATGGGGGCAACCCAAACCTTAGGAGAACTTCTTTGTACTGTAAGAAAAAACGCGTTACCTGTTTTAGATGCTTGTGTGGAAAACTTTCTTCCTCGTCCAACGGTTCCACCTTCACCATCTCTGTTGATATTGGTTGCTCCTGCTGCTCCTCTTTCTCCACCCCATAGTTGCTGTCCACTGACACTTCATAGTCGTGCTCTTTCTTGATCTTCACAGCATGCGTCTTCGTCAAAAGAAAATAAATGTGAAAGAAGAAACATGGATTGGAATGAAGTTTCAGTCAACAGTTTCAAAGTGCTCTTGGCTCCATTTGTGCCAGCTTAATTTAAGCCCCCAATTTGGACAATAACGTGACGCTATTGGGGTCAGGGATAATTTTTTCATGATGTTCTAAATGGGCAGAGCAAAAAGAAATGATATTGGCCTATTATATTAAAGAAATGTAGGAATCCCTTTCCCAGATTGGGATCTATGGCATAACATGGGCACTAGCATCGTCAGTATGGGATATACTACCAGTACACATTTGTTTTATATATATATATATATATATATATATATATATATATATATATATATATATATATATAATTACTCAATTTGTTTGTTTTAATGTTTTTGTTATATGAAAGACATGTTTACAGCTGACAATAACCTAGCTCAGATACTGTATACCTCTCCTTCTTCTGCATCTCGGGTGGGTTTTGTTGTAGCAGCAACGGTGCAGGTGCTTCGATGGTCAGTTTTTAAAATACCTGGAAAAACTGACGGCGTCGCCCCAGGCTTTAAATATTTTGTCGGCCGAGCTACCAACTTTGATCCATCAAATGAATGACGCTGAAAGTAGTCATAATTTAAAAAATGCTCACTACAAAGTCTCCAGTATTTCCTGATCAGAGGTTCTTGGATCTTCAGGGCAGCTAACCATTTGTCTTTCCTCTTTGTGGTCAGGACATGAAAATGTATGATTTCCCCCTGAGCTTTAGCTTGATTAGATGTATTACGGCACCCTGGTGCATAGCAGGCCAATCCATCATCTTGTCGACTTATTTTTGGGTCAGACTCCATGGTGGTGTTTCTAGCCTGTAGAAACAATAATACAAAAATACATGTCATAACAAAAAAATACAAAAACATGCCCCCTCCCTCCTTGAACTCTCAAAAACGCATTTATTTTTTATATATCATAGCGTTCAAATTCCAGCTGAGACAGCGGGTTCACTTGCTCTTTAAAGTGTCCTTTGAAATTGACAATTGACAAATTGACAATTGACAATTAAAAACAATTGAAATTGTCTAACGAGCTGAAAGAATCCAAGAGTTGGGCGTCTTGCGCATGCCCAGGACGGCTAAGTAGGTAGCCGCCATTAGCAAATATCGACAGAACGCTTGTTTACTAATAAAGAACGGGCTGAAGGAACCTTTTAGATCCCGGAAATGTAGTTCCAGGGACTAAATGTTCCGGATAAGCGGAATAAGTGCGCCACCTACCTGTAAAGAAAATCATTGCATATAATTCCTCATGTTTAAGGAAATCTAGTCAAACTCAACTTGACAAAACAGTAACGTTAGTGTGCCACACTATAATGTTATATCGCAGTTGGTGAGCTAAGTTATTACAGATAAGATATTATATATCTGGGCTCTTCGACCACGGACACAGCTTTCTCGATCCCTTTTTGGACGCATATCAGAATCACAATTTTTGTGGTTTACAAATTAAGCTAGCTAGCGGTCAAGCTAAGGGTCCGTTACCTGATAAATTGTTGTTGGCCCAGCTTCGGGAAAAACAAGATACGGCTGGGTTCTTGAGCTGCTTTCTTAGTGGGAGAGCATAGTCGTGTAAACTGGTAAACGATGCAATTGGTAACTCCTTGTGGAATTGTGGCAATTATTACAACCAGGATTAATGCACCTTAAAGAGAAACTTGACAAAAAATAAGCTAGCGTACGCTGTTTTGTTTGCTCTTGGAATCACCACCTCTCTAGTTATCAAATTGACAAATTCTTTGTTGGTCAATGTCTTTGTTTTACCTGCTGCGGATCTATCGCCATCTAGTGGAGACCGGGGACTGCTGCGAGTACAACCAACAGAGTGGAAAAATAAAGTTGCAACAAATGCACTTCACATTTTGGTGGCAGGCATCATACGCCTGAGTTTGAGCTCCTCAGCATCGAGATAAAAAATGCATATTTTACTTTTGATGCAAGAACAGTTTCCATACTTATTTCCTCAAAACCCAATGGAACTAAACCAGGGCTGGAAAATAAGAATCGATGATATATGTGAACTGTTTCTCTAATGTGGGTTTACTTAAAAATAAAACAAAAGCTGTAACACCATATATATTTCTGTACAGTCATTTGAAGTTTATTTCATGTACTGAACACCCACAAAGTAATTTTCCTTTCAGTATTTATTTAATGTAATTATCCTTAAGAAAAAGGTTACGTTTTTTTCTTTTACATTTGTTGTGTATATGGTTGTAGCCCGTCCCCATTCATTTTTGGTTTTGCTTGATGGCTTAGGTTTACACTAATAAATAACCTCTTCTGAATCAGAGAAAACCAGGCGCCGTGGTGGTCCAGAATCAATCCAAGTGTCCATCATATCAACACCGACAAACCAAACCCAGTGGTGGTCTTTAATAGCCCCTTGCACTGTGTACCATGGAGAGAGGATGTTAAACATTTATATCTGTCGGTATCAATGGGCCCCCCTTTTACACCACCAGGTGTGATGTTGACTAGCCATTACAAGCATAATATACATCTAATATATACAAATGTAGAACAGACAAGAATGCGTATTGTGATTGTTTCACCTGAGGTTGTGCCAATGTAAAGATACTACAGATATTGATTATGGTTGTTTCTGAAACTCAAAGTAGACTAATTCATTCGTCTATCAGACCTGTATTCATTCTGGACGATTAAAAGAAAGAATCATCATTTATTTCTTCCAATTGAACATCAACTATAGTCATTGTATTTGTGTCCAACAGGAACTCCTACAGAAAGACCACAATCAAGAGGTTACTCAAGTTTTGCATACCAATAGCGTCAAGTTATTGTCGAAATGGGGGGGCTTGAATTAAGCTGCGCACAAATGGAGCCAAGAGCACTTTGAAACTGTTGACATAAGCCAGTACTTTCACTTTCATTTTGGAGACAAAGTCAGAGAGAAAGACCATTACAATTTCTGATATTAACAAATGTATTTTAAGGCATTTTTATATACCATGTACAATGTATAAATCTTGACATGCTATTGTTGAATGTAGGGTATGACATTACCATGACTTTTTCTTTTCTCTCGAGTAAACAAAAAAATCAAAACAACATACCTATAGTTGACTTGTGTCTATAGAATGTGGAATTAATGATGGTGTGGTTATTCTAAAAACAAACCAAGCAACGACATCAACATAAAGATAACCTATTGATAATCCTGATACAGGACTAGTAATGTATAAAAACAACTGATAGTACAGTTCAGACATTAAATTCACAGTATTCTTTCTCAAGAGGTGCTAGAAGAAACAAAACTGTATTTTACGTTTAAAATCAAACACCCAAAAAAGAAAACAAAATCTCCACATCCATGATACAGTTAAGTATTTTTTTTCGTTATGCTTTTTTTTTGAATGCTTGAAATAGAGTATAAAAAAGAAGAAGAAAAAATGACGGCAGGGAGAAGGGACAACAACAATTCAAGAACGCCTCCACGATACACAATACAATGGAAACTTAGGCAGCAGAGGGAAAACCAAAAAAAGCTTAAGGGAGAAAAACCAAACAATGAGCAGGGAATGGCCGTCAAGTGTGTCCAGGGTATCGTGTGGCGGTATCCTTAATTTGTCCCTCTCAGCACCCCCAAAAGTCTCCATCCATGAGTCTGTTGCCACAGCGATTAAATTAAATATAAACAATAAAAACAAAAACAAACATCCTTCGGGTGCCAGTATAGATATGTAGATATGGTGACATCTTTAAAAAAAAAATAATAATTTGCATGCCACCTTGCGACGGTACAGCAGTTTATCTCCAAGGCGACGCATCAGTATTTGCTAGCTTGTTTGTTAGTTTATTTTCCCCCGTATTATAGGTGTTGTTTGACTGAAGTAGATGGATGTTGCCATGGTTGTGTGTGTGTGTGTGTGTGTGTGTGTGTGTGTGTGTGTGTGTGTGTGTGTGTGTGTGTGTGTGTGTGTGTGTGTGTGTGTGTGTGTGTGTGTGTGTGTGTGTATTCCTGAGTCTTCCACTGAGCAGCAGCTGAGATGTGTAAGCGCCGGGTTATTTTTGTCCTTCGTTTGCATTTATACAAGTATATATTCATCTTTTAATTCCCATCGTAGATATTTCTTTAGTGACAGCATGTGAAGCAAAGTGTACAGAATTTGGGCAAAAGATGTGTGGATAAAAGTACAGTGTGTTCTCATTGATTAAGCACCACGTCCAAAATAAAGTGTGTGTGTGTGTGTGTGTGTGTGTGTGTGTGTGTGTGTGTGTGTGTGTGATTTAGTTTTATTCCTTTGCTGTTGACAGTTTCTTTCCTTCTTTCTTTCACCCCATCAAAAAAGTATTGTACAGTATTTCCCAGGTCTGAAAGAAAGAGGAGAGGATTGAGAGATTTTGCATGGCGGCTGTTGAGATCAACGGTAAATCCTTTGTTTCCAGGCCCAGAAGAAAGGCTACTTACTCTAGCAGGTTGTGGCAGCAGGAGGGGTGCGTTAGAGGTGTGTGGAGCTGCACAGGCTGCTGGAGGAGGACTGAGAACCTCCGTTTACTCCGTTGAAGCCATTCGCTTAAAAAAATGAATGACATCAAAAACCATTGATCAACTGTTACAATCAAATCATTTACACAACACCAAAAGTGGATGACAAATGGACATGATTTATAACTACAAATTATGCAATGTGTGAATTTCTTTGGTGTTAATTACTAAAGAATCTACACAAAACAGGATTTAATTACATTTTCAGATTTCTGAGTAAAGCAGTTGGTTGAGTGTGACAGTTGCGTGTTCAACTCAGGTCAGCGTGGCGGTCGTACCTGCGTGTCCATTGTGGTGCTGCGACGAAGACCCAAGTCGTCGGTTGAGGGAGTCATTGCCACCGTCATTGCCGCACTGCCGCTTCTCCGGCAAATGGCCTCTGTGGCTACCGTCGCCGTGACAACGCCTTTGGTAGCTCTCTGCCCTCTCCTCCTCGCCGCCGACCCTGCGAGCCTTGCGCTGGCCGTCGGGCGTACGCTCCGCCTCACTGTCGCTGTCGTGCCTCCTCTTCCTCTTCTTCTTCTTGTGTTTGGAGGACTGGCCCTCCTTGTCGGACTCCTCCTCAGAGTTCCTGTTGAGGGCCAACAGGAACAGATTCTTTTTGTTACCAGTATTGCCAACAAGGCCGGCAAACAAACATGAAAGAAATGAGGCGGCATTACACTCAAATGTCCTCGACTCAATTTAGCTGTGGAATCGAGCCGTGGGAAACAGCAAATGAATGTTGCCAAGTGTTCACAGAAGGGCTTAACATTACAGGTAAACTTAACGGGTGCTTACCCGCTGTCACGGTGTCTGTCTTTGACCTTCGACTTCTTCTTCTTCTTGCTCTTCTTGTGTTTCTTCGCACGCTGTGCCTCCTGGCTGTCCTCCCTGTCCTGGCCCAGAGGAGGCGCATCGCCCCGGCGCTCGGGGCCCTCCCTGCTGGAGGCCCGTCTGAGAGGAGAGAAGGGAGACGGTGTCGGGGAAGCCCTGGTCTTGGTGGAGGCCTCGGCTAAGACGTCCCGCTCCCTCTCCCGCCCGGGGCTCCTCTCCTCTCGGCTCCTCTCCTCTCGGCTCCTCTCCTCTCGGCTCCTCCGGTGAGGGGCGCCACGAGGCGGCTCCTCGCGCCCTCTTCTGTCCCGCTCCTCCCCCCTGGAGCGCTGGCGGTGGTAGTGGTGCGAGCACCGGTCACGGTCCCGCTCCCGGGGGTGGTGCGCCGTGCGCTCCCACCGCCGCTCATACTCCCAGTCCCGCTCCCGGTGGTGGCGGTCCCGCACTGGCGAGCGCTCCCGGTAAGACCGATGATGATGATGATGGTGATGAAGATAGCGGTGGTCCCGTTTGTAGCGGTGGTCGCTGTCCGAGTCTCTCTCCCGGCTGCGACCGCGTCTGTCCCAGTCTCGCCCTCCCCGGTCCGATGAGTACCTCCGGTCCCGCTCCCTGTCCCGGGAACAACGCCTATCCCTCTCCTCGCCTCTGGATCCAGCCTTGGCTGGGTTCTGGTGCTCCATGCTCTCGGGCCTCCCAGTGGGGCTCTGGGCCTGGCCGTTGGTCGGCGGTGGCCCTGGCTGCTGCTGCTCTTTCCCCCCTCCGCTGTTCACCCTGTGTGGGGCCGCGGGGGGCCCCGGGGTGGCTGGAGGAGGAGGAGGAGGAGGAGGAGCAGGTAACTCCAAGGGAGGTGTCTCCTGGTGTGTGGAGGAGGAGGAGGAGGAAGAGGAGGAGGACGAGGACACGGAGGAGGAGGCAGCAGAGGATCTTGGAGCCAGTGAGTGGCTCTGGGCCTCAGGGGCTGCAGACGGAGGGCCAGTATCAAAGGCTGCTGTATGTTTGGGTGTGGGGTCCAGAGGCGCGAGGGGCTGGCTTTCACAGGCTCCCGGTGGGGTCCGAGAAGAGTTTCCTTGGGTGGTGGTGGCAGGGGCAGCACTATGGCTCTCTTGGCTGGAGAATCAAGTGAAAGACAACAACAGTTAGACAGTCAGATGATATGACCAGGGTTTCCGGCAAAATAAAGTTAAGTGGAGGGGGAAGTGCTTGCACTGTACCCAAAATGTGAATAGTGGAATCATCGTTCTGAGTCGATTCATATTCTCTCAGTCAAACAATCATGGATTTAAAAAATAACAAACCTGTGCATTTTTTATATTGTATAAAAAGCAAAAGTAAGCAAGATTTTTTAAATAAACATCCAAAATAAACAATCCCTCCCTCCCTATGTTTCTCTGCCGTTGTAAAGTGTTGCATTCACGCACCTTTGGTGAAGCTATGTTAACGCTGTTTGCGCGCATGTGATTGAGAAGATGGATTCTCCAAACCAATTAGAGAAGAGAAGAGATGCCCTGATTGGTCAGAAATTAGGGGGGGGGCGGTCATAAAGCTACATTTGATCATACAGCACAGTCAAGAAACATTCTCACATGAAATATTCTCACATTTCACTTACTAAGTTAGCTGATGGATGGCTATGGCATTTATATCACATTTCACTCAAATAATAGCACTTAGATCATATTGGTCTAGATCTTACCTACAGCACCTTAAATAGGCCTACAGCAATTACATTAAGCTTACATATTAACCATGGGTAAGAGAAAATAATAATTCAAATAATTATTGATAGAATTATTACTAAATCCTAACCCTAAAAACTAAAAAGCCTAAACAATGGCGTTAAAGCGGGGCCAAAAGAGCGGCGATACCCGGTCAGGTTCCAGCAGTTAACACCCGCGGTGACTTGGACTACCCGTTTAGGTCCCGGCAGTTAACACCGCTAGACCCGCGGTGACTTGTGCCGTTCGCTCCCTGCTTTCAATTGCTTTATTGCGGAGCACTTATTGTGGACTTTGGTTTTCTATTGTGAAGTTTGTGTGCTTTAGGGTACGTACACAAAAAACACAAATTACAACAAGCAGGGATTACTCGCACACCCACTCGAGTTGGTGCAAATGATTCTCTGTCGGTAGTGTATTTTCGCTGTTCTATACGCTGATATGCGTCGTTCACACGTATTTTGAATCCGTCTTTATCGATAGGAACCTCATTATTTGAGGATGAATGATCGGCTGTGAATACGGTGCATAATTAAGACAGAAAAGAGCTCTCCATCTCCGACGAGACCAGCCACTGTTTGATTTCAATGTCATATATTAATTACGGTATATTACCCTATATAATATGTTCTGAACAGCCATGAACAGAAGTGCACATAGTCATCGTATCTTTTTTTTTCACAGCCATTACTTTGAAAAGTCACTGCGCCTCGCCTATAGACAGCTGTGGGAAACCCTATAATAAGTCCAGCGGTCATAAATGAATATTCATGGCAGGGGGTGGGGGGTAATCTCACCTTGACTGACTGTGGTCAGACGTCGAGCCGTTGGTGGCCGCATGGGATGAACTACCATCACTCACGACTTTGGTCTAAAATACACAAACACGACACATTTCCAGTCTGGTTATAATCACACATACACCGTAAGTCACGTGACCTATGAGATCATGCCTAGACATCAGCCATTACAGCAAGCCACCGCTACCGTATGTGGAGCGTCGCCGTTCCCGTTGACCTTTTGGTGTCCGTTGTGATGCCCGTTGTGGCCGGGTTTGGACACGCCGTTGGTCTGTCCGTTGTGGGGCGGCCCCCCCGCCTCCCCGTTGGTGGGCCGCGGCGCCGGCCCGTAGACGGCGTGCCCCGCACCACTCCTCCCGTT
Source organism: Lota lota (assembly GCA_026745465.1). NCBI lineage: Eukaryota > Metazoa > Chordata > Actinopteri > Gadiformes > Lotidae > Lota > Lota lota. Next base: position 3,384,687 of record JACYXH010000292.1, on the reverse strand, counting down.
GAGGCGGGCTTGGGCCGCGGCGCTGCCGTTCTCTAGCGCGGCCGCGGCGGTCTCCTGGTCCGACTCCTCGGACGACTCGTGGTCGTAGGGCACGAGGAAAGACGCCGCACCGCTGCTGTTGCCGCGACGATGGTCGTACTCGCCGTTGCCCGACGACGAGCCGTTGACGTGGTGGAGCTGCCGCGGCACGAAGTGGAGGTCCGAGCGGGGGGCGTCTGAGGTAGACTGCGCCGTGGAGGAGGAAGAGGAGGCGGAGGAGGAGGCCGGTTGGCCGTAGATGGACGCGGAGGGGCGGGCCTGTTTGCCTTGGCCGATGAAGAAGGAGAGCTTCTGCCTCTTGTCTGAGTCAGGGATCACCGTGGGCCGGCTAAGCGTGTGGGAGGATGTCGAAGAGGAGGAGGAGGAAGGGCAGTGGGCGGGTTTTCCCATGCCACCGCTGCTGGTGATTGGCTTAGAGCTCGACGGGTACTCCCTCAGGGATCCGTTGCCATTGAGGTGGAGGGGGTTCTGAGAAGCACATTTAACAAACGCCTCGTATTATACATGACGTGTGTTCTAATCATTCACAAATCATGAGCCACACTACAAAGTAAGTGGTTGGCAATACCTTGGCCATGTGTGGAGGCAGCTGCGGGCCAATGAAGCCTGTGGACGAGTGCCGGGGGGCGGTGTTGATGCGCGGTAGGACAACAGGGCGGGGGGATGACTGGCCGGGGTTACCCAGGTTGGCGTGACCGTAGTCCCCTCCGTTCTTAGTATCGCTTGACCTGTTGAGCACAGACCACGGACACTCGGTCAGAACCACGGGCCATATTTACGTTTAACCTGTACGTGCTAACCTGTTCACTATCATTGTTATAGATTAAGCAACTATATGAAAAACCCATTCACCCATGGCTCAATCAACCCTGTTGTCCCCCCCTCCCCGTAGAAAATACTCAAGGAAATCTGAAGTGACGGCTGCAGTAAAAAAGGTCTGATACACATGAAATATTGTAAGATCTTTCAATAACCCCAACGATAAATCCTTTTGTCTCTGTAAGAGGTCATGGCAGCCGGTTGGCCAGGCTTTACTCACCTGACGTAGAACAGGATGTATGCCTGCTGGTTCAGCACCGACCTGATGTCACTGATGGACACGGAGGAGTCGTTCATCTGATACCATTGACCGTTGCTGGCCTGTGAAGACAGGAGAGACCAGGGTGGTAAGATTAGCTGCAGTACAGTACAGTGCAGTACAAACACACACACACACCACAGCACATTTTCCACTCCAAAGACTCCATGATCAACAGTGACACTATATACAAATTCTTAACACCACATTCAGACAATGTTGACATGGTATTTGGCCAACAACACAGACTTTTGTCCCTATGTATGAACCTCACTTGAAGGGCATTTATAACCTGGGAGCCGAACCTTTCAAGTCGACTTTGACAAAGCAACATTTAAATCCAAACTGATCAATGTAAGCATCCCTCATTAGATTTGTGAGTGCTTAACAGAAAGAACTTGAGCATGCAGTAAAAGCTGAAGTGTCCTAATACCTTAATGTAACAGAAGTAGTGTCCTGCGTGGCAGCTGAAGCCAGAGTGGACCAGCACGGCATACAGACCGTAGACTTGTGGCTCGCCCTGGCTCTGGGACATGAAGGGCCGCATGTCTAGGTACTCTGGGTACCTCACGTCCTGAAGAACAAAAAGAAACACAAACACTTAGAAACACTCGCCTCACTGGTGTTAAAGCCATACAGACTGCGGTCAAACACCACCTCATCGACAGCCAGATATGGGATTTTGCTACGGGCGCCCACCTTGGTGATTTTGCCTCCGCTGAAGTTGGCGAAGCGCTTGAGTGAGATGGTGAGCACGTTGGAGCTGCGGTGGATGGTGAACCTCTTGGAGGCCGTAACCATCTTCTTGCACCTGAAAGACGGACGTGTCAAGTACACATTAAGACCAGACGTCTTATGTCTCGGCTCCTAAAAGAGGATGTGTCGTGGAGGAAAGGATGGTTGATGGAAGGACTGTTCGGCGGCTTACTTGGTGCATTTGTAGGCATTCTCCCCTTCCAGCTGTTCTGGCTTGACAAACTGCTCCAGGGCTTTGCCCACACTGGGAGCGGTCTGCAGGGAGAGAATACATGTGAATATAAACACAAGCGTCCCAAACAGATACAATACATATCAATTGCATGGGTTGTAGAGAACAGGGTTTTAGAGCTCAATGGCATACCTTGATCTCTAGAGTAATGTCCAAGAAAGGGTCAAACGTGTCAGAGACTGCTTTGCAGTTTAAACATTTCACTGTTGAGGAAAAAAAAGCCGGGGTGTTCCGTTAGTGCATGGGTGCCAATGGCTTGAAGCAAAATATTAGATCATAAAAACAATTATATATATTTATAGCCTATCTATATGAATGCTTTGAATATATTTACTAGTAATTATTTGAGACAGTCCCCTTGCCACAGCGGCCACCATGTTCACTGCTAGGGTTAGAACCAGGCTCAGCCGTACACTGATACTAGCCTCTGGTGCAGCCACCTAGCCCAAAAACAACCGACAACCTTCTGGTGGAGACCTGCTCATTTAAGAAAAGGTATCGGCAAACAACTCACCTCTGGACCTTAAGTACCCTCCAAAGACTTGATGGACGAAACTGGTTGCCTGTGTTTGCCTGTCCAGCCTGGAAGAAATTGATAACATTAGTATGTCTCAGTATTATTAAGGCAACTACAAACCTGGTAGAAAATGAACCCATTCATTCTATTTGGTAAAAGTTTATTTAAATGTCTTGCTTTACATTAGGCAGTAACAGGGTATGAGTTTTACGGTGTGCGAGTAATTGTTAAGGCGCAACTACAACTACAAAACACAACTATAAATGGCTCGCCAACTGCACAATTTCAGAACGGCATACACCGCAAGAGGAGGTGAGTTGAACATAAAGCATTGCAGATCTCCACATAGACAACATCAACAATTATCCTGGGGTCTTAACAAACCCGCCAAATACCTTAACAAACCGGTTAGGACAGAATCTGCCCTCATATGTGGGGATCTAAAAGGTTTCAATATGGGCAGATTCAAAAACATGTTGAACATATGCATGCCGCTCAACTGAAAGTATATTTAAACCATGTAATGTCCCCACACTGTTTGTATGCATGCATGCATACATAAACAATGATAATTTGTCTCTACACTCCTCTTGCAGCGCAGCATAGAACAGAGCTAGTACGTACTTTGTTCCAGGCAGGCAGGACTTTTGCATAGCATCCACTGTGTACCGCAGGAACTCATGGGCATCCTCCTGACTCCCATAGCGAAAGTGCTTAGCAATCCCTGCCAACAGCACACAACATTAGAGATACACCCACTGCAAAGAGAACTATCAACTTGTATTTGGAAACAAGTCGTGATTTACAGTCACATGGAAAGTGGTTGACAAGACTAGAACAGAATAGATTGAATAACCGCCGCTTACTTTTCAGCTCATTGAGGACCACAATGGGCTTGATGACATTTCCAGAATTAGCAAAGACCTGAATGATGTGGTTTTGCATGGTGCACATCATACAGAACCCGGGCTCATGACCTACCATAGGAACAGGCAGAGTATTAAAATCAAATGAATTAAAAACACAGAGTACAGAGAACATGTCTCTAGAGATAGCAGAGAAGTAAACATGTCTCTAGATACAGAGAGGCATAACAATAATCACAATCAGTCAAATGAAGCCCACTTTCCAGTCCGGGATTAATAAAGTTAATCTTATCTCTTATCCTGCTTTTTTTGGCCTCCCTTGGGTCCCTACTCCCCCAACACCAGAAAGAGTATGGGGGCCCCTGTGAGTGACTGAGTACAGCGACTTACATGTTTTTGAATGCTCCTGCGTCAGCATGTAGTTGGCCAGCGGCGGAGTGTAGGAGAGACACTGCAGCGCTGCATTGAGGAAGCAGGTGTTGCCCATGTTCTGGAGGCCCGCGCCGACGCGCTGCGCCTGGCTCCACCGCAGGCTGAGTCGCTCGGGGGGGAAAAGGACCTTCTGGGGCAGGGCGATGCCATCCCCGCTGGTCATCACCACTGTACGCGCCCACAACAACCACCAACAGACACCCGCACCATGGTCAGAACCATCGCTTTACACGCAAATCAAGCAACCCATGAATGTCACGTTGTTGATAGCCTAGCAGCAGCAACAACGGCAGACTGACAGTTGGCTCAGATGAAGTGAAGTCAATTTTTTCCCATACATTGTCACGCATGTTTTACAAGTAGACTGTGGTATTGCACTGCCTAATCTATGAACAGGAATACCCATTGGGGGGGAAACAAGGTAGTTCCTCATCATTTCCTGCTAAAAATCCATGTGTTCGTCCTCTAATATCACCTATAAAACAATCAGCCCGGGGGAAAGTGTGAAAGTGTAGAATCAAAACTCCTTTCCGGTCATGCGTTTGGGCAATTGATCCATGTCCTCCAATCAGGGCCCAGCCTGGTTACATAACAGGGTCAGCCTGGGAGTGGCAATGAGATAATGAGCTCAGCCAGTTACTACTGGCTAAGGTCTAGCTACATAACAACACTGCATAAGTCACTCAATCTGTTTTTATTTAATGTTCTGTCTAAAAGAGGAATGCCATGCTACCTTGCTTGCCTCAGCATGTCTGTTCCTTGTGCCTCTATAATGCTACCAAATACTGGGTAAATACCAAAAATAGATGGACTTATAGCCCACTTCACGGTCACAACTTCAAAACACAAGAAGGCAAAACATGAACACAAAGTCACAAAGCCATGACACATTAGCGATCGCCCAGCATGCTAACTGCTGATGACAAGACTGATCCGGTGAAAGAATTGCAATGGAACTCGACATCGACGTAGACATAGAGTTGAGTGGTATTTATATTTTATATATAATCCACATGGACGGCTGCGGGTACCACCGAGCTCTTACCCGGCTCCTTGGGCCTCTCCATGGAGTGGGGGCTGTTGCTGAAGACCGTGGCCCCCGGCGTGGGGCCCCGGCAGCCCACCGTGGCCTTGCCCCTGGGGGAGTCACCGGGCATGGCGGGGCCGACTCCCCAGCTGCTGGAACAGCTGCCGTCCATCCCCACGTCTCCACTGGTGAAGGCGGCGTGCTTGACCCCGACTGACTCAAGGTCAGACTTCTCTGAGGACCTGTCAACTATGGTCATTGTTCATCGCTGGAAGGGGGACAAAGATATAGACGCGGAAATATTAATATTGTTGTATGGACTACAAGACATGTATGCTCACGTGCGTACAAAACAGAACTATCGCTATGATACTGTACAGTATACAATTGAGTGTGATTTTTGTACACATTATAATACTGAAAGACGGTGTTTCGTCTAAAATACTTAGAATAAACAACTGAGCGGTTTTACAGTTTGGAATGATTGATGCAACAGAAGACATGGTTTACAATGAGAAATTAAACTGATCTACCGGTATGTTGTTTTGCTTTTAATTTGCGTAACTGAGCAGCACAGTTTCCCTTTCAAACGTGGGTGTTAAAAACAAGGCAGAACTGTGACCAAGTTTATGGGACCCTCAATCATTAAACTATCGATAATGAACTGTTGATAATGTAGCATACATGATTTGGACACTTGATTAACAATTTAAAAATAAAAATAAATAGTACAGGAAAGTGAACCAATACTGCAGTTTACCACTACTGGCGACAAACTACTGTATGCCAATGTTAGACAATAGTACTGCAGTTAAAGCCACCTTAAAACAACGTAACCTTCGCGTGTTAAAACAAACATGTAGCATTAGTCAGAATATGTTTGCTTTCCCAGTGCCCAAGAAGCAACGTTGGATTTCGGTTTGGAATTAAATTGCAGTATGCCGGAGAGAGAAATACGTTTACGGCCAATAGCATGTTCCTGCAACATCGGATGCTGCAGTTTCAGGACCGCATTTATAGGACCCTTGTTTTGTGTTTAGGTTTATATTACTTTAAGACGCCGGCGAAGGTGATTTTATTATTCTTATGATGGCGTTGCAAAATACGTTAAAGTAATGGGTCCCTTAAACATTGCACATTTTAGCTGATTACGTTTAGGTATTATGTTAGAGATGGTTAAGTTGAGGTATTTTTCTATATGGTTAAGTTAGGTATTATGTTAGCTTTGTATTGTTTTTGTATTGTTTCCAACAAAAACTCGCTTCCCCGAAGGTAGTGTCACGAAAACTGAGGGTACTAGAACTCCAGCATCCGGTTGTGCAGAAACATACTCCTCTTTACGGCAGCTGTCCCCTCCCACCTGCCGTAGCAGACTGGCCCACATCGGCTACTAGGGCTTCACGGTTAGCTACTACCGCTAGGCCTCTGCACGCAATGCTGTGAATTATTCATACATAATTAAAGAATCATTGTTTTGGCGTTGCACAGACAAGGAGGGGGGTGTTCAAATGTATCTTCTGTTGTTTTGGTCGGAACTGAATAGACGAGGTGTGCTATGTGCGTTGCCACAAACACCATGGTAACGGCGAACAATGCTAGCGAGTCGATGGGGAAGAGCTAACCTTGCCATTGTGCAATGTTAAATGCTATAAGTACGCCACGGATGAACGCTACCGGACACTACCCAATGTGATACGCTAACATGAGGATATGGGGTCTGCTTCCTAACGAAAATAACACCAAATGCCAGAATAGAGTGAATGAAGTTGTCGTATGGTGCGGAATAAGTAGCTAGCCTCCACAAGGAGGGGCTCGTCGCCGGTGTGTTGTGTGAACGGGTGCTTGCTGCGCTGCTCGCTCCGACATGACACTCACTGACTGGTAGCCGGTGAAAGGCAACCACAACCAATCGGAATGTGCGGAGCACTCTAAAATACCACATTTGCATTACGGTACTATCGGTTGATAGTGGAAACGTAAATAAACTCACCTATCGCATTTTATAAACGTGTTGATAGTCGTTGTAAATCCATTCCCTTATTTCGAGCGGGCGTCCGGCGGTGAACAATGACGTAGACAGTTGCCCCACGGGTACATCCGGGTGTCTGCGATGAAAGAGGATTTCTGATTGGTTTATTTTACCGTCACGAACGTGCGCAGAGAAATACTGTGTGCTTTCGCTTCAGCTCCCGTCACTGGCGTTATGTAAAATACATTTCGGGTTGTTTTATTCATTTCAACGATATACAGAAGAATACATCCCTCACTAGACTTGACTGACATATCCAATCACTAGATCTCCCCAAATATAATCTCGTGAAAAAACATACAACCTATACATATTAGGAATATATTAATCCTAAAGCATAAAATCTTGTCCAATAAAATTGGACTGATATCATTTTGATTATTAACTTTATAAGCACCCAAGAATCCAGCCACTGATACACAACTTTTACTTGATATTTTGCCGATCACCATCATATGAATTGTTATCACTGCGTTGTATCTTTCTTTACGACATGCATACATTAATTTAGAAAACGGCTACTTCCCCCCCCCCCCCCCCCCCCCCCCCCCCAATAACACCACACGTGAATTGGATAAGGATTTTATTATAAAGCTAAAACCATTATACCTTTTTCTGGGTAAAGATGACACATTCTCACACACACAAACACACTGTTACGGTCCTATTTGTTTTCCACCACCAATTCTGAAACAATGCAAGGTCCAGGTTGCTGAACATGTTGAGCCATAAATAAATATACTTTTAATTGTCTGTTGAGTCGTGGTTGTTTCTCAATGTCCAGTGTTGTCAGAACCACCAGGAGAGGTTTGTGAGCTCTGGAGCGCACTGATTTGTCTCCGGAGCGCACTGATTTCTTCTTCCTGCTCCTCCACCAGCCGCTGAAGCCCATGTATAACCTAGACAAAGATTTTAATTACAAACTTGTACTGTGATTGGAAACCCTATAGCCAATGTTACACAGCCTTCCGCTGTTAAAATGTCCAAGACTTAAATTATATTATTCAGGCTTGGGTAGCCCTGTTGTTTTTTTAAAGCCGCAATGTATAGTATTTGGTGGCATTTAGCGGAACAGACGTTGCAGAAATTGAATATAATATTCATAAGTATGTTTTAAAGTGCATAATCCCCTGAAAATAAGAATTGTTGTGTTTTTGTTACCTTATAATGAGCCCTTTTTTTATATACATAGGGAGCGGGTCCTTTCCCATGGAGCTTGCCATGTGGCACAGCCATGTTTCTACAGTAGCCCGGAACGGACAAACGGCTATAGAGAGGACGCGTTTAAATTTGTTTAACATATCGTTATCTTACTTAATAACTAGCTATCATTTATAAATCTATCAAGGAATCTCATCACTTGACACTTAGCTACTTGATGCTGTCATAGACGATGACATCATTTTGTAACAGTACAGGCCATGTAGCCTCTCCTACATCGTTGGAAAGAGAAAGGTTGTTCACAATTTGCAACCTCACCGCTAGATGCTGCTAAATCCCATACACTGTACCTTTAAAATTCTTACTGTTTTAACAATTACATTCCCCATGGGTATTAATAAAGTGTATTAAATCTAATCAAGTCAAGTCCTACTGTGTTCAAATAACTTTTGAAGTAATAAATAATGATATATAACGTTGTTCCATTTTGAAGCAATGGGAACATTTTACACAGATTACAATTGAGAGAGTTGCTGGATATGTTTGTATGCACCATAGACCTAATCACCTAGCGGCCATATTTGTTAACTGGGTGGGTAAACTTTGTAGAATCTTTGGATACCAGGAAAACTCCATGCGTTATTTTTTAGTTATGTATTCCATTTCTGCTCCCCAGGTAGCATTTAGACTGCATTACAATTTAGTTTTCATAGTTTACCTTAAGAGCCTGCAAGGTTTACCCACCCAACCAATATGGCTGCTTGGTCTATTGCCTTCACTCCTAGCCCTCCAACCTCTCCATACGTACCAAATCCTTACTGTTGAAGAGTTCGCTTTGCAGGAGCTGGCTGGCAGTGGGCCGGATGCCGGGGTCTCTGCTGGTTAACTGCGTGACATATTTGGCCAGGATTGGCCACCGACGGCAGAAGGAGTCGGGGACTCCTCCTTCTCGAAGGTTCTGGAGGGTGCGCACTCGCTCCATCTCCGTCCCAAAGGGTTGAAACAGCTCCAGGGCCAGCACACCTATGCTGTACATGTCTGACTGGAATGAAGACACAAAACATACCATAAAACATAAAGCGTTAATGTCGCAATTTGCAACATTTCAAATAGCTCATAGCTTAAAATAACATAATGTGTTCTGTTGTCAATGCTGATTGACAGCGATTTCAGTCATCAATAAAATCAGTTCCTATAACTGATATTCTTACAAATAAAAAATGCTGGCCAGCCCGTACCTATCTCTTTGTTAACAAGAATCTTACGATCAACCCTCCCAAAGTCCCTTCCTCTCACGCCACCCAGATGGCCAAGCTACGCTGGTTTGCGTCACACAGTTGCACAGCCAGGTAGAGCGGATAGAACACTGTGATTGAGTTCTTTGAGTTCTAAGTCTCCCGGAGGCAGGATAGTGTTGTGGTAAGAGTTTTCAGACTCCCAGGCGAAAGGTGCTAGATTGGATCCCCCCCATATCCGCCACCCTAATTGGTAGGCATCCTTGCGAATCACGCCTAACCCCTATCAACTCCTTAATGGCATGTATCTGAATTCCCTGCATGTCGCTGTGAGTAAAAGCAAAGCTCAGAGTGAGAATATGTTTACCTTTGAATCGTAATAAGAGCCCTCTAGTTGCTCTGGGGCAGCGTACACAAATGTGCCCACACCTGTTGTATGCGGCGAACCTGAAAAAGAAATGAGAAAATTTGTTATATTAAACGAAAACATTGCCATCTACTGGTAATGTCATGAGGTACTTACAAAGACGCTCTACAAAAACACACTATTAATGGGGAAACATGTCAACCTAGTTATTCTCGGTTCATGGAAAACAATATAAATACATTAAGAGCTAGAGAAGTAGTATTTACCATTACTGTTGGAGGTAGACGGCAATGGATCATGATCATTCACTAATATATCCTTGCAGGCCAGACCAAAGTCTCCAATCCTGACTTGACTGTCATGACCATGAAGGAAGATATTCCGTGGCTGTAAAATAACATATCATTTTCTTAAAATAAGGCATCTAAAATAAGGCATCTCTAGTATGCAGATGAGCTCCTAATATTTGCAATATAAAGAAAAAAACATTTCAAAATAAACTGTGAGACCGGGGTGTCTCATTTCCACTTGACAGCCCTAAGTCCTAATTTATGTCCTAAAATATGCAGAAGTGAATGTAATCGCAATGTAGAACCAACAAATGAAACAAACCAACTCGGTGCATACAAGTATCCAGTATATTCATGCAGATGGAACGACTTCACTTGAATCCAGTTCATAATAAGAGGTTAGTGAATCTTTGTAAATGTTCTCATCATGACATATGTTCATGTCCAACTACTTGGCTACTTAAAATCCCTGAAATGTGTTATCTTGTCCAGTTTAAAATAGTATTTCAAAAGAGGTCAGTGAATGCCTCTACGCTGTCAACTTATATGCTCATGTTACAACTATTTGGCTGCTTGACATCTCTGAAATACCTTATCAGTTGCGACTCGTGCATCACATGTCAGACTTCTGCATTGAAAAACCACAGCGGTGTTAAACCACAACCACGTTGCAGGAACACTACATCTAAAACACAACACAAATAGACAAGCGGAGAAACTAGGCAGGCAGCCATTGAAAGCCGAGAAAACCGCCCTTTTACAGTTGTATCCTGTCATGACGGCATATGTTCTTAAAACTAGAAAAACCTGTCTCCCTTGTGGAATACCTTGTGCTTACAACCTGTGGCTTCAGACGCTGAATGTGCGGTGGCTAAATGTTTGCCTTGTTGAGTCAGGCCTGGAGTGGACTGAGAAGCCGAAGACAAACCCGGGGATGATCGTTATTTGAAACAATGACCCAAGACACGCAATGCAACGGCTACTCTGTTTCCCCAGGACACGGTAGCCGTGTTGGGATATCAATTAGGGAAGGGGGATCCAGACCAGTCTTCAGAAAGGTAAACATAGTATAGTTTGGTCTTTGAGAGGAAACAAGAAACTATATTAAATTAATCACAAAACAAATGCATAGTGTATTTGTAGAGACTAACATCAGAATAATAAAGACACAATGGTCATGCAGCTCCATGCAAACATAACATAGTTTGATAACTGCAGTTAAAGACTATACATATATAAAAATGTACTTGCGCTATAGGAAAACTAGCGATGCTAAAATCAGAGAAAATAAATATTTCCCAACATTATGGCAAGTAATGAGAATTAAATTTCTTTCTAAGCAGACATCTGAATGTCTATCATGTTTCAACCTGCACTATCCTCAGGAACGTGCAATTACACAGCTGCATGCAGCCGTATCTGCTAAAAACGTGGACCATCTGAAGAGTCTGCTGAAAGCCGGGCCCGACCTTGAACTAAGGTTTGGAAAATAAGACCAAAAATCGAGCACCAAAATTGTTAAATGATGGCATACCAAAATAACCTACACTCACAGATCACAAAAATGTGACACAACAATTATTTTAGTGCTTTGTGAGACAAATAGCAAAAAGGCAAGATGGTTATGTTGACTTCCAGACATACTATGCATCTCTCTCCATCTCTCTCACTCCCCATAAGAGACAGCAAAGGATACACCGCCCTGCATGCGGCGATTTTAACTTGGGGACAACACCTAAGAAATTGGCCCAAACCACATCCTGGACTTCAGACTCCCTTGAGTGACGTTTTGGCACGGGCTGAGCTCTGCCTATGCATACTCTGTGATCAGGGCGTCAACATCAACGCTACGGTATAATCTCGTCTATTCATTTTAATATTTAAAAAAATGTTATGATTTCTTTTTTAATGCGGTTTTGGTCCCGCTTCTACAGCTGGGCGATAGCAGCAGTCAGACTGCCCTCCACCTGGCTGTTCGTTACAGAGTGCTGCCTGCACTACCCATCCTGGCCAGCTACGGCGCTGATGTCAACGCAGAGAATAGTAGTGGGATGACCCCGCTGCATATGGCCAGCGGAGCTCTCCAGAAAGACATCATATCTAGCCTCATTAAGCTGGGAGCGGATGTCAACGCTGTACGTTTTATATCCTTTCAATTTCACTTTGTATGAAATTGAAAAGTGTATGTTTTCTATTTTACCACCAAGTGTGGTTAGTTAATATAATATTACCATGGGTAAAATAGAGGCCCTTTAAACCTACAATCTGTGACTGATACGAACAATGAATGTTCAACCCCTGTCACCATTTATTGGACGTAATACAGTTGACGGGCTTATGCCCTGCCACGTTCAGGGGGTTTCACACAGAGAAAACGAAAAATATATATACTCTGAAAAGGGTTTCCAAAGTAAGAGGGGAGAGGCGATACGGCTGTGAAATCTCATTCACAATAGAAAATCACCAGGATGGGGAAAACGGCCGTCCATGAATCACAAATCCATCTTGTAGTTTTTTTGTCTGCTGCTCTGTAATTCAGGTAATACGATGGACCGGGAACACCCCCTTGCACCTGGCCACCATGGCTGTAGCCATACGGCACAACGAAGGGCCGGAGACCACTGGCCTGGGCTGCATCTTGGAGCTCCTGCAGCACAGAGCGGACCCCGAGGTGGCAAACCGGGCCGACCGGACACCGCTGCAGGAGGCCTGCGGCCACGGCGAAGAAATGCTGGTGGACGCGCTGCTGTCGCACGGTGCTAACATCAACCGCAGGACCGGCGCCGGCGAGGGCTGCCTCTTCCTGTTCCTGGACAGCCTGGTGAACGTGCGGCGGGCGGGGAGCCTGCTGTCAAAGCTCCTCTGCCTGACCTTACCAAGCCTCGCCGTGCGGAACAGCCACAGACGCCTTCCCGCCATCCTGGCAAGGCCGTGCTACGCCGCGCAGAGAGAGCGCCTGCTGGTGCTGAGCCTGCAGCCCAGGAGCCTCAAGGACATGTGCAAGAACCGGGTGTATCTGAGCCACGCGCACGGCGGCGGAGAGAAGCTGAGGGATGTCCTGCCCAACGCGATTTTCGATTTTATATTCAACCGCTGGGACAGTCCTGGCAACGTCTCATTCAGTGTGGAGGACGACAGCGAATGCCTTGGGTAGTTGGGCACTCCACTCCTACACCCTAACCACTAGAAAACTGCTATGAAAACCAATGCCTACTGAGCCCCCACCGCTGTGCACATGAATGAAAGCACGCGTCTAACATTCCACATTCATCCCAAAGAAAGCTATTTACTTGTAGTCTTTTTGGGAGGGGGGTTCTTTCCAGGGAGAGTATTACCTTTAGGTCTCTGTGCATGATTCCCTTGGAGTGAATATATTCCACGCCTTCCAGTGTTTTCCGAAGCAAGCAGAGTGTGTGTTCCGCATCCACCCAGGCATAGGGACCTGAGGAAGCAAATCCACACATGCACACGCACACACACACACACACATACCACATCAGTGATGCTAAATGTATTAAACAATTAAAACAAGTTTCTGTACCAACTCAATTCAAATTAGTAGAAATCACATTTTGTGCCTGAAAAAGTGGACTGGCAAGACGCAAATCATGTCTGAGTGTGAGTGTGAGTGTGAGAGCGAGTAAGTGAGTAAGTGAGTAAGCGAGTGTGCGTGCGTGTGTGCGTGAGGTGAGGTATATGTGCACGTGGGTTACATTTTGAGGAGAGCTCCTCTGCAGGTCGAGAGTTCCTCTCCCATATCCAGTCCTTCAGAGAGCGCTCACACAGCTGCATCTGTATGTAGAGCATCAGGTGGAACTGTACCTACACACACAAACACACGCACATGCACAGGAACACACACGCCTCCACATGAATCCGGAAATGAAAGACACAATACTTCCTTTTTCTTTTTAGAGGAACAGAGAAGCAAGTACCTCACCACTAGACAACGTTGCTTCTCTAATTTCTGTTTTAAAGACAGTATGCATTTGGGGAAAAGACAAATGATAACATATTTCAATATAATAGAACATATATCACATTATATTAATTATATGATATAATAATATATTACAAAAAAAGAAAATATATATATAGATACACACTTCAGAATAAAAGCCTCCAAACATTTTCCAAATGTGTTTTAATTATCTCCATATGGACTTGTGGCTTGATTTAAACTGTACCAGAGTTTAAAATCTTGATGTAACTGTATCTGCACTTTGAGATGGTTGTGTGCACAATATCTCACATACAAATACATTTTGACTTCCTTACCTCCTTGGCCCCTTTCTTGTCGACCGGCTGCGGACGACCGGTGTCCACGCCGGACTCTGGCTTGTGGTCCTGTCCACTGGAGCCCACCCATTCCCTCTCCAGAGCCGAGCCGTCCCAGGCCAGCGCGGGGCAGGCTGGGGCCTTGGATGCCGTGACCTTCTGACCCAGGAACACGCACGGCACGTAGCTCTCCGGGAGGCGCTGCACAAGCTTGGGACACAGGGAGGGGGAGGGGAGCAGGGCTGTGATTGGTCGGATCAACCCGGGTGTGTCCTTGCCACTTGGGGCGGGGTCCTGCTGGACGCAGCTGCCGCTCTGGAAGACAATAGAGGACCCAGTGCTGCTGCAATCCAGGCTTTCGTCACCACTGCAGAGGACAAGAGAGAGGCAGAGTGCTGGGTGATTTTCAGAATCGTACCGACAGAGATGTTCGAATTTAACCTTTATGAATATTTTCTTGAAAAACTATATTTACCTAAACTGCGGAGCAGGGGATTCCAGTGCAGGCCGAAGAGAATTAGGGTCTGCATAAATATGCAGAAATACGTTTTAATATTTGTGCTGTTTGTTTACTATTTGTTCTATTGTATAATAGTATATATTACTTATATTTTTAGACCGATTTTGACTATGCAGCTCATACCATTCTTCAATCACACTCAACTCTTGATATGACAACACAATGATCTTGACTGATCAGACGAATTGTTGCAGTCTTTTCAGCAACACTAATAATGCTATAGTCATTATATATAGTTCACTATAGACAGCCACAGCTTGAGGGCAACTCACAGGCTGGGGGCTGGACGTGCTCCATCCAAGCGGTGTGGTAGCCCACCACGCAGACATGCTGCAGGCTTGACAACACTTTGACTTCTCTTAGTACCTGGTGGTGGACAGCGACCCCCATTGGTTAGTTACAGGTTACTATGGGAACAATTATGGTAAAAAACTAAAATAATAAATGAATCCATAGTGACCTCCAAGCTGCCCTCACCTTCATGCAGTCATTCCTTGAGACGTTCTTGATGAGAATCTTCTTCACCGCGTAACACTGACCGTCTAGTTTGTTCATGACCTACGAAACGGGACAGGGAAACATCTTTTTTTGTATGGAACACAAGTGATGTGAACTTAGTGATGTCCTTATATGGGGATATAACCCGGAACATTCTTGCTGCTGTTTATCATCGTTATTACGACCAAATCGTTGGTGTTTATTCATGAGAATTAGTTATCATTTGAGTTATCTTGTTAAAGGAAACGCATCCTGTCCCGTCTTAAGCTGCACTCAACACTTTGATAAGTAAAACAATTATGATAAGAAAATACACAATTTAGCTGCTATGCTTTTCTTTGTAAAAGGCAACAATATCAAAAAGTTGGCCCAAAAAGTAAACAGCCACCCAATCACAGTGCTTATTACACTTCACACTTAATACTCCTTTTTTTCTGCCGTCGTTATAGGAAACAGTACCTTGAAAACCTTGCCATATGCTCCTTTTCCCAGTCTACTGATTTCGTCAAACTCGCTAAGGTATCGCGACGTCTGTGCTTGAAATAAACCCTCCTTCGGCCTGTAAGAAAAATAAGATGTCGTAGATGTAGTTTAATGCAAGTTGTTTCATTGTATTGGTATATACTTCATATTAAAGACAGAGTTGTTCCTACCTTGCAGGAATGTCCAGCGTGTTTGCACTTAGAAGCTGCTGACCCTGTTGGAAGACGGTGAGCACATAACACATCTGTCAATACTAGCATCAATAGATCAACAGACAATGACTAAAGACATTTTTATTTTACACATATTTGAAAAAGAATTGTGAGAAGTACCTAATTTGGGTGTTATCATAAAGAAAAACATTTAGCAAGATAGAGTAGTCAACATTTTCAAACAAAAGCCGGTTTTAGGGAAAAGTCTAAGAATGAGACCCTAGGCCTGATGGGCAGCGCTGTCCTGGCTGGCTCCACCTACCTGGGGGAATAGGGAGGAGCTAGCCGCGTGGAGCAGCTCCGTGAATGCCCGGTTGTGTTGGAGTCTGACAGTGCTGAACTCATCGCTGACGGCCAATGGCGAGAGAAGGTTCATGGTGGCTAAACGCTGGCCAATGACTGTTAAACAAGGGTAAAAATTTGAGCAATGAGTAAAAAGGCCTGCAACTGTCAAGAATTGGGAATGTCAAGAATGGAAAAATGCAGCAAATGAGGTATCCTTGTGAGACCATCCAGATATGCAAGTTTGCGTTTTGCAATGAGTATTAGTCTGGCCTTGGCTGGGCAGTTATTGATTTCCAAATATGGGCACGGCATTATATTGTTCAAACCCAATCAGATAAAAAAACGATGTGGTGCTCTTGCTGAATCCAGTTTAGTGTAATAGAAAAAAAACATATTCTCCTCTGAGAAAAGCCTTCCGTGCAGATGCTGTTCTACTTTTAACATGTTATTCAGTCCATTTAGAATAAAACTTTTGATTGCTCAGTAGATTGCTTTATTTAGGCACCGCCATTGCTATTTTCAATTTGGCAGACTAAACAAGTCAAAAAATATATGTGACAATGAAAATAAATAATTACCATACCGCAATAAATCAACAGGAAATACCACTAAACAGATAAATATGAATATTATATATTTTATTTACTTTTGATATTAACTCTGTTACTGCCTATTTATTTATCAAGTTTATTCATTAATTAATTTATGTTCAACACATGTATTCATTCATTTATTTTCTATGATGTCCCTTTTGGTCCTCCATAATAGGCATGGTGCTTTTTATTAGACATTTAGTCCGTTTTAGTAGACTTAAATGTCTTTTAAATTCAAAAACCTGAATATATGGCCCCAGTCATGATCACTTTAATGAGCTGTACGAAAGTCCAAGGATACCTTTGAAAAGCATGCGAGAGCGCGTGGGGTCGCTCTCGTAGACAAAGCACAGATGCTCCAGAAGTGAGCCCAACAGGAGGTGGTTTGGGATGGCCGAGGCAAACTCTTGGATGGACGGGTACTGCTTACCAGCCGCCAGCACCTCCTGGTTCTTATCAGAGTCAGACGCTAAAAGGAAGAAGACAACCAGGGATAGAAAAACAGCCGTCAACATGAATGATGTTAGAATAGGATCTGTTTTGTTCTTTTGTAAAATAGGAGCAGAAGTCTGGTTGGTTAGGGTGTCTGACTCCCAGTCGAAAGGTTTTGGATTCCCTTCCCCATGCCCGCTGTTAATCTGTAGGGACCCTTGATCAAGGATGCCTAACCCCTAGCAGTACTAGTATTTGTTTACAATGAAGCCCCACCGTTTACCACAATTCCACTAGCCGGTTACCATGTTTACCACTAATTGCCCTAATGACAGGGCTTACCTTCTGCAATAAATCTTGCTATCATCTCAGCGATGTTTACTTTGTCTTGGTCCATTTTTACCCTGTATGTGTGTGTGTGTGTGTGATAGAGCATAGAACCACACCGAACACATGAATAATTCCGGAGACTCTGAGACTGTGACGTCTCCAGTGCAGTGAATTAGCCCGTCATATTCAGGCAATTTGGGAGTGTACTGCGCTGTAGTGCTTATCTTCCTAGGCCAGTACACACCAGTCCCCTTCTACCTCCTCTTCAATATAGTCAACACATGACCATGCAAGTCAAGGGCAGGTCTGTCACACTTTAAATCAGCTGTCTTTCAATAAGTTAGTTAGTCAACAAAATACTTTTAGTTCAAAATGAAGGAAGTGTAAACACCAATTGCTTCTTAGAGCAGGGACTCAATTACTTATTGGGACTTGAATATCTTATATATATATATGGCATCTCATTTTACAACCAGCTCTTTGCCAAGTCACTCTTATTATTATTTTATACATCAAGGTCTAAACTTGATTATTTTATTTGGTAAGGTAAACCATGGGCGTGGGAATGCCATAATATATAGTGAGCTGGTAGTTGGGTCTACTGCCTACTTTGTTAAAATAAACGATTGCAGTGACAAATAGGGTTCTACCTATGTATTAACCCATGGGTTCTACCGAGAAGAGCAACTTATTCAAAAGGGCAGCACAGTGACCGCAGCAAACACAATGTGGTAAAAGGCTGCTTACTATCAAACTGGACGTCATCGTCGTCCTGTTCGCCTGTCAGACTGAATAAACTTTTGTCGAGTCCTCGGTAGCTTGTGTGATTGCGGGAAATTAAGAGATTGCTCACACTGCTGCCGGTGGAGCTGGAACATTCATCCATATTTAGCACTGTGTATTTCGAACTAAACATCGTTGACATTGCCTACGACGGACGACTTAGTTTTGATTATTTAACTTGACAACGGCATCAACCATTACCAAACACCAACACCCATATTTGCTTGAGTACGGATCCTTAAATTAGCCAGCTCTTTCTATTTGTATATGTCTTGGATGTTGAACATCAAAGAGAATATAAATATATGTTCCAAAGAACCACACATGGTAATTCAACGATCAGCCATGACAGGACAGAGAGAGACCATCAAAACTTGCCAGCAAAACTGCGAGGGTGAATTAGAAACGGTTCTTTCCTCTCCCAAAATACTACACCAAAAACTAATAAATAATTGTAATTTCTAAAAAATAAGTATTTAGTATTACGATGACCTATGAAAACACCGAAAAAGACTGCCTTTTCGTTTTCATGAGCGCCATGTATTGTTTGATACACCCTAAGATTTGAGCCTTCATAAAAATGGAATACATGACGCAATGATTCGAATTTTGAAGACGTATATCTATGATCATACACGCATTATATTTGGTGACCTTAAACATTTTCTAAGTCATACACCATTAACTTGCTTTTTCAAATAAATAGTATTTTATGCATTACAAATATGCGCAATTTGACGCACAATTGATGCTCGTAAACAGGCGAAGAGTTCTCTGACTACCGCGCGCTAAACACCATCATATGATTCATGCAAGACGATTTCAGTGTTTACCAATGTAAAACGTGACTGTAGCCAAGCATTTGTAGAAATGACAACTCAAGTGCACTTTTAGAAACTATAAAGCGTGGTGTTCAATACATTGTCCGTCTCCCCCTGTTAGATGACTTCACATAATTCAAAATTTGCCTGACTCTGTTCGACGGATAGAAATGAATGATGAGTGGTAAGAAAACACATTATTACATATGTATTTTATTGTTCCCTGCACATTTGGTCCTTTAAAACGGCTCTAAGCTTATTCACATCAGACTAGTTTGCTTCATCTTCAGTGTAGAACGACTCGATAGGAGGTCGTTTATGTCACATTTATTCTAGCATTCAAGCTGTTGACTGTTACCTTTCTTTACAAGAAATGCACCTGGACTTTTATATACATTTATATTTCTCTCACTACTCCCTGCTGTTCTTTGTCTTGGTCAGCTCGGAACCCGCTGGAGCTATCAAAGCTATTGACAGGCACTCAGTGCACCAGATATGCTCAGGGCAGGTAGTGCTAACCCTGGCTACTGCTGTCAAAGAGCTGGTCGAGAACAGCATCGATGCGGGCTCTACCAATGTTGGTGCGTGAACATGACTTGTAGCACTAACTATTACAATGCATCTCCGTTTATAAATCACTGTACTCCGTATTTAAAGGTTGTCATTTACATTATCTTTGTGCATTTGTGTGATCTAGATGTAAGACTGAAAGAGAATGGAGCCGAACTTGTAGAAGTGTCAGACAATGGCAAAGGAGTAGAGGAGGCCAACTTTGAAGGACTGAGTAAGTTTATTATTTTGCTCTCTGTAACTAGGCAAAGGGTGCTATCACGTTTATTCTCGATCAGGTCATCCACATCCTCTGTTTCACAGCATTAAAGCACCACACTTCGAAGATACGAGAGTTCTCTGACCTCATTCACGTGGAAACGTTTGGCTTCAGAGGTGAAGCCCTCAGCTCATTATGTGCTCTGAGGTATGAGACACAAATCAGTATTTAACAACATGCATAAAATGTAGATATTTGTGAATTAAAACAGAAAATACATTAACAAATGCATATAATATGGTGGCTAAGCCTGAGCATACCCAATTATAAGTATAATACTCAAGGAGTCATTTGAACATTTAACCTCACACACACACGTCCCTTCCCACCCACTAGTGACCTGAGTGTGGTGACCTGCCATGAGTCCGCCCAGGTGGGCACCAAGCTGGTGTTTGACCACAATGGTCACTTGGTCCAGCGCTGTCCTCACCCCCGCCAGCAGGGCTCCACTGTCAGCCTGGGGCAGCTCTTCTACACCCTGCCCGTCCGTCACAAGGAGTTCCAGCGCAACATCAAAAAGGTGGGTGGGGGAGCAGAATCTGGAATAGTAGTGGTGGTTCAACTCTCTGTAACTCACCGGATTTTAGCACCAATGTCCACAATCTTTATCTCACCAATGCCTTGATATTTTTTTAATTTGATTAAGTCTATTGAAATCTGTAATAGCCTGCTGAAAATATATTTTGTTCATGATCAACGGCAATTATGTAGTTTTGTCCGGTTTTTTTCAGGAATTCACCAAGATGATCCATGTCCTCCAGTCCTATTGTATCATCTCTACTGGGGTGAGGATTACCTGCTCCAACCAGACAGGACAGGGGAAAAGGAGTCCGGTGCTCAACACCAGTGGAAGTCCCTGCATGAGGGACAACATAGGCGCCGTTTACGGACCCAAACAGGTCAGAACACCTCTTTCAATTTTATCATTTGAATTCATAAACTTCAGTTGCATACACACACAGGGCATTATTGCATGAAAACTAATTTGGACTAATCTAGTTTTATCATGGCTGGATTTGCATCTTGAATCGTTTATAAACACTGAATTGAAATATGATGTTTGCTTAAGTTTTAGGCATTGTCACAAATGAGCATAGCCTGTGATTACATCTGACGCTGATGTAAATATAATCAATCATTTTATGTATTAACATTATTAATATTGCAGTCCATCGTCAAACATGTCAGTTTCATGTCATGTGAACTCCTTGTAACACTATTGGCATGGCTTTTTTAAATGATTGATTATGAATTAATATATTATTTATTACAGCTGCAAAGTCTGCTGCCATTCCAGCAGCTAAGCCCTACGGATGTTGTCAAAGAAGACTATGGACTCACTAACGCAGAACTACCCAAAGAGCTATTCACGTGAGTGAGACTATTGAATAAATACTGTGTGTATATTTCCCTTCTGCACTATATAAATCGTATACTTAATAAATTGTTGTAGGATCACTGGGTTTGTGTCGAGAGGAGACCACGGCGTGGGAAGGAGTGCCACTGACAGGCAGTTCTTCTTCATCAATAAACGGCCATGCGATCCTTCCAAGGTAATTCTGACCCTCAGTGTGTAAATGATTTCTCTGTGTCCAAAAGGTTTTCAGACTACCCTGTGGTTAAACTCTTTTCTTCTTCCAGGTGACCAAGCTCGTTAATGAGGTATACCACATGTACAACCGCCACCAGTATCCCTTCGTTGCCCTGAACATTGCAGTGGCTTCAGGTAAGGAAACCGTGTGCGATGAGTGGGCTTCTCTACAAAGAAAGCTGAAGTAAGCGTTATTAAAAACAAGATTTGTGACGGTGTCGTTTCAGAGTGCGTTGACGTGAACGTCACCCCAGACAAGCGGCAGATCTTCCTGCAGGAAGAGAAGCTCCTTCTGGCCATCCTGAAGACCTCCCTGATGGCCATGTATGAATCAGGGGTCAACAAGATCAGCCTCAACCACACCCCCTCCACTCTCAGCAACAGTAAGCAGAACACCCCCCTCAAATCAAAATCCACTGGCGACATCACTAGTGTCCACCTAGATGCATGATGAATATATAAATTCCCCGGTGGACTGTACCAACTGGTAGGCTGGAGTCTATCTAACTATCCTACATCCATCCACTTGTGATGTCACCAGTGGATAGATTTTGAAGTTGTTTGTAATAACTAACCAGCATCACACCTGGTGGTAATACAGCCGTCCTTTAAGCATTTCATTACGTTTGAACACTTCTGTTTTTCTCTTTGTAGATAGCCTTAAATCTGTGCACCCAAGGCCCAGTTCAGAACAACTTCAGGCGGATCCATCTGATGGTAAGGTAGTTGTAGAGCCTCGAGAAGAGGATGAACACAAGGTCCAAAGGCCCAGGTCTTCACTCAACCTGGCGGGGCTGAGGGCTGCCTTCTCCAGCCACACCAAACCGGGCCCGGAGAGTCCTGCGAGCGGTGGCTCAAAACAGAAGACCCTGCAGTCCTTTTTCAAGGGCTCGGAGAGGGCCGTCACTCAGGGCATCCAGTCGCCCGTGAAACCTCTCAGAGAGGTGACTAGATCCTCCCCAGCGGGGAGGTCGGCGCTCGATGCATTCCGGTACGGGAAGACCCAAGACAGCGATGTAGAAGACTCTGGCAAAGGCAGCTCTCTGTCTGAGTGCGACTCCCAGACCACCGCCACGACCGAGGGCCCACATTGCGATTCGGAGGGCACCTCACCCGATAAACAACCCTGCATCGCAGACATCATGGCGTCCGAAGAATCCTTGGACTGGCACAGCCCAGAGCCTGAAGCCCAGGGGATGAAGACGGAGCCGTCTACCCCCCGTGAGGAAGACACAGCCTCGAGTCCTGACTCCAAAAGAGCCAGGACCAAGGAGAGCCAGGACTCGGTCGGTTCCTCCGCTGGACCTGAACCAACCCAGCCCGACAGATCCGGATCCTCCCTCTCAAAGGTAGATGCTCCAGTCAGCCTCCAGAAGAGGACAGCACCACTGCGGTTCTGCTTCCAGGAGCTGGCCAGGCGGCTGGGAAAGCTGCACGAGCAGCAAAGGCAGATGGACAGTGACCGCTTGAAGTACAGGCGCTTCAGGGCCAAGATCAGCCCGGGAGAGAACCAGAGTGCTGAGGATGAACTGAGGAAGGAGATCAGGTAAAATCTCCTAAAACGGCCGTGTATGAACCGGCCATTTATTGATGAAGCACAATTACCTGTCAGTGACACTTGGACTTTCCTTTCATACATGGACATATAAATCCATTATACTTATAGTTTTACTTTAATTTTAGTTTTGAATAGTTACCGCAGGTCAAAGGTCATACCAATAATTATCATTTGGAAGATTTTAAAGGTATAAATATATAAAGGGTTTACAAACGTATTTCAGCTTGTGACTGCTTTTGTTTTCGTCCGTCGTACCGCTGAGCTTTCCTCTCCTCTCCTCATTTCCACAGTAAAGACACGTTCAAGGACATGGAGATCATCGGTCAGTTCAACCTGGGATTCATCATCACCAAGTTGAACTCCGACATCTTCATGATCGACCAGCACGCCACGGACGAGAAGTACAACTTTGAGATGCTGCAACAGCACACCGCGCTCCAAGGGCAGAGACTCATTGCGTAAGAAGAACAACCCTGAATGAACATATGACTCAAAGGTTTTTTGCTAAGCACTCTCACTAAGCAATGTCTTTTTTTGTACTTTTTTTTTTAGACCTCAGAAGCTTCATCTCACGGCAGTCAGTGAGAACGTCCTCATGGAGAACGTTGACATTTTCCAGAAGAATGGTTTTGATTTCCTAATCGATGAGGATGGTATGAAAAAGAAAGATAATTGAATAAAAAATGTATAGACAGCCTGTGCTTTGCTTCATTAAGCTTATTAAATAAATTCAATATGTATTAGATCCGTCTTGTGCTTGGGATATTCGACTCCTAGCTGAAAGCTCCTGGGTTCCAAACCACAGCGTCAACAGTCTAGCCTACCTGTAGGCATCGTTGAGCAAGATGCCTGCTCATGAATTAAGACCAAAGAGATTCAAAGAAACGCAAAAAAGATCTTTGCATTTGTAGAGACATTTACTTCAAGACTGAATGGTAGTACGTTTAACAGTATATGTTGAATGTTGAATTGTGAATAAAGATTCCTTCATGTTTGTGGTGTGCTGCTGTAGCCCAGGTGATGGAGCGGGTAAAGCTGGTGTCTCTGCCCACCAGTAAGAACTGGACGTTTGGACCTGCGGACATCGAGGAGCTGATTTTCATGCTGAGCGACAGCCCTGGGGTCATGTGTCGGCCGTCTCGCGTCAGACAGATGTTCGCTTCCCGCGCTTGTCGGAAATCTGTGAGTGTGGGTGTGTGTGTTGTTGTGGGTGTGTGTTTGGCTTGAGTGAGGACATTTTAATCGTTGGAGCAGTTATTTTTTAAATCTTGTGAATGAAACCACATTCATTCATGCTGGATGTGAAGTTCAAATGAACGCTTGCAAAAACATGTTACTTAAGGTTTAACCCTAAGTTATAAAATATACATTTATCAAAATAGAAGTGGAGAAGACAAATTAACAGTTATCAACAGTCCTTCCTGTGTAACTCCTGTATTGGCTTCCATCCCAAGGTAATGATCGGTACGGCACTCAGTGTCTCTGAGATGAAGAAGCTCGTGGTCCACATGGGAGAAATAGAACAGCCATGGAACTGTCCACATGGCCGGCCCACCATGAGACACCTGGTGAACCTGGACGTCCTTTCACAAGACTGAACCAAATACTTTAGTGGGATTTTGGCTCAAAAGAAAATCTGGATGGTGTCTTTAAACTGATGTGATTGTTAATGTTAATAATGTTATAATTACGTTTTTGGAAAACCGTTTCATTGTGGTTTTTTCAGTTTAATATTAAGTAATGCTGTGCCTAGACTGCAAACAAGTTAGGCACATTAATGACCAATTTCCCAATGAGATAATATTAAGTTGAATTTATAATAGAAGCCAGGATAATTATGTCCAACAAGGTACCCCTACAATACCATCTTAAATGTAAAATGACCATGAACCTCAAATTGTTATATTACAAACTTTTCTTATTCTTGGAACAATCTCAATAAGTATGCATTATACCACTGGCCCAATACAGTACCAGAGGGATAATTACAGAAGTGAGTTTGCCTGCAATGACGTCACATGGAGATACCATGCATTTTGATGTCGCAACATGCATTTATGATCAATTTAACACTGCAATACAAGGTACATAAATTACATACCCAGAACCCGTGTAAATGTGGTCTACACAGGGCACATTTTGGACCAGTAAAGTTTCCGTACTTTTTAATTTGGCATGGTTGCTATGGAGATTGTGTTAACTCATTTTGAGTGTCAGTGAGTAAAACATCCATGCTACGAAATGGCAAAAGGAGAGAGGAAGAATAAAACTGACAAAAGAACATCCGACGCAACAGAAAATAAATTATTGGATAACTCTCCGGCTACTTCCGTGTCGGAGTCCACAGGTGTCGAGCAGGCGTCCGACCATCTGGTTGATTTAACAACGTCTTCGTTGTCGCAAGATGGACTTGTAGATCAACACCACGAAAACGAAGAAATACATGAACCTCCTGCCGTTTCTGATATTGTCGTTCAGAGGTGAACAGTGGGGAAAATAACTACCCTCATATCCATAGTCTTCATAATCATAATAGGGAAACAACTGTTCTTAATGATAATGAATGCAATATTATTAATCGTTTTTCCCCCGACATTGGCAGGTATGAAGGGGAAACGTACAAAGACAAAATGCATGGAGAGGGTGTTGCATATTTCCAAGGTGGTCATGTGTACAAGGTAGCCCTACTGACATGGTGCTCAACAACATTAAAGCTGTATTTAACATCTAAAATCTGAATTTGTATTGCAATCCATTGTATTCCTTGCTAAAGGGTACATTTTCTGAGGGTCTTATGCAGGGATGTGGTCTCTTCACATGGTCAGATGGAGTGAAATATGAGGTAAACATTTTGAGACTTTGCATTGAAATGTAGCCTACAAAATAAAAGCGTTTGGTGAACTTCTAAACTTTCTGACGGTAACAGGGTGAGTTTGTAGCCAACGTGCCCATGGGCTATGGAAAGTACACCTGGCTGGACGGCAGTTCCTACGAGGGTGATATTTACAATGCGATACGTCATGGGATCGGAACTCACAGATGTGCCAACACACCTGTACTGTACAGAGGCCAGTGGCATCGTGGGAAAAGACATGGCAAGGTGAATTAAGAATGAAACACATCTGGATTAATAGAAGACAGTATTACGTATAGCCGCCCTAAACCTGTGCTGTTTGATATTTTGTCTGTTTATTATCAGGGTGTGATCTATTACAACCAGGAAGAGACCTCCTGGTACGATGGTTACTGGAAGGGGAACAAGAGAGAAGGTTGGGGACTGAGACGGTATGGACAACAGCACCAGCCAGATAGTAACCAAATAACGTTGGTTTAATTATAAAGAGGAGGCCAGGACAGGCTAGTCAGTGAGTAGTGGTATTCGACACCCTACCGTAAGGGTATGGGGTCCGTACCTCATGTCCACAGTCTATCTGTACTGTAGGCCTCTTTGAGCAAGTAACCCCTTGCTCATTGATGACGTGTTTGTACGACACCCTGAAAATTCCCTGTGAGTTCCTTTGGGTAAAAGCCTCTCCTGAATGACTTTATGGTAAAATAGTAAGACTAGATAGGTAGATCGTTCATAATGTGTGCCCTTTGCAGTTATCCTTCTGGCAACGTGTATGAGGGGGAGTGGAGGGACAACGTCAGGCATGGGGAAGGCACCATGAAGTGG
This sequence comes from Lota lota, assembly GCA_026745465.1. Lineage (NCBI taxonomy): Eukaryota > Metazoa > Chordata > Actinopteri > Gadiformes > Lotidae > Lota > Lota lota. Next base: position 3,357,769 of record JACYXH010000292.1, on the reverse strand, counting down.
CTGACACTGGGGGAGCATTACGTTGGGACATGGAGCAACGGTTTTCAGGTCAATAACATAGGATGATTCTTACTCCCTCTCTGGCTTTCACATGGTGGTTATAACAAGACATTCACAAAACGAGAAACCCATTAGTTCATTATTAAATACAATTTAAATGAAAATATGCCCGCACAACCACCCTCATTTGGTCTCATCTAAGGTTATTAAACTGCTACAAATGATATAGTGGGGCCAAGTAGTCACTGGTGTCTTCTTCTTCAGCACGGGCAGGGCACCCACACCTGGTTCATTAAGCGGGTGCCCGGGTCCCAGTACCCCAGGAGGAACGAATACCAGGGTGCTTTTCTTCTGGGGGAGAGGCACGGCCAGGGTTCCTTCTGCTATGCCAGTGGGGAGTGTTACCAAGGAGAATGGAAGAAAAACGAAAAACATGGACAGGTAAAACGCTCACATTTACAGTACAATGCTACCCTGGTGGCAACCTTTGACCTCAAACATCATCATTGAAATTAACAGCTTTTACATGAGTGACGACAAGGTATGTTTAAAGTTAAAGTGGACCTCACCGTTTCGTTATTTTTGTTTTAGGGAAAGTACAAGTTTACAAACGGACGCAGCATTGAAAGAGAGTTTGTGGACGACCACATGGTGGAGTCGGGTCTGGACGGTTCAACGAGCCCCAATCCTCACCACACCCCCTGTGGTGAGCTTCAAGGAGCTCTTTGGATTCGGATAGTCATCATTATCAACACTGTTGACTGGGAATCTTCATAACCAGGAGGAGCAGCAGGGCTGCCAAGGTTTTGGTTTCCTTGAATACAGCTGAGTTTGGTGGACCAATGTGTATTGTGTTCCATCTTAGGTGGACCGACCCACAGACTGCCTGGCCAAGGTTATTCCTCCATGCTTGGCCCGTACATGGAGCTCGACATTGACTTCCTGCTGGAGAAACTCCCCGCGAGCAGCAGGCCCTCGGAGCACAAACAGGTGCCTGGTCCCGTGAACATCCAAAGCTCCAGAGCCTTCCCCAGACTTTACTTTACTCAGAAACTCTGATCTGCAGGTGGAGTTTGTGGTGCTCAGCCACGTGACGGAGCTCAGGTCCATCTACAGCTTCTACAGCAGCCTGGGCCACGCAGAGTCGCCCGATAATGTGTTCATGCTGTCACGCCTTCAGTACTGGCGTCTGCTCCTGGACTGTAAGGTCCACCACCACTGCTCCTCTCTGGCTCAGCTGGACAGCCTAGTGCCAGGTGAGCCTCTAGTCATACAGATGTGGATGTGATCAATCTCACCATGTCAGTCATGAACTCAGATGGTTATGTGGTTTGAGGCCCGGAGTATCTCCACCGAACACTGCAGAAACTTGTAAGCTGTTTCGGACTTCAAACCAGTTATATTAACCAGCCATGTGTTCACTTGTAACTGCATGTTGTACTTTGTTTTGTTTTGTGTGTGTGTATGTGTGTGTTTGTGTGTTATATATACACACACACACCACCAGAGGAAATCGTCTCTCCCTACACTGGCATCCTGCTCCCCAGTCTCATCAGCTCCCTGGTGTCCGTAGCCTACCACACCTACCACCAGGCCCTGGGGTGCGTATTGACACTATCAATAAGGAAATGAATGGGAAAGCCACTCCATGGTGACACATACACATACACACACACACACACACACACACACACACACACACACACATATCACTGATCTCCTTTCATCACATATACACACACAGAAATCTCACCGATCTCCTCCCATCACAGGTCTCAGAAGAACATTTTAGCAGAGTGCTTCTCCAGACTCATGCAAGAAAACATTCTTCCTAATGCAAAGATTGTTAAAGGTACAGGAGCCCTTTGTGTGGAACATCGCGCACACACAGATTTGACACCATTTCCCGGGAATAAGCTCTCTCTCAGCTTAACCATTTTCGCTGTCTCTTATGGACTATCACAGTCTCTCAACCACTATGGGTATCTCTGTTATCGACTGGCTGTCTTTCTTGTGGACCATGGCTGTCTTCAAACAGGTTTGCTGTTCAGTAATGTGGCACGAGTGGGCATTGCTATGAGCTACATGGAGACCTGCTGGGGGATCTATCAGGCTATGAGTAAGGACAGCCACATGGCCTCTGCCGGCCACGGCATGACCTGGCGACAGCTGCTGTTGATGTTCAAGGTATACCTGATGCAATCTGATTGTACTTAAAGGTTTTGCTTGTTATGCTATCATTATGTCTGCCCAGTGTGGCACCCATTGCACTCCTAACCATCCATGAAAGGAGGAAACCCCCACTATGCGTTCCTTCTCATGGTTTCTTCCTTGATAACCAAGGGAGCTTTAGTTGGGAGTGGGGTGGCATAAAGGGTGGCCTGTGAAGCCCTTTTAGACTGTAACTGTGAGGGCTATACAAATACAATTTATTTAACTTGATACACATTCCGGTATGAATGATTATTATAACTACAGTTGGAAGGCACAGTTATAAGATAGAATATATAGCAAAGCTAAATCAACCTCTCTTCCAGGTATCAGAAGTTACAAGTTACTCACTATTCAGTGTTTTCTCACCAGGATCTCAATGTGTTAGACTCTAAACTGACCACGAGGAAGCTACTGGAGGTATTTAGTGCAGTGAACCAAGACCCCAGCAACCTGTCCTACTGCAACCTGGAGCAAGAGGTTAATACTGCACTGACTAACTGTGTTTCTCCTATCTGTTCCATCTGTAATTTGAGCAAATAAATTTGCTCATCACTGAAAACATCACAGCCGTCTCAAATAAAAAAAATGAAACAAATAGCGGAATGAATCAAATCATATGTAGTTTTTGGATACATATAGGCTACAAATAAAATAGTGTGAATGTGGAACAAATAAACACATTAATGAAACGCATCATCAAACTACGATTTGAGGCGGCTTAGTTGTGAGCCGTATCTGATCACAGTGGGCAAACGGAGAGAATGATATTGTACTGCTATTCATATGTCTTGTAAATTATCCACTTATTTCATGTAAATTATCAAATATGTTTGCAAATTAGTATGTTACTGTTTTCCTATTGGCTTGAGCAAATTAGTCCGTTGCTCATTAAGTAGCTAATTAAGCTTGGGATTGGCCTTAGTAGTGTTACAGTCTTCTTAGAGAGAATCATGTGCAAATTAGTCTGCTGCAAATGAAAAAATTTTATATATCTTATATACCTAATCTTTAATTAACACAAATCAGTAAATTTTTCAGATTGAAAGCAGCTAAGAGCTTCTCACACAGACCATCACACACTCTCTCCCAGATTACATTCCTGGAGTTCTTCGAGGTACTCCTGGGTTGTGCTGATGTGAAGCGGGACGAGGAAGCTAGAGACCCACCCCAGCGGGCCCAGCCCAGCCCGGACACCGGTCCTCCCAACCAGAGAGATTCTCTAGCAGGGGACACCCCACCAACACCCACCCTCCTCTCCCAGACGGTCAGCCCCTCCTCCCTCCTGCCTGTCTGATCCACAACAGGTCCAGCTAAGAGTTGTCCCGTTGATTCCACACAATCACCTTTTAGCATTGGTTGAGAAATCCTGTTTCGGAAAGCACACAGACTTTCTGAACCCGGATTCCCCCTCTGCTTTTTAGTGCCATCCTTGATAAAACAAATTATGCTATTTGTGTAAGAATTTTACACTCTCCTCTGCATTTATGACCATGGTTCTTAAAACATTGGTTATTTCAGGATGCAGCAAAAGCAAAATCTCTGAGCTGCACTGAAGACTCCAGCTCCAAGTCAGAGGTGGGTCTGTCTTGAACCAAGCCAACCAAGGAGCTCCGATAAGGAGCAGGAAAATACAGCATCTGACTGGATTCATTAAAAGTAGCATTTACAAAATGTTTTTTGATCTTCACTCTCATTTATATACAAAAGTTGACAATGATTATATGCCCTGAGCTCTTACACATTTAATCAAGCAGTAGGCCAAAATCACACCTTTATCAGACAATTCCTTTAACGACTAGATGGAGAAATCGATGGAGGCTCTGAACTCCTCCAGTTTTGAGAAATCTGAAGTTGGTGTCAAAGATCACACAACAGGTTTGTTATTTATTCTTATCCCCCCACCATATATTGCTGCTAAGACATCATTAATAATTGCATTATTTATTTTTTATAGATCTTTCAACAGTTGGAAGTAAACACAGTGCCCAGCAGGTGTCTGACCCAGACGACCAGGTGTCCTCTGCATGCGTCAGTGTGACGATGCGGCAGGCCTCTGCACTGGAGAGCGAAGGTTTCCATCCAAACACTAGCGGTACACAGCCTAGTCTTTGAACCCACCTGTTCCACTGAATATAGCTTCTCAAGCTGCAGTGAACTGTTTATATATTTAAATCACACAGAGGCAACCAGGCAGACCGGGGCCGTTGAGAAGGAGGCAGGTGAGAGCGAGCTAGACATGTGGATTCAGAGGACACACCTGTTCTTCAGCCAGCTGTTTTTCCCTGCCTATGAGCATGGCCAGCGCCTCGACCAGGAAGTACAGAACGAGAGGCGTCGCCAGAAGGCCCAGCGACGCATCGCCTTGGCCAAGGCCCAAGAGAGAGCCAGGTACTTTCTTCAGTTACTACAAACGCTGCAGGATCCAAATAGGGTGGACGGATAGTACAGTTGTGGCTAGGCAGCAGAAAAGTAGTTTGGATCCCAATTTGTGCAGCTTAACCTGTAGGCATCCTTGAGGCTAGATGCCTTAACCTGCTCCTGAGTGACATTTGGATTTTGTATGAAAACACCCAGTAAATTACTTGAACAGTGAAAGGGTGAAATAGTGTGATTTACAGTCTAAAGATGGCAGTATAACCACAACGTAATCAAGTTTTTAGTAGCCATTAGGAACCACATGCATCCTCCATCTCACAAAAAACAACATCCACTTCTATATAAAAGCCCATTTTCAACTCCTGTCCTCCAGGCAAAGAGAGGAGCTCAAGGCAGAAGAGGAGAGAAGGCAAAGGGAGGAAGAGAAAAGGCGAAGGGAGGAAGAGGAGGAGGATGAGGTGAATGGCCCCTCCCCAGGGGCCCTGACCCCAGTGGGCTCCAGCTCATCTCTGGCCCCCACAGCCACAGGCAAGAAAAAGTAGCTCATATCCAAAGAGGGTCTTTAGTTATATTACCGCTATATCATACTAATTAACGCCTGCCATGAAATAATCAAAATGTGCTGGAATATGACAATAAAAATAAAGTCCAGTGATCACTCAGTTCACAAATGTGATATTTTATTTAAAGGAAAACAATTTTAAATGTCTGGTATACAAATGGGAGAATAAAATGCCCATAAAAACAATTCTCAATTTCTCATGCATTGGGAGGAGTAAAGACCATGAGATCGCTAGGACACATAGATGGCCTTATTCTGTCCCGGAGGTCAGGGGTGAAGAGGAGCAGGTTCGACTGGGCCGGCTGGGCCTGGGAAAACAACCACAACAAACCAAACCAGTCAGGACACTCATCACCATATACACTCTTGAGGTAACAATGAAAACAAGTGAAAGCGAAGTGGAACGGACATTAACCTGTTTGGACTGTGGGGTGAAATCGGAAGACACCGTGTGCAGGCCTGTAGCAAGAGTGAAGATCCCAACAAGTGTCAAGCAGCCACCCAAAGACAGAGTGGACATAGAATGGCTTTCCTAAAAAGTCTCTAAACATTGTTCTTAAATAAATTACAAATAAACCCACTTAATTCCATTTGTTCAAGCTCATGGAACTCATTCATTTTAAAGCATCCTACTCTGGTGTGACAGAGCTGTGAAGTCCAGGTGCCAGGTAGGCCTGTGACCAGCGGTTACCTGCAGGGGTCGACAAAGCTTCCTCCTGAGGGAGCAGGTCCCCGGAGCCGGCCTCCGCCATGGGACTGCCAATCTCCATGTCCGCCGCCATGGGCGATAACGTATCCATGGCGACAGCCCCGGGAGACAGGCTGCATCTTTCACTGGGCCGGAGGTAGCGCTCAAAGTCCAGCCCAGGAACATTCTTGAAAGAAACAAAAACCACCACAAGATCATTTCCCAGCCAAATGAAAAGCTGAGGGAACCCTCACTAGACACAGCACTGATGGCGTTGGTGGAGCTGAGGGGAAAGACATTTCCCATTCCCACTAGATTTCCCATATAGGGTCAATAATATGAATGCATATTTTATACACCATTTACCTCAATGACAGAGTTGTCCGGAGTGTCACATATAGACTCCTGCTCCTCAATGTCGACCTGAATCCTTTGGAGGGATGGAAGAGAAGGGTGGCTGGGGTCAGTTGCCGCCGCTGGGGTGGTGTGTCCTGGGCAAGGGGACAGGCTGAAACTCAGAGAGTGGGCCTCGAAGACCTGGCACGCTGGAGATGGCGGTGTGCTAGCTGCGACGTTAGCTGCTGCGCTAGCTTCCAGTGGCTCGTCTTGGCTCTGCACCCCGGGGGGGCTGCAGGGGAGTACGTCATGGCGGGTTGAGCACGAGGTGAACTGCGATCTGCGGGTGACTCTGGCGGGGGTGGTGGTGGATGCTCTGGCTGGGGTGGAGGCCCTGGCTGGGGTGGAGGCCCTGGCTGGGGTGGTGGAGGCTCTGGCTGGGGTGGTGGAGGCCCTGGCTGGGGTGGTTGCTCTGGCTGGGGTGGTTGCTCTGGCAGGGGTGTCTCTGGCGAGGGTGGTGGTGGCGTCTCTGGCAGGGGTGGTGGTGGCGTCTCTGGCAGGGGTGGTGGTGGTGGTGGTGTCGGCTCTGGCTGGGGTGGAGGTAGTGGCTCTGGCTGGGGTGGTGGTGGCCCTGCTTGGGGTGGTGGTGGCTCTGGCTGGGGTGGTGGTTGCTCTGGCAGGGGTGGCTCTGGCGAGGGTGGTGTCTCTGGCAGGGGTGGTGGTGGTGTCGTCTCTGGCAGGGGTGGTGGTGGCGTCTCTGGCAGGGGTGGTGGTGGCGGCTCTGGCTGGGGTGGTGGTGGTGTCGGCTCTGGCTGGGGTGGTGGTAGTGGCTCTGGCTGGGGTGGTGGTGGCCCTGCTTGGGGTGGTGGCGTCTCTGGCAGGGGTGGTGGTGGTGTCGGCTCTGGCTGGGGTGGTGGTAGTGGCTCTGGCTGGGGTGGTGGTGGCCCTGCTTGGGGTGGTGGTGGCTCTGGCTGGGGTGGTGGTGGCCCTGCTTGGGGTGGTGGTGGCTCTGGCTGGGGTGGTGGTGGCCCTGCTTGGGGTGGTGGTGGCTCTGGCAGGGGTGGTGCATTTGAGCAGAAAGTGCTGAGGGGAGGACCGAGGCGGGACAGCAGAACTCAGACGGAGGGATTTCCTGGTTGAACCTGCGGAACGGACCGGAGTAAAGAAGGGAAAGATTTATGAGGCTTCGGACATTCTCAAATTTGGAGCAGAATGGAGGGGAGACACAGGACAGGTGAGAACTGGCACAGCATTCCCTCAACACCACACAGTGGTGTACTTCTGATCAAAGCGGCATGTTACCTGGCAGCTTGGCGGGGCTCTCCACCTGGAAGAAGCCTCCGTGGAACAGCACGGTCTCCGGCCCTGGGGGCTCAGTGGTCTGGGGTTTGGCTTCCCGTGGGAGGGAGACATCATCCTCTTCCGCGTTCCCAGCGGACTGTGAGCCGTTGGCCGCCTCTGCGGCCTGCTTCTTGGCCTTCATGGCAGCCTTCGCGGCGGCCTTCGCGGCGGCCAGGCGCGACCTACTTGCTGCGCTAGCTCCCGCTGGCTTGGGGGCCGAAGGGGCAGCGGTGGGGGGTTTCTGTCCATGAGGAAAAGGAACATTGTCATGGTCATAACAATACATTGCATATTTTACTTTTAAAAAAGTGGGAGCTGGGTCCCTTTTTTGAGACGAAGAAGGATTTGGGGTGGTCGTTCTGACCTTGACCACTTTATTCTGTCGGGGTGCTGCAGGCTTCAGCTCCTCCACCCAGTCCCTGGCCTCCGCCTCCTTGAGGGCAGCAAACTTTTTTTCTACGTCCTCCACCTAAGAAAAAAAAGATGAGGAAATATTGTTTAACGTCACGCTTTTAAAGTATAATCCGTTACCGACATTAGAATGGTGCAGTAGTTTCTTCACTTGACCACATGAAGTCAAATGTTTGCCTCTGACCTGGTAGTACACCATCTCCCAGAAGCCCTGCAGGTCCGTGCAGCTGGTGATCTTCTCCCCTCTGCCCAGCTCGCAGTCATCCACCAGCCCACTGAACTGGCCGAAACGCTCCTTCATGAGCAGCCTGGCCTGGCCCACCACCGTGCGCATGCAGTCCCGCACTAAACACACACACACACTTAACTTCAAGCTCCAAGACTGGCGTCCAAACAGATATGCAGAAATGCATATCTGCATATATTTTATAATGCATATAAAAAGGAAACAAATTCTCAAAACAAAACTATTTTCTTCAAGTATAATTATTTACAATTTCTGAAGGACATGTGGGGGTTGAATTAAAAATAGATCAATAAAAAAAGGTAAACGTTCAACATGACGTACTCTCTTCTGGGATGGATTCGTCCTCCACTCGAGGCTCCCAGAGCGCTGACAGGCCGGTCAGTTTCTCAGTCTCCAATACCATTTGGAGTCTTCAAAATAAAAAAATAAAGATCAATAGCTAGAACGTTGCAGTTTCCTTCATGTCAGTCGTTAAGTCCTTTCCTGGCGGTACAATAGAAGGTCTTAATATACCCTTTTCACAGAGCTGTCATTTTAAGACAAACATGTCATAACTAGCCTGGGAAGCAGACGAATCTGCAAGCTCATGTTTCATTTGCTCTGGCATATGCGTCTGGACCCCCTCCTGTTCAGATAGATTTCCAGCAGACCTGGCACATAAACTCAGCAGACCCATAATTAGTGTTATGAGCGACACCTGTGTGTGTCCAATGATGATGCCTCTGCGAAAAGGTTATATTGCTTCTTACCATGAATGGCACAGACCCATAATTACAGTTATGAGCTACACCTGTGTTTACCCAGGACACCTCTGTTGTCTTACTGAACCCAAAAGAAAATGAACCTTGCAAAACGTTGTGGATTCGGTCACGTCTCTACCATGCATAACACGATAGTAGAAAATAAACCTGGTTTACAGATAACATAACTGCAGTAATTAACAGTGAGTATAGTGGCAAGAGACTGCTTGCTCTCAATTAACAGACAATTCTCTTACCGGAAGTAGGGCACATCGTGCTCTGGCGCTTGGGGGCTGATAGGGGCCGGCTGGTTGGCCGGGACTGAAGAGGTATGAGGTGGGGAGTGGAGGGGGAGGAAACTGCTCGGCTCAGCCTGATACTCGAAGTTAAAGGCAGGAACCGGAGGGAGATTAAAGGTGGAACTGGAGATGACGGAAGAATAAGACATCAAAAAAGGTACTGAAATTGTATTTAAAGAAGGAAAAAATGTATACTAAAATAGAAGCAGCAAATAGCAAAGAATTGTACTTCAATACAGCAACAACACAGTTGCCACGTTAACCAACTCTGACTGACCTGGGCCTGAGGAAGGAGCCTGCAGTGCGTGGAGTGAGGGGTTCAAACTTGAAGCTTGACAGGCCCACGGGAGCCTGAAATAAAAAGCCCTTAGGGGCGAAGGTAGACGAGGCCTCAACAGGAAGTGGGCCAGCAGTTACATCCTTCACCATCCTCTCCTCTTCCTCCTCCATGCACATGTTGGTTGGATGGCAGGCCTCCTGTTCTGGTTCCCATGAATCAGACTCCTATAGGGAACATAAAGGAAAATTAGCATCCAGGTATCCAGATAATGAATGTAAAACCGGAAAAGGTTAATAAATGCAACTGCAGTAACTGAACCAAAAATGCTAACCTTGGGTAAAATGGGTTGCTCTTCAAATGTCACTGAAATAAAAAGACAAACAGCAAATCATTCATCAAATCACATGCCAAAATTTCATTGGGGCAAGGTTGAAAATGAGAACAGCAAAGGGATATTGTGATATAGCCATTAAAGCAATGTGTGGTATAGATAGCGTTGCTAAACAGTCAGTACCTTTATTTGTACTTGGTTTCCCAGATAAGAGCTCTGCTTTCTTTAAATTCCTCTGCGTTCTTTTTACCAGGCTTGCATCTTGACATACAAAAGAAAACAGAAAGATGTAATCTAATGGTAATGTTACAACAACAAAAAGATGTCATGAAGACATTATTGGCTATAAGTGAAAAACGTGGCTTTTAAAACCGGATCCATGGCTCCACATCTCCAGTGGCGCAGCCAGTACCTGCAGTGTGCTTGTCTTTAGTCTTGGGTATTGAGGCTACAGGAGGCCCCCTGGCTGATCTGGTGGACACGGCTCGACCAACCGGCTCCACTACAGGCACACAAGATGAAGAGGAAGAGTTCGGCAGTCAGAGAATGCGCTACAATAAAACGATCATCCTTTTGATCAATTGGAGCTATTGGTTACCTGTGGCTTTAGCTCTGGTCAACGCAGGCGCAGGTTGTGTTACTGCCGCACGGCTTCTGGTGGTCCGTCCCACTGAAGGCTCCACTGGAACAAATAAATAAATACATTATAAAATATATTTTTAATATATTATAAAAAATCCTGCCTAAGACCATGTAACGTTTGCTTTACTGTAATCGAATACAAAGCTTTTACTCCATTATCATCACTTATGATTGTTTAATCTCTCCCCCCCACTTATTTTATGAATATTTACTTTCACTGCATGTCACACAAGCAGCTACATATTTTTCTGAATGTGGTAAATAATGACCATTTTACATGAAGAGCCATGATCAAAATCACCTTAAAAAGAAGCCTGGGATTTTACAAAGTTTGAGAGTGACACTTCTAGACTACGTGTAAAGCGAACATTGGTTACCCATGTAATTACTTTATTACAATATGATACCTTTTTTCACTGCAGGGACTTTTTCTGGTTCTTTCTGTGGTGGCAGAGACTGGAGGGAAACATTAAAGGGAAAAAAAGTCTTAATTGTGTGCCACCCAGTGCTACAAACACATGAATCCTAGATCGATGAGTGGATCAATTTACTTCACTTCAAGTACCTTTTGAGTCTGCTGCTGGCGTCTCCCTGAACGGGTAACTCTGGAGGTCTGGCTCACGTTGACCACTACCTGATGGAAGGACAGAATTAACCAAGTAATGATTACTAAAACAACAACAACGTAGAGGCCTCTTTAGTTCTTTAACGCAATAGGGTTTTGAGTACTGTACTTTTGTGTTTTCTATTATTTATTTATTTTTTACTTGACTGAATACCATTTTATTTTCTATTTATACACATTCGTCAATCTTGAGCAGAGAGACTGGAACACAAACTACTTTTCCCGGGGATTAATAACGTAATCCAAACCCGGATCAAATGTCCACACATCTGCAAATGCCCCTTGGACCAGGTCCTTCTCCTACCTCTTTGGATCTTGCTTTGCTCTTCGGGACCTGAGGCAGAACCACACAGGCAAAGGTGTCCTTTGGATGGTACAAGCCAGTCTTGAAGACGTCCTTTCGCTCCTTTTCCCTCTTATTCTTCTCCTTCTCCAGTGTTTTCCTCTCCTTCCAGCGCTCCAGCTGTTTCAGTCGATCCAGTCCTGCAGCATCTAAAAGGGGAACCAAGGAGGTGCAGAGTTGAGGTTACGGAAATACTGCAATGTGCAGAAGAAAAACTGCCTTTTTAGAAGGAAGGACAGATGAAACCCTACAACAAAAAGAATACAAAAGTGTCAGCGACCAGTACGGACTGTGAAAAGTTGAGGGGAAACTAAGTGAAAAGGAAATAATCCAACGAATGTTGAAAAACAAGTATTAAAAATGTATTAAGTAGGCATAATTTAAAGGACAAACCATTGTTATATGGAAGGGAAGACGATATATATATAAGAGTGTTGTAAAGCCAGACGAGACATCCCACCAATACTTACTTTTCGCAGCTTTCAAGAGGTTGTCAGACTTCTCCTGAAGGACTGATATGTTTCTCGTCACAACGGAAGCATCCATTATGCTGCTTTGGTCCAGTTCAGACAGCATTTCTATCTGCCTGCGAGAATTAACTATCTTTCCCCTGTTCTCCTTCTGACAATGAGAAAGTCTACGGGACAGTTTGACCCTCAGCATCGACACGCTGCTGTCTCGCTGACGCAGCGTAGCAAAGCGGGACTCCATGATAACCTAACGTTACCTGGAATAGTATGAAACAGGGTTAAGTTAATCAAAGTGTTATACCCATGTATTATGGCACACATATCTGGTTCGACTTAAGCTATTGCACAGTAGAGTGTATTCCTAAATGTTAAACATATTTTTAGTTTCCTGCTAAGCTAACATAGTATGGCTAACGTAATCTTTATGCCATTGTTTATCGTAGAAAACCTCCGCAAAACATTATATAGAACAGTACTTCTTTGGAATGGGTTTATGTTTCAGTTGATAAAGAAGCATGGAATAAGAGAACATTTGTATATAGGTTTAAATAGTCATTCTTACCTGTAACCTCACTGGAAAACTTTCGGCCGCGGAGTCAACAACACTAACTAACTAAAACCAACATGGCGGGTTATTTTTAAAATCATTTTAGATTACGATTGGCTGCCTGGCAAGTCCACGTGACGAAAGCTTAACCAATGGTTGGATATTTTAGTCTTAATATGAAGTTAACCAAACGGAGATTTATTTTCTAATAAAATATATTTGCTGCAATAATTAACATTTACGGGTTGTTTCAGTCATCCAATTTCGCATCATAATAAGTAAGATGTGTTACTGCACCATTCACAGACATGGGTCACAAAGCTTCACAATATAAATAAAACAAAAACAGAAACAAGATAAGAAACGACAGAACACAGTAGAAAACAGAGCTAACCAAAAGCCTATTGAAAAAAAGTACAGATAATTGTTCAGCTGCTTTTTAAGTGTCTACAGTACAGTCCAACGCAAAAAAGGGTAAAGGGAGTCCCTAGGACCCACTGCTACAAAAGCACAATCAGCTCTCATATTAAGATATTACAAATGAGCTGAAAACAATTATAAAACGAGCAGATGCTGATCAGAGGGCCTCAAAGATCGATGTGCAGTGTATGGGTGCAGAAAGTTCCAGATGTAAGAGGGGGCTACATGGACTACAGATGTTTTTACATACATGGAATGTTGCCAGGTGTGGGTATCTTCCACATATTCTGGTATAGAGATTGTCTTCAATAAAAAGAATCGTACACTGAATAAAATTCTAAATTCCATAATTTATTTAAAGTTAGGGCAGCTTTATACAAAGCACAATATCTTTTGACATGCCATTTTATTTTAAAACTATACAAAAATCATCAATGGATCTAGAGGAAAACACGTTTTGTGTGCCTCTTATTTTAAATACATTTTTGACTGATAAAAGTACATAGAAATCGGATTCAACCAATTAGTTCATTCATAAGAAATCAAAATGAACATTTGCAACTTGGATGCAGGAACACATTTGTACAAAGAAACTAAATGGGGAAAAAAATATTAAAGGACATGTACAGTAAAATTCTGATTTTACACTTAAATTACACACAAAAAAGAAATCAAGTTGTATAAGTTCAATACAAACTAATAATTGTGTGAAAACCTTTTTCTACAACAGTTATTGCATTACCCTGCACCTGTAGTTGTGCAAGATAGGCCCAGTCTTTACATTGACCCAGCTCACTGCATCTGTCCCAAATGCCTGCTCTCTATTGCATCCTGAATTCATCTTCATAATCCCTCCCTTCAGTCCAGGAAGAATATGTTGTTGAACTGTGTCGCACAAAGCCTCTTAACTTCCTCTATAGTGGGAAAGGGGAGGGAATAAAAAGAGGGGAAAAGGCAGATTAAACGGAAGATTAGACTACTGGGGGCAGATTGCGTGGTGTGGTTGCGGTAATAAAACAAATTGTCCACATTGCGTGAAGATTGGATGAGTGATGTATTGTCGGTCTGTTGTTGGGTGTATTCATGTCAAACCTACCGTTGACTTCGATCAGATTGGCATTTTTCTGATTGAGGATGACATATAGCTCTCTCTGGTCCGATTTCTTCCCCACTACCCAATAGTCAGTCATGGCTTTGACAATGACCTCTTCATCCTCGTCCACTCTGGGAGGAAAAGTGGACGAATGCAAAATAGAAACAGGTTTATATAAAGCATTCTTATAATGTAGCAATTGAAGCAGTTTTGACTATTTGAAGAACTTTATGTACTCGCATGGTTTTTTGCAATTTCTGGGTTGTATCTCCATGGTTAAATGCACTTATTGTAAGTCGCTTTGGATAAAAGCATAAGCCAAGTAATGTTATGTAATATGTTTTATGAAAGCCAGGCCATAGTAAGATACAAAGTAATAAACTTGGTGAATAACCCAGCATCTTCCATGAGCAACACTAAACAAGTATTTATAGTCCAAAGGAAGAAAACACCAACATGATTGGAAGATAAGAGTGAGGAAGAACCGACATAAAGTGGGACTACAACAAAAATACCTAAAAACTACAAATTCTTTCAAATGATTGTATTGTTTGTCTTCAATATTCCTTTTCCATACACAACTTAGGAAAAGTGCTACTGTATCTGTATAAAAGACTAGGGATTCTGTCACAAGTTGCACAGCATAATCATTATAATGTCGTAGCGTATTACATAAATAGCTGTAGGGGCTGAAAGCCACAAACAGAACAAATGTGGTTATCCCATGACTCCGTAGGTCTCGTGATGGACTCACAGTGTTATACGTAGAAAAAATATAATAATTCAAAAGATAAGAACATTTAATCATGGGGACTATCTCCTGACTGGGGCTACGGATGCTAGAGTTCCAATCTGGTAATGTCCCCGAATATAGTACTTTTCAGGAGAGTCTTTAAGGATTTTTTCATTACAATGATTGGATGATTAAGGTGTTTGACCCCCGGCCGAAAAGGGTTTGAAGTACCCCAATGTCCACAATCTCAACCCCTTGCATCCTTGTGCAAAAAGAGTCTTGCACAATGACTAAATGGGAATAGTAAATTGTAAAGTACTCCAATCTAACTGCAAGCGAGGACATTCCTTGGGGAGGACGCTACCTGGCGAAGTCACAGTTGATGTCCCCCAGGATCTTCATGAGGTCGGGGTGCACGGAGGTGAGGGACACACTGGCCGTCTTCCTCATGTGGATGGTGCTCTTCTCCGCCAGGTTCATGTGGTTGAAATAGATGAACTTGAACTGTGGCTCCTTGTCTGGCCTGAAGGGTGGAAGGACGCAAACATAAATAGGTGAGGACAGCATGTGCTGTGCTTACGCATATGTATTTACATGATGCTCAGCAAACAACTAACACTCCAAATTTGCAAAACCTTTAGATCTCCTACACTGACACGCAAGTAACAGTCGACAAATAAAACTACAACATTGTCAAAAGTCAAAGTAACATCATTATCCTGTATGTGTTTAAGGTGCGTGTGTGTGTGTGTGTTTTAACAGCTGGCTTAGTCCTTGGTCACAGACACGTGGCGGCGTAGTAGGCCTCATGCCGGCTCCACAACTAGCATGATTAAAACAGGCGAAGATGTCACGCGGTACTGACCGGAGACTCTCCCTCTCGGGTTACCGCCGTGGGCTAATCTCAGACCGATCTGCGCTGGCAAACAGAGCGTAGGTGTGCCAGTGTCTCGTGTGGGTAGCCTGGGCCGTTATTGGGTTACCCCCCTCTCTAAAATCAGTGCCACCACGACAATATCAGATGGTAACAGTCTCTCTTCTTGGTTATCTTGTTCAAGGACTGGGCGCATTTCCAGCCAGAAACCAAACACTCATAAGGGTGGCAGTATTATACACCGTGGGCAGCTACCGTCTCTGTGGTGCGGGACAGGAATACATTTGATTTTACATTTTGGTCCGATGAGAAATTAATGAATTTCATCAAAAGGGAACGCTTAATAGGGCATGCACTTAGCATGCCCTTAGCTAGCATCCACTTTGTCAAATTCCATCCAATATCATTGAACCACTGAATAATAATAACTACACCTTGGTTTAAGATATGACCTCAGTACTCCATTAATCTGATGTTTTCCTCTCACCAACATGCACAGGACAACCGCGATAGCTTTGTGTAAAATCTGACCGCCGCACTACGACTGATCCCGAACACCGGTTGCCTAACCTGTAGGCCTCTTTGATCAGGATGCGTGATCTCCACCTGCTCCTTAATGACACGTATTCGAAGTCACGGCCAGTCATGTTTGCATAAAAGCGTCTGCTAAATAACTAAATATTAAAATAGTAACAGTAGAGCCGACGTGGTCTCAGTGACACTACGGCAGGCTGTCCTCCACTGACCCTGATATCCGGCGGTTGAGAGTGAACTGCTCGCAGATGTCTGACGCCAGCAGGGTGAGCTGTGGGCCCACCAGCGCATCCAGCCGTTCGCAGAAGTCCCGGGTCAGCTCTACCGAAGCTGGGAGAGGATAAAAACGTGATGTGGCCGAGCAAATTTCATTTGGTGGGTGAAAATAAATAATAAACTTTGAACATTAAATTTGATGTTTTAAAAATATGTTTTATTCTGAGTAACAAACAAAAAAACAATTGCATATTTGAACATCGTAAAAAAGTGAAATAAGGTTTGCTAAATGGGATTCATTTTGTGTTACTGAAGAGGATGCCTACCACTGATCATGAAACAAACGGCCGCGCTCATCGCCTGGAGCAGAGAGAAACATTTGCATGTTAAATACACACGACGGTTCCAGATCCACATTTACGGAAATTGCTCAACTTAGCTCATTATTTTAAAATTCCACCATTCCCTTAATTCCTCAAAATCCATACAATTTCATAAAGCAGCAGGAACCGTTCATCCTAAATGTGCAGTTGATAGGCTAAACGGCAAATCCTTAAAACACGACAGATTATGAAATCTCATCCATTTAAAATATACAAAAATACTTTAGCATCTCTCTCGCACTGGTTTAAAGCATGAAAAACAGGCTGAAGATGAAAGCCACAGATTAAATGCACTGCGTGTCCCTGAACACAACCTAATACCTCCAGCACCTCACCATGTAAACAATCAGGTGTAGCTCCTCGGAGCCGTCCTCTGTGTGGACAAATATTCTGGGGAACCGGAATTTGGCCTCTGGATCTTTAAGGTTGGCGGGGCCCGTCAGGAACCTGTGCAGGATAATGGATGATCACATGTTGTGGTTGTGCACAACCACCATAATAACATGATTTAATACTATGTTTGTTGACGTATTTTTCTTGGGCTGTTTGTTAGTTAATCTCATATATTTGCTGTGGGCGTAGAGAATCCCCTGTCCACCAGGGAGCAGTTCAGTCACATCAGGCACAGGGAGCAAAGCTTATAACAACATAGTCTGATGTTAAACAAAATAGCCCAACCCCACAATCATAAAGACTTTCAGACAGAAACTAAAACAACGATTTCCTCTGCTTCTACATTTGTTCTAGAGATTCTAGACAAAAGATACCGGATGGTATATTTTGCTGAGGTACGTCTGAAGACGATTTTCTGTCAGTTGTCCAGGGACAATAAATGTATCTGAATCTTTTCATTTCTTTGTATTTTATGTGTATTCAGCCCATGACACACAAGGTGAAATGTATTTTCTTTATGAGAAAACATGATAAAAGGTCAGTCCCATGCCAAATCTATAGACGCTTCAGTGTCTTCAAGTTAAACTCATATCTTTAATTTAATCAGTCCACCCACTATGAAACCTGGCAACCTCTCAAGCGAAAACAGATCCAAGCTCAAGCACAGGCCCAGCAACATGTATACACCACAGGTAACCTGGACATTGGATGCTATGGTCATAGCATCAAAAGGATTTCTTTCACGTTGTTCAAATGTAATTTCCTGCAGTGTAATCAATGCCATGGTCCAAATATCGCATGACACGAACGGCATGCCATGTCATGTCATGTGTCCACTGTCAAGGCATGACAGGGAAACTGGGTCATCAACACCAGTCATAAGCCATCGAGCCCACATCTCTGGTAATTCCTTCCCAGACACAAAAATGGGCCAGTCCCACCAGGACAAGGGGTTGGGCTAGCACTTACCGTCCATAGTGCAGCAGGTTCCCTGAAACCTCTGGCCTGAGAGCACAGTCCCTGCCGGCCAGCTGGGAAGAGCAGGACCAGAGGAAGGATGGAGGTCAGGTTTTCAAAGGGTTTGGTTAAATGATACGAGTCAAACTCACATTTTTCACAATGCATGTGAAAAATGTTCCTTTTAAATGGATGAATTGGCATATGGTCAAGTGCTGTGCCTATACAGTACTGACAGCAGGTCACATGACAACCCCGGCCCCCGCTCCTCTTACCTCTGGTTCAGAATGCCTGGGGAAGAGGGATGTGGTCAGATACTTGTACAAGATCCTCATGTCGTCCTGCTCTAGTCCACTCCTGGAAATCCAAAGAACCAGACACACACTTCAGTTATACCCCATCGATGGTAGCAACTAGCATGGGTCATATGCCTAGTTATTGGGCATGAATAATAGATCTAAGATACTACCCACAAGAATACACGAAGCAAATACAATTATATTGTATGCCGAACAAATAATATGACAACATAGTTGACAGTAAAATCATTGTAAAGGATCCTTAGGTGGACGGCTGGGTCGCTACACTCACTAAGTGCGCTAACCATGTAGGCAATACATCTGGTAGGGACCCAGGTTTGATTACCCACTGCTGCAGTCAGGGACTACATGTCTCTCCCTCAACCCACTGCCCTATATCTCTACCCCCTCCTGACCATGAAAGTATATCTAGTATAATCATCCATGGGTGGGGGCCTTTACCAGATGAGCTGGTCGTTGTAGAGGAAGGCGGTGTATTTGACCAGGCGGAGGTTCTCTTCTACCCTGTTGACGAAGGACTGGATCTTCAGGTAGGTCATCTTGTCCAGTGGGAAGAAGCTGATGCCGCTGAACACATCAAGCAGGTCACATGACTGCAGGTGGAGCGTCTGCAGATACTGGATACCCAAGCCGGTTCAGTCAGACACACACACACACACACACACACACACACACACACACACACACACACACACACACACACACACACACACACACACACACACACACACACACACACACACACACACACACACACACACACACACACACACACACACACACACACGAGTTGCAGCCCCGGCATTAACACATGCACAGAAAATAGGAGATGACCTCTCCACACACACAGACACACACACACACACAGATATGGGAGAAGGAAAAGAGAAAGGTTTTAGTTTACCCGCCAGTGTTTGGTTACAACTCAATAAGGGCAGTAGCGCTATCTGGCATGGACCCTTCTAGAAACGCACCACCATCATGACAGACAAGAAGAGGCCGGGACACTTATCCCGGGATAAGGCACAGCTGCAGGGCTTTCTCTTTCTGTCTTTGGGTTACATTCTAGAGAGATGGGGGATGTCCTCGTGAGCCTATAACCACACCGGAGCCTTTCCGTCCTAATTAGAAATAAAATATCTGCAGTTTCTTTCACCGCAGCTACACCAGTAAACTAATCACACAACAATTGCAATTAGTAGATTAACGACTTCCTTCTGGTCATTTCCAAGCGTCGCAAGCCTATCGTGCGTCCACAGCCCTCTACAAACAGTTTGTATTTTTCTCCTGAACTTACACCAAGCACTCCCGCTGGATGCTCTACGTCTCACTTTATTAGCTAGTTTATACCAACAACAGAGCATTTGGGTGAAATATCGAGAACATACGTGTTAACATAAATATAGTTAGTACAGTTGAAACTTCCCCGCACTTCAGCCAACCGGATTTGCCTACCCTGTAGAAGAACTTCTCCAGTTTCGGGATAAGTAGCTCAACCCCTCCTGCCTCCATGGCTCTGCCAAAGGTGCCGTTAAATAGCTGCAGAAGGACGCCATAAGCACACATTGTTTAGCAAACATTTATCCTAAAGGACCTAGTAACCTAGTTTTGATACAGGTATTTGTTAGACAGATGGCACTGATACAAATCATTACAGTGAAGGTAGGGGTTGGATAGTGGGTTCAGATACAGATAATTATGGTGCAGGTAGGGGTTAGATAGTGGGTACAGATACAGATCATTATGGTGAAGGCAGGGGTTCAATGGTGGGTACAGATACAGATCATTACAGTGCAGGTAGTCCAACCTGTATGCCTACAGGTTGGACATATGTGATCGAACACAGTACTTTCTGGCTGGGAGTTTAGTTAATTTAATTTGTTAAAGCAATGTAAGAGCAATGTGAGCGTATCAGATTAGTTGAAGTAACAGGATGGGAAGCTGGTGCTCACCTTGTACATGCTGTAGCATTGCCTCAACACTGCACCATAAACGGTGTCCTGCAAGGTACAAATACAAATGTATTAAACATTAAAAACCAAGACAAAGAACAACCATATTACAATATGTTATTATAATCAAGATAGTCTTACGAGAACCTCCTCTTCTTGGTATTCTATTGTGGGAGGTTTTCCATCTTTGTTAGGTTTTTCTACCATCGGGTTCCGCACAATCTGAGGCACCAACACAAATAAAAGCAACAGTGGATTGGAGGAATACACGACAAAACCGAATCACCCATTCACTCAAAACCTTTTAATAGAGTTTTAGATCAGACATTATGCTTTTTGGGAGCCGTTTTCTCAGTCAAATGTGCCATCTTTGGTGGATGGTTTTTCATTAGTCCTAAGTGAATACATCTTCTAAAATGGTATGATATTTTGTTTAGTTTATTACACAATGCTCTTTCTGACCTTTGAATCTCGCCCCTAACAAAAATACCCCATATAACAAAACAATGGTAAAACTAAGCATTTTCCAAAACTAAAAACTAAACTAGCCAACCTGCTTTAAAAACAAATTAAGATTAAACTGAAATTGAAAAAGAAAAGTAAAAAAAAGAAAGCAATGAAAATGCAAAACTATAACGACCTTTGTGCATACATCATTAGAATGGGTGACTGTAGTGGGAATCAAACCCCCAACCCTGGGGAGAGTTAATGCAATGCTCCTTCAGTTGAGATGAACATGACCACACAGGGATGAGTTGAAGTATTACACACCCACACACGTTGTTCCATACCATAACAATCCAGAAACTGTCTTCGGGCTCAAAGAAGAACTGGCGGTTTTTCTGAGTATGTAGGGATTTAACTGGCTTCGTGGGACAGAAGGTTCTGGAAGACATATTGGATGATTGTAATAAATTATTAGTTTAGGGAGTATTTTACTTATTATTAAACTCTAGTTGCTGCAACTAGTCAGGCAACGAGGACATCTCTACTTGAGAAGATTAAGGTTAAACATCTTGCTCAAGACCATTGCTTATGAGGAAAATGAGTCGACTTTAAATGCATAGTGCTAGATGTATAGTAAGTGACATGTTAAAATCAAGCTCAATATTAAATCAACATCTGCAGAGAGCATTGTAAAGAAACAAATGACTCCAATGACCACACGACAACCAAACAAACCATTGCCTGCAAAACAAGCCATCTTTTCGCACTGCAAAGACACCAGCTCACAGTTTACTAAAGTGAGTAGGGTGTCTGACTTTTACATTTGATCGGTCAGTCTATCATTAAAGTAAAACTTGTCTACCTGGTGAACTGTACAATGGCCTCACAGAGGCCCACATTTCGGATCTTCTCGTTCTTTTCCACCTCACTGGGGTGGTAGAACAGGATCTTCTTCTCCTCCTGAACAAATTAGTGATTGAGACAGTCACATTCTATGTTATCCCTTAGCATACAAGGTTAAATTAACACTGCGTTAAAGTCCTAAACAAATAGAATAGGGAACAAGGAAAACACAGGTGAAGTGTTTGCGGTAGAGCTTAAAGAGCCAGTGAACCCAAAACCACTTTTTTTTGTTTTTAACGTGGTCATTTGTCATATATGATCATCAACATAATAATCGATGCCATTTGTTCACTGTTACTGAAAGAAGTCCCCAATTTAGAGAAAAAAGGGGTAAAATCCTATGTTTTTGCCATTCTCCCCAAAACACTACGTGAACGTTCCACTCTGCTGCGAACGCAGGTGGCGTTCTTTTCGTGACGTCAGACTACCTTGTCCGAGGTAGTCTGATGTCACGACCAAGGGGCACCTGCAACGCGGGTGATTTAAAAAAAACTATTTTTAAAAAAATCACAGTGTTCAAATTCCAGCTGAAACAGTGGGTTCACTGGCTCTTTAAGACTTAGGGCTCATCCAGACACATTCAGGCGTCGGGGTGAAAACGGCAGTTCAACCATTCATTTGAATGGGGGTAGTGTGTTTAAGCTGCATGGGGTTGCAAAAAACGACACAGCTGGCCTGCGGCCAACAGTTGAAACAGAATCTACTTATGAAGAAACGCAACCTGACGTCACGCTGTGGTGACCAATCATGTAAGCCGCCGATCAGACTGGAAGACGACCAAGGGAAGAAGAACCTTGTATACCATGTAACATTAGCATTGTAGCATTCCACTGTTTACCGAGCAGCTGTCAAGATGGAAGAAAGACTGATCTCTGCCGTGTTGCCCTTTCCAGAGCTGAATAAACCTGCCATGAGGGAGTGGTTAAAGTTCACAAAATGACATCACAAATTGGCCATGAAGAGACTCCCACATCGCCGCAGCAGTCTGTGGTAATCACTGCAACGCCTGATTTGGTCTGAATGAGCCCTAATGCAAGTATAATTCCAAAAACAAAGCAAACACAGGTGACATGTGTCTTGTTTAGCACTCACCTCTCCTTCCCGTGGTCCAAACGAAGGATTATATACGAAAAAGCTAAGAAGAGAAGGAGTGTACTGTTTCTCTTGCGTTACTGCAGCCATTCTTGGACTGTAACACAGAAGGAGTCATGTAATGCAAATAGCACATTAAACAGCCGGTCCCTAAAGCACGACATCCTTAGTGTGATCCAAGGAAGTGTCTTTACCTAACAATCAGCATTAGTGTGACTTGGGTTCGTTGTCTGCACCTCCAAGAACCTGGTTAGCATGCCGTGCGCCTTGAGGTATTAAGCACACAAAACGCATTAGTCGATGGTGCATAAAAACAGAAATACGACCACATGATTAGAAACAAAAACAATACAGTGTCTCCGTAACACGCCATTTAGTTTTTTATATGTTGCCAGCAAAGTGCGAGCACCAATAAACAAAACCCTGCATTTCAACCTGTAGATCAACTATCATCGGCGGTGGCGCAGGGAGACTTTGCATAGCAGTTTTCTTTCAAAATACAAACGAGAAGACATCCATTGAAAACCAATTGGAGCTAGCAATTACCCGGCGTTCGGTTCTCAATTTGTGATGCTAGCTTGCTATGTTGGTAGTACTTTCATTGTATGTTTTTATTTTCCGACATTTCTCAATATATGAAAATGGCAAAAGAGCGGCATATTAAACTCACCTTATAGTGTGTAAAAGCATGAGACATTAATATACGCACGATAGTAAATTGCAAACACAAGAGTGAAAGTTTAAACAATGATAACACTGTGGAGGTAGCATATTCTGTACACTTCCTGCTTTTGACAGCCGGGTGCAACAAGCTATATTACACGGATGGAATTTGACTTCACAAAATTGTAGTTCCACGATACAAAATTAAAGATGAAAATCAACACAGGTAGAAAACACTTAAAGTATTTTACCTTATTTCTTTACTGAAGTGCAGGTTTGATATATTTGTACTCTGTTTTAATATGATATAATTTTAGGAACTGTGTACTTTTATTCACAAAATCAAAAATAAATCTGCCTGCAAGTCGACATGCAGAACTTTTCGTACGATATCGTATGAACCTTGTATGAGACCAGCCTGCATACTGACATGGTAGTAGTAGTAGTAATCATTCATTTGCTTTTCATGTCTGATATTACCAACACTAAAATATTTGGCTTAGGGTAGCCACAGTATTAACCACATTCAAGTATAATGTGGTTAAGGTTAAGGTAGATGGAAAAAGATTCAAAATAGGATTTTGTATTGTAGATAAGTATTTTGAAAACAATCCAAAATGCTACATATATGCTAAATAACAATTATGTTCAAGGCCCGCATAGGTATACATAGCTTCATAAATGTTCCCCAATGTTTTTCAATGGTAACTGGATCTTAAATTGCTTCTGAAGCTCACCTGACAGAAACTCTAGAGGGAATAACCCTGTGTCACACTAAGAGGTCCCTTCAATCCTTCCTTTCATCCATCCATCCGTTCATCCATCCATCCAGTGGATGGTGGTAGTCATGCAACCCTGTATGTCAACACATTATATTATATTTTTTAGTAAGGGAGTAACCAAATAAGGAAAAATGTTAAAGAACTACTTCCCTGATTTTCAACTTTGTAACATTACAATGAGGGTAGGCTAGTATATACAAAAGAACAATGTTTAACTTTCCTCCATGTTGCCTCCACACAGATCTCCTTGCTCATTTGGCAGCAAAAGTCAGCCGGATGTTTGTTTCAGACAAAAGTAGCAGGAAATTTAAACATTGTTAATTTGCATATACTACCCACATTGTAATGATACAAAGCTTGAAAGTCAGTCAAATAGTCCTTTAATATATAATATTTTTTATATAATTGTGCATTGACCTATGCAGATCAGCGTTAATATTCCTATGACCAGACCCAACGCAATGGCTGCGCAGTGAGGTTTTTGACAACAGAAAGCATCACCCCATCAAAAAGTTAGCATGATGTTCTTTCTGCGCCAGTGTAAGCATGGTATTGATCAAGGGTTTTGTTCTAGAACTGTCCTTCATAGCAGAAGGCATTGTGATTGGTCTGTATGTGGTTGACAACAACCAATCAAACCCCTGCTTATTTGTGCCAAAGAGTCGTCTCACCTCTAAAAAAACGGAAACTTCATATGTGCATTTGAAGAGCGTTCATATTCTAGTGTTAATTCATGTTTTAAACCATCCACAATGCATCTGAAATGGGAACCATTGAGAGTATTCTAATACCTCACTTCAAATAAACCATTAGAGAGAGGCAGTATCATTTTACCTTTTTATTTAGTCATTTTATTCATTATCACAGTTGTGTGGGCATGTGAACATAGAGGAAAACAGCACATTATGGCTGGATGTTTGTTTCTAAACAGACAGATAATCACAACAAACAGAATCCAAGCATATTGTTATGGTGTGATAAATGAAACTGGGGAGGTTATAGAGGTTGATGGAGTGGAATGCGAAGAGTAGCTTTGTCATCAGAGTCTTCAGGACAGGACCATGGTCTGGAACTCTGAAATATGAATACATTCAATTAGTCCTGAAAGTATCATCAGCAGTATCATCATATGTACAACACAATGTAATGTTACTGTTAACTATGGAAATATGGAAAGTATATCCATAATTTCCATAGTTCCATAGAAAATAAAAATACGAAAATATGAAAATATGAAAATAATTACACGATTCCACTATTGTATTTCCTAGGATATAATTAGACACAGTTTGCAAGCAATACAATATGGGCTAAATCGAAGCGTTGTTTTGAATACCGATTTTTAATCCTTAATTTTGCCATACAGCTCTGAGCAATGGTATTTTAGACGAGTCCGAATTGCGCGCCTTGAATCCAGATAACCGTGCATGTGATGGCCAGCCCTGCAGAGTGTCCAAATGACTTCCAAAGGACAATCTGCCAACGCTCAACAGCTGTGTCTCCAGCCTCCTCTCGTAAGGTATGACGCGACAGAAGACAGATATGCATAATCCCCTGTATGTATAAAGGCCTAGCGTGGTGGCTGTATACACGGTGTGGCTTTTAGCCATTTAGGCTTAAGCTCGCATAAAATGGAACGATCGGACCTCCGTGATAACAGACCAAACAACAGTTAAAGTACAACTGAAAACGGACCCTCTACGCCGATCTTGCCGTCGTTGTCATCGTCGGCAGCCGAGACGAAGGTCTTTGCCTCGGCGTCAGTCAGCGTACGGGCCCCGGGGACGAACCGCTGCAGGAAGAATCTGAGCAGAGAAACGTTGATCAAACAATGTGCTGTAATGCAAGCCATCCTAATGTATGTTGTAATACACTGATGGGATCTCCTGTGTATATATATACAGTAGTCTAGAGACTGACAGATGACTGATTACACATTTACACACATATGCACACATGTACACACACATGTGACCTCATCACCTCACTCACACTTGAGTGAAAGACGCAAACGGAAACAAATTGAAAATCTCCGCGGACACTCTCCTAAACCCCGGAGACATTTACATGAGTGATTACATAACACAAACACAATAGTAATGCTCTTCACCTCGCGGGATTACCAGGTGGTTCGTCGTACCATCCCATTAGTTTAAGAGGCGGATCTAATTGTGTTTGATCTCTCTCTCTCTCTCTCTCTCTCTCTCTCTCTCTCTCTCTCTCTCTCTCTCTCTCTCTCTCTCTCTCTCTCTCACTCACACACACACACACACACACACACACACACACACTCATTCTTTGGTTTGATTAACATATGAAATAAAGTATCGCAAGTTATATTTATCATAATTATTTAGGAGTAACGTGAGATGTTGCTGAGGAGGAGAGTAATACGATTGACATACTTTAGTTCAGACTCTTCGATGTATCCGCTGTTGTCTTCATCCAGGATGTTGAAGACATCTTTCACCTCTTGGGGGCTCTTTGAAGTGAGTCCGCACAACTGGAAAAACGTCTTGTAGTTGAAGGAGTTTGGTTCTGGCAGGAGTACATAAGGGCAAGCATTAGTACAACACGCACTCTATCACACACGCGCGCGTGCGCGCACACATACATACACACACGATGAGGTTGCCATGCTGCAAATTGCACAGCTTGAAAGATACTATTGAAAGCTACTGGCTGCAGTCCAAATGGGATTTTGTATTTGTATTTGTGTTTATTTAATAAGTCTGAAGGATTGTGTGAACCCAGATAAATAAAAAACAGGATGATTCTAAAAAAACAAAAGCCAAATGTGTGTGTGTGTGTGTGTGTGTGTGTGTGTGTGTGTGTGTGTGTGTGTGTGTGTGTGTGTGCATGTAGGTGACCGGTTATATGGTATGGGCTTGAATCCTTAATGTTGAAGTCAGCCACTATAAAACTGTCTATGATTACTTTTTCCCATGTGAGCTCATCTTTCTGCCGTAGCAC
The DNA here is from genome assembly GCA_026745465.1 of Lota lota. Taxonomy (NCBI): domain Eukaryota; kingdom Metazoa; phylum Chordata; class Actinopteri; order Gadiformes; family Lotidae; genus Lota; species Lota lota. The sequence continues at coordinate 3,330,582 of JACYXH010000292.1, read as the reverse complement.
CGCGGGGAGTTTACACGCAGCCTACCTTGACAGTCCTTGATAGCGCTTTCAATCGCCTCAGCCGACAGGATGGAGGTGAGCGACATTTTAATCCTGATTGGAAAAAAAAACATTAATTATTCTAACGCGCGCACGCACAAATATTCACACCAAATACGCACTAATGCCCTTACGCCTGAAGGGCTGTAGGCTTATTCGACTTTGAAAGTTGATGCCACTTCGTAAAGCCTACTGTAGGACTATAGGCTTACAGTAAGAACTCTTAACGGTATATATATGTATGTATATATATATATATATATATATATATATATATATATATATATATATATATATATATATATATATATATATATATATATATAGTATGACATATAGGAGATAGCCTATATGGTGTTTGTATTTGCTAAATTTGCTTTTACTAAACCATTTCAAACCATACGGGGAAATTAATCTGAATTTATACATTAATAACCATGTATTGAACCACGAATATTGATCAAATCAATCATTTTTGAAGTTAGTCAATATTTGGATGGAAACTTTGTTGCGCCATTTGTAGAAATGCGCAAAAACACGAAACATCAGCTTTACGAATTTGATGGGTTGGTTCTAGCTCCGTAACTTTAAGTACTCTATTAAATTGGGTTTATATATGTAAAGCCATGCAGGCTACATATAAAACCAGCTTGTTATTATTTAAAGAAAAATAACTAACAGTAAAATATACAGTAAAATAGTCAAACATGATATCATGTCGGCCAATGTGTAGAATGATGTAAATAATCTGCTAAATCATTTAGTTATAAAAGTGCATAATCTACTTTATATTTATTCGTTTTTCTCCATCAAACCTTTTGAGCGATCAGATTCAACGGGAGATAGGCTATAGGCCAATTACCAATTCGCTGTCCGGTGCGTTACACGCACCTGTCCTCGCATCGATCCCTATATCTTAACCACACACACGCACACGCACACGGACACGCACACACACACACACACACACACACACACACACACACACACACACACACACACACACACACACACACACACACACACACACACACACACACAAATGATCATGAAGAGACTCACCGTGTTAAAGTTTTCCGCCTTGTCGAGGTTCAGAGAGGAATAAGGCTTAATGGTGTCCGCGGACAGACGGCGAGGGCTTATATAGACCACAGTTCAGAGACGGATGCGCAGAAAATGGTGTGCAATGTTACTTATCCACGTATCAAGTTCTTACGGCCAGGTAGGCCTACTTCTCGAATTACTTGTCCGCCCAATTAACCTTCAGCCTACCTTTTATACTTCCTCCAGCTATGTTAATGAGTGGTTGTGTACCTGGGCAGCCTTTGCCTCCACACCTCCCCCCCTTATCTCTCTCTCTCTCTATCTCAATCTCTCCCTCTCCCCCTGTGTCTCTCCCTCTCCCTCTGTCTCTCTCCCCCCCTCTCTCTCTCTCTCCCTCCCTCTCCCTCTCTCTCTCTCTCTCTTTCTCTCTCTCTCTCTCACTCTCTCTCTCTCTCTCTCTCTCTCGCTGTCTGCCTTGCGCTCATTTTTCAACACCCCTTTCTCTATCTCACACTCTTTGTCTAAAAAACATATAAAAGTCATATGGCAGCTTTTGGCCTATATTATCTTCAATATTTTTATATTCTTACATTCTAACAAATATTGAAGTACCCCTATAGGGTATATGCTCATAAACACATTGCCTACTCAAAGGGTTTACTTGCAACCTACACAATGTCCCACATTTGCAGAGGTGTGTTTTAGCACGCGTGTCTGAGACAGGGCATCTGAGGGCACAGCCGTTGCCATGACAAAAAGGACCAGACCCTGACTCCATAGATTCAGCTCCCAAATGCACTCCAGATTATCTGACGCAGCATCATTCCATGGTCTCATTAGAACGAGCACCAGGGGCAAAACCAAAATCTCAATGCAGCCAAACCGTAGTACTCCACTTACATAACAACTTAATTGACAGCATCGTCAACTACCTCACATAATTGTACTAATTCCAATTGATGTGAGGTCTAAGAATTCACTATTCCCGATGAGTGATTCACTTCCCATGTGAAACCCAAAATAACAATATGCAAATGAAAAGTACTGGAAAACCAACACGCTACGCTTTGGTCAGACTTACTGCAATACACCCCCTTGTGGTTTACTCTAAACACTACACGATGTTTGACTTCATAGGCACGTCCCTCATCATGAGAAAATAAACACAACAGAAAAGGCCGTAGGTCATAAATAGGTCAGTCCACAACATCTACAGAGCCTTCATTTCCTATGTATCCACATCTTATGTTTATGTATCACATTTATCTTATATGTTTCTAATCAGTAGAGCAACCCCGTTTTGTCATAGGCATATAATAATAATAATAATAATGCATTTTATTTATAGGCGCCTTTCAAAACACTCAAGGTCACCTTACAAAATCAACAATAAAACACTCAATCCATTAAACAAACAAACAGAGCAACAAACAGTAAAAAACATAATACTGTTAATAAAATGAACAGGCAAAGCAAAAAAGAACGGTCATTACACAAAAGAAAAAAGAGTTAAAGCGAGTAAGCCTCTCTGAAAAGATACGTTTTTAGGTGAGATTTGAAAGTGGTTATGGACGTGGAGTGTTGAATGTAGTGGGGCAGGGAGTTCCAGAGGTAGGGGGCTGAGTGACCGAAGGCTCTAAACCCCATGGTAACCAGACGAGCAGGTGGGAGGATGAGCTGGATGGAGGAAGAGGACCTGAGAGAACGGGTGGGTGTCTTGATATGGAGGAGTTCAGTGAGATACTGAGGGGCAAGATTGTTGATGGCTTTAAATGTAAGGAGTAGGATTTTGTAAATGATGCGGTATTTGATGGGGAGCCAATGAAGTTGCCGCAGGACAGGTGTTATATGACTGATGGAGGGGGTTCTGGTAATGATGCGGGCAGCAGAGTTTTGGACTAGTTGTAGTTTATGGATGGATTTGTCAGATAAACCATAGAGGAGAGAGTTGCAATAGTCTAGGCGGGAGGTGACCAAGGTGTGAACCAGAATTTCAGCACTGTTGGGGGAGAGAGATGGGCGCAGGCGAGAGATATTACGTAAATGGAAATATGCTGACCGAGTGATGTTATTGATGTGGTACTGGAATGACAGAGTGCTATCTAGGATGACACCCAGACTCTTAACCTGGGGGGAGGGGGACACAGATGAACTGTCAATGAAGATAGAGAAGTCATTTATATTTGAGAGGATGGATTTGGTGCCAATAAGAAGGAGTATATATCCTAAAGAACACATACATCCAAAGTGATTATCATTTAATTTTATATATATATATGTGTATATGTGTATGGATATTTGTTGAGTTAATACACCCTTGTTTTTCATCAATGGGGAGCCAACTGATTGCTGGTCCTTTGAGAACATTCTGATTATGCCTCTAGTTTGGGAAAAGTCTCTCAGGCCCAGAATGCACATCTTAACAACGTACATGTCTTAACATTTTTCATTGGTTCATGACCATGAATGAAAGGATTGAATTGATATGGAGAAGTAAAACAAAAATCAATGTATTATGCACAACCATGTTGAGACATTTGTTATTGAAAAAGAACCTTTATTGATTTCTCATTGTCCGTTCGTTTCCCACAAAAGTGCACCATCATTGATTTCACAGTAAGCAAGAGTCAAATGTAAAACGATGACATGGGGAAAGAGAGAGACAGATAGAATGAGATGGACAGAAGAGAGAGAGAGAGAGAGAGAGAGAGAGAGAGAGAGAAAGAGAGAGAGAGAGTCACATGTCATCTAGGCTTTACACTTAAGTACATTCGTCATGGACAGAAAGGCTGAGTATGGCCAGTGAGAGAGAGAGAGAGAGCGAGAGAGAGAAAGAGAGAGAGAGGGTTAGGTTAAAGGTTATTTATATAAAATTGTTGGTGAGAGCTGAAGAGATGAGCGAGAGAGGGTGAGGAGAGGTGGTCTCAGCTCTAGTGTTCCTTCGGAGTAGGTAGGCAAGCTGCTGGTCTGGTTGATGGAGGAACAGTCTATGCCTTGATCATGGCGCCAAACTCTGTGATGAGGGAAAAGAGCCCAAAAAGTTTAGGAACTTAATTTAAGTGGTTGGATAAAAGTTGTTACCTAAAATAACTCAATTTCCATTTGGGAAACCCCTTACTGGAAGAAACCAACAGACGAACAAACAAGCCAACGAAAATCGAAAGAAGGAGTTTTACCATCAACTCCGATCTTGCCGTCACCGTCAGAGTCTCCGGCCTTCAGGAACGCCTTGGTCTCAGCGTCGGTCAGAGCCCTGGCACCGGCACTGAAGTTCTGGAGGAACAGCCTGGGGGGTGGGGGGGGGGGGGGGGGGGAGATGGGACACCACCATGAGTATCAAGTTTAATCACGCCGGGCCCAATGCATTACCAAGGAACACGAGTGGTCTCTCAGAAGCGAGGCAAATAAAAAAAAACATAAAGGGAAAAAATGACAACATGGCAATCCAATAGAAAGTGAGATTGGAAGCTTGTGATACAGATCATGTGGTGTTGAATGGTGCTTACTTCAGCTCATCCTCCTCAACGAAGTCGCTCTTGTCCTGGTCAATGATTTCAAACACCTTCTTGATGTCAGCGGGGGACTTGGCGGCCAGGCCAACTTTAGCGAAGAACTCCTTGTGTTTGAAGGAGCCCTCAGCTTCCGAGAGAGAGATATGGACACATGGAGGAGAGAGAGAGAGAGAGAGAGAGAGAGAGAGAGAGAGAGGCGGTAGAAAGAGAGAGATATGGACATATAGAGGAGAGAGAGAGAGAGAGAGAGATGTGATTAGTTATGGGCGCAGTCAAATTGCTTTTATTATACATGCAACATATTTCAATATTGCATCACACTTAATAAGCCATAGGCCTATTTGATATATTATATGGCTGCAATGGCTGAAGTTAAAAGTGCCCAATAATGTATTAATCGATGTTGGATGGCACTTAAACACTTGAGTGTGCATCTTAATTCCTACAAGTCCAATGCTGTAGTAGGCCTACTAATCACTCATGTCTGTCGCAATTATGACCTTTAAAAATAAGATCTTACCTTTGCAGGCCGCCAGGGCTGCAGTGATGTCAGCGTCGTTCAGAATTCCGGCGAAAGACATTTTATCTGAGAGGAGGAAAAAAGGAAAAGAAAAGTTTAAGTTGGGGGGGGGGGGGGGGGGGGGGGGGAGGGTGACAGCATCCGTTTCTACAGTTGATCCAAACATTTGGGAATACTCGTGATCCCATCACCAAAGTCTCCCGCCAACATTAAACTCAACTAAGAAAAAAAGAAAGAAAAAAAGTCCACTTAGTCCACTTAATAAAACAATACGTTGAAAAAACGAATCCCTTGCAGTCGTTGCGGCAAATGTAGGCCTATTCTTTTCTTTCGATTTTTTTTCTTTTTTTTGCTGCTTCAAAGGCACGCTATTGACCCAGACTCCTTTCCCATTTGCCGTGCAAGTCTTCTGACAGTGCGTCAAGTTAAACCAGCGAATACCTATAAATGTAGGATATGAGACTCACCTCAGGTTTGTCTCTAAAGGGATAGAGTAGATAACGCTAAGAGACGATTCTGGATGTCACTGCAGTAACATCTCAGACTATTCTCACAAGCTTATATACCTTCTCTAACCCGAAATATGAGGCATATGAAATGGACACCGCGTGCAAAAGCAGAGCGTTGAAAAAATGTGTCCAGTAGTCAGAGCTGTTCTATTAATAAGTACAAATGAAAGATGCGTCAACGGTACATGTATACTGTCGACCCCCCACAAAGTGTTTGATACCGTATTATGATATAAGTGGCTGGTTTGAGTGAAGTATACGTTTTGCGAGTTTTGGGATGTGAGTTTTGGGATTTGAACTGTGATGTGGCCCACATCACAGTTAAGCAAGATGGACTTTTCCCATTGTATTTACTCGTCACTCCCATTACGTGAGTAGGCCTATCATTGAAGTGGGGTGGTCTGTAGCTTTGATTGTTACAGTAAATGTGACCAAAAAGGACTTGCACAGAATAGGATTTTGAAACCAACAACATGTCTGCAGTCACCCATGATTACCGCACCCTGACAGCTCCAAGCGATGTTGGCTGACGATTCAAACCTTTGACAGGCGCGAATGAAATGCCGGCCATTCCATTGTCCACTACTGATTGGGTAGGGCAATGCTGCCAATCGTTTGTGGTCTTATTTCGTGGAGGAAAAACAGGTGCCAAACTTGCAAAAATATTTAAATAAAAAATCAGGCGATGTCTGTAATGTAAATTGATTTAGTAGAATTCTCAAAATTTTCAAAATGTTTCATACCAGAATATACGCCTCTTCGTTGATTGGACGTTTGCGCGATTTGGTTGATGGCCATGTGGATGCCCATAGGAAACGGAAAGTTCTACGTATATAAATTCTAATATATTAATTTATCATTAAAAAATGTATCTGATGTTATTGAGAACTAACAACTTTAGTTCTACACTTATTGTTATTTGATTTAATGCTATTGCTATTTTAAGAAACATTGAATCCAAATAGGCACCGTTTCCCTTATCATAAACAGGTATGAAGGCCTACGGCTCTCTGCAAAGGCTTAAGTTGTGATTTTGATAATCTATCTCATGCAATACCAAACAATTATATGGGGTGAACAGTTCATATATGTGTTATCTATCTTTACAACAGCCAGGCACGTTATGCCAGTGCATCATTGGCCCTTTTACCAGCAGGTGGCGCTGTTGAAATACACCTGTAGCCATTATTCAACTGAGAACAACGTAATCTGGAACAATAGCAAATATACTCCACGGCTTATCCAAAATGGTGTTTTATTGTTGTTGTTTATTTTTAAATTTTAATCTACGTGTCTTCACAAACAAAGGGAGATCACAAAGAGTTTAGTTTTCTTGAAAGACTTTAATTGAAGTTTAATTGGTTCAAACATTAAACATAAACTCGACGCAAAGCATTTGGTGTGGTCCAATAAAAAGTATGTGGCCTCACTTGACGTGATACGGGTGGAAGTGATGGTGCTCACTTTAAGCCCTTCTACAATATCAGGGTTCATATTCGGCCTATGTTGGACCAGCGAAGATTGATAGTCTGTCTGTCAACCCAATGAGGTTATATGTCTTTCCATCGTGACTTTCCCAAAAGATAACTAATGATTGCAATGTCAATTGGTAACAATAGTCATTCAACTGGCCAATGGTGAGAGACGAGATTGTTATTTTTTTTAGGTGAATGTAAATTGAATGTTCCTTAGTAGTTTGCTTGAAGACTGCTTTCCTGGTTCCTTTTTGGCCTCTCCCTGCAGCAGATTTAGAAGTGACCTATATGCAGGCACGGCCTCTTCTGTCAGGCAGTTGCTTGTAATCCGAGAGAAGGTTTCAAATAAATGTGCTTCATTGACAAAAAACATAATTGAGGTGAAGCTGAAATCCTACACCGTCTCTTGGCTCTTCTTCTATTTTATCGGATCATATGCTATGCTGTGGAATCCTCATCCTTCTAACTACCTCTACCGTTGCCAGTGTTGGCTATAGAAGTCACATAGTGTGTATTCCTGGACTAAGCCAAAATATTTGTTTTCATCCTTGTGGGCATTTTGCACTAGCAAAGCTCACCATAGACCTCTTTAAGAGTGAAGTAGTAATAGTAATAGGCTAGAGGTTAGACTAAAGCTAAGCTATCTCAGTTCAAATCAAATATAACGTTTTTGGAAATGTTGAAAGTATCAAGAGAAGCCAAGTTTCTAAACCAAATCAGAGTTTATTTCATTTTACAAAAGTACAAATGAGCAGTGGTGTATTTTCTCTTCTTCGGTATGCGATGATTGCATTAAAGAAAAAAAACAATTGTGACAGTGAAAATGCTCTCGGATAGAGTTACAATATTGCCTGTTACTTTATAAATAAAATGCATATAAAAAGATATACTATTTGACTCAGACAGCACATCCTCAGTACTCAGAAACTGTGGTTCCACAGAATCAGATTATGCCTTCACAAGAACGGCCCACTCTGCAGAGAGGAGGAGAGAGAAGAGATTAGCAAAGATGTCTTCAATTTAAAATGAAATGAAAATGTGTAGCCATTCAATTTTCTATTTGCTTGAACCATGGAAGGCTATGTCCATCATTAAATATAAAAATAGTTCAGATATGCGTAAAAGGTATAAAAAAGGAAGGCGTATATAGTGAAAACAATTCAAAGATGAAAGTTGTTCAACATTTAATTAATGGTTTGTTTGCCATTGTATGGTTCAACCTAGTGTAAAACATTCATTTGCTAAAGCTAATATCATTCACCACCGCTTAGCATTTTCTAGTTGTAAGCATTTGAAACCAGGCACTTGCAGGCATATCTAGTCCTAAATATAAACCCGAGGAGGAGTAGGAGGAAAGGGGAGGGGGGGGGGGGGGGGGGGGGGGATAGTTGAGCTGACAGCTTTGAGTGGTGGTTTATGGGTGGTAAGGCTATTGCTGTAGCATGTGTGGAGAGAGGGTGTGACTTACCATCAACTCCGATAGCACCATCACCGTCGCTGTCGCCGGCTTTCAGGAAGGCCTTGGTCTCAGCATCTGTGAGGGTTCTGGCACCAGCAGAGAAGACCTGGAGAAACAGCCTGCAGAAGATACAGAACAAGCAGGGGTTTAGGTTAACTCCTTATGGCCTATATAAAAGAGAGAACGCTGTATTGCGTATGAATGCATGCCCCTGGATGGCATGCTAACTTTCTGGTTCGAATTTGATGTTAACATGTATTGTTTATTGTTTTCTTATATTAATGATTTTTTTAAGCGCTATATTCAAATCAATCACACTTTTTTATTTAATGTGAAGAAGTCCTGATGTTTCGGTGAAGATCATTACATATTCGGAGTAAGTGAACCATTGAGAAGATCTACAAGTGTTTGAGGAGGCCTACTTGAGCTCATCCTCCTCAATGAAGCCACTCTTGTCCTGGTCAATCACGAAGAAAGCCTTCTTGATGTCGTCAGCGGACTTGGAAGACAGACCACACTTGGCGAAGAACGCCTTGTAGTTGAAGGAGTCAGCAGCTGTTTACAGGAGATAGAGATAGAGCGAGAGAGAGAGAGAGCAAGAGAGAGAGAGAGAGACATGAGTAGGTGAATGAATGAGTGAACATATGGAAAGTATATAGACAGGACTAGCATAGATGTTCTCTATTCAAGACACCATAGCTTGGCGTTTGGAAATGGGAACTGAAGCTTGATTATCTAAGCATCCATTCATTTATTCTCATATATTTTATGTTTTAAGGTTAATTACATGATTGAAGGAAATTGGATGATTGCCATTAACACATCTTTATCTAAGTCATTAAAAACAAAATTACAAAAATATTGAATCAACAGATAATAGTGGTTGTCAAAGCGACCAGTTAAATGTGGTTTGTAGCTATTTGAGGTTGACACTATGGTAGTGGTAGTGATAAAATGTAATCGGATATGCTGTTATGTTAGGTCCAAAATAATTATGGCGAGAAGACCAGCCCTGAAAGTTAACAGAATGTGAGGTTTGAAATACTTGCATCTAAAACATTTTGTAGTTGGGTGTGATTTTAAATCATTAAACTATATTTGCATATATAAATGAATATTCTGCATTTCAAATTATTTAAATTCCCTAACATGAAATATTTATTTTTCATTTGCTTTAATACCAATTAATAAAAACAAGGTTTAAGGCTTCCATTAAGTTGGCCAACTTCCAGTAGTCTACCAGTACATTTTAATTAGCAACAAGGAGTAGTAGTAGTGGTAGTAGTAGTAGTAACATTTTATTAAATTAGTTTAAAAATAAATATTGTCAATTGAGCAATGTGACTATAAGAGACACTGTGTAGAGATGAAGATGAAGATGTGATGAAGATGGGAGATACAACTGTGCTGTGTAGAGATGAAGATGTGATGAAGATGGGAGATAAAACGGTGTTGTGTAGAGATGAAGATGGGAGACTAAACTGGTGTGTAGAGATGAAGATGTGATGAAGATGGGAGATTAAACTGTGGTGTGTAGAGATGAAGATGTGATGAAGTAGGAAGATAAAACTGCTGTGTAGAGATGAAGATGTGATGAAGATGGGAGATTAAACTGTGGTGTGTAGAGATGAAGATGTGATGAAGATGGGAGACTAAACTGTGGTGTGTAGGGATGAAGATGTGATGAAGATGGAAGATAAAACTGTGGTGTGTAGAGATGAAGATGTGACGAAGATGGGAGACTAAACTGTGGTGTGTAGAGATGAAGATGTGATGAAGATGGAAGATAAAACTGCTGTGTAGAGATGAAGATGTGATGAAGATGAGAGATAAAACTGTGCTGTGTAGAGATGAAGATGTGATGAAGATAGAAGATAAGACTGTGTGCTGTGTGTTAAAGAAGATGGAGATGAAGCTGAAAGATGGACTACTGACCTTCGCAAGCCTTGACAGCTGCGGCGCAGTCAGCGTCGGCGAGAATTCCAGAGAAGGCCATTTTAGAGAGTTCTGGGGATGGAGAGAAAGAACGGTTAAGATCCAATACATGATTAGAGTCATATTAGAGACATGTCACTCCTTTCGGAGCAATATCATCAACTGTAAAATTAGCATAGTTTAGTTTTTCCTATTCAAATTACATTGTAAATGGCCTGGTTAACTGTTTAAGCATTAATGTGTATCATCCAGGCCATACGCCTGATGGTACTGTAGGCCTAAAGACTGAGAAGGACTTGATGGAGTCTAGTCTTCTACCAAGCATCCTATTTAATAAGCTTAACGATTCCCTATTCTATCAACAAGCTCCAAGCTAACTGATATATCGTTGAGAGGATGAGGCAGTAAAACTATGCCAGTCTAGACCAGGAAAAAATTACTGTTGCCAAGTCCATGCGAAAAACCCAGGCTGCGAGTTGAAGGAAGTCAGGAGGAACCAGCTCTAACATTAAAAGTTCAATTTCCAATATTTAAATTCCAAACGCCAAAAGGTTTGCTGTATGAGTCGAAGGCTACTCCATGGTAAAGGAGAGAATCGCTTTAGCCACCTTTAGATGCGTTTGCTGCGAATTTGTAGTTTGTTGGTTGTTGTTTTATGCCTTCCAGAGGAGCGCAAAGAGAGGATGCATCTTGATGGGAACTCACCTTGAGTGCTGTATCCCACTTGAAAGCCGGGTAAAGACTGGACTGGTTCCCCCTCATTTTATACTCTCCACCCTCATCGTTCAAGGTGTAACACACACCACTTGCTCTGCAATCGTTTTTGGAAAGAATGTGCCTAGTTGTCAAATTACTCTATTTTTATCTTCCATTGGGTGTTGCAATACTTTTGCGAAACGCAAGAGGGGCGTTTTAGGACTAACCTTGACGCCACTCGCTGGCATGTAAACGACAGATTGACAGCTATGCATTTCCCCAGTAAAATGACTCCCTATGCGCGCCATGTGGCACCTACAGAGACGCGCTGGTAGTCTACTGAAATGGCCGGTTGGACGCTACGACAAATAACAGCGAATGGATTTATGTCCTTCGAAGAAACGCTATAATTCATTGACGTTTAATTATATTCATGGAATTTGACATTTTTGATATTGAGATTTATGGTAAGGGCAAATGATAGGCCTACGTTCTTTCGTGGCAATTAAGAAATGCTTTCGTGGAAAAGTATTCAAATGAAAACAACGACCGTCGTATTTTTACTTGAATTCAACATTCAGTTTGTTGATAACGTTGATCATTATGCCTATTAGAAATCAATAAGATGGTGTAAATGAATTCAAATGAAAACATGTTCGAGCCTAGGCTTAGGCAACGGAAACATTCCCCCTCCCTCAACGCGCAAATGTAAGAGCGAAGACACATTTATTCACACACTTTTCAAAAAGGAAAACATCCACCTCTGTGAAATAAGGGTTAAACCATGAAATGTTTATTGGAATTTATTAATTAACATTCACATCACATGTTCTTAGCCTACACACTATTGTCCCCCCAAATAAATTCAAAGCATTGGATTAGTCGTTAGTCCATGAGCCAATGGGCTTAAATTGTGATAAAACGGGAACAATGATGAACAATGACGTCAATGGTGTTATGATGACTTCACCAGGGCAGAGAACTCTACAAGAAAGTAAACACAAACAAGCAAACAAATTAGGGTAACAGTGTTTGAAATCCTTAAGAAACACACAGAAAAACAACTCTCACAGTTATAGACTACGATTTGGGCTTTGTTTTGCTAACATATATAAAAACATATAAATATGTTGGTAATGCTGTCCCGACATATTCAAGTGTCACACCGAAGAGTGATTATCTGGCAATGACAGCCATGTCTTAAGTGGCTTCTGTTTCTTTGTTTGTCGCTCCCAACCCCCAGTCCCCAGTGGGCAGGCAAATATATAGTGTGGATTCATCATAATACAAAAAGACAGTGGCTGTAAGCCTACCTTCCCAGCCGATCTTCCCATCGCCGTCAGAGTCGCCGGCCAGGAGGAAGGCCCTGGTTTCAGCCGCGGTCAGATTCCTCGCTCCTTTGGAGAAGTTCTGCAGGAACAGTCTGGGCGGGAAAGAGGCAAAAGGGCGGGAAAGCATAATGTTGTGATTACCAAATAGGATGAAACGTAAGAAAACAAAAAGATAATACATTTGTTTAATCTGCTATTGAGAATCGCAGATGAGCATGTGGTGTGGGAAAAATGGGTGTGGAGGGTGGGGGGGGGGGGGGGGGGGGGGGGGGGGGGGAGTGAATTGTGTTACGCATGACTGCTTAACATAATTTCTGTTTTCTCATGGTTTGTGGGGACGTTCACTCAACTGCAGCTCATCTTGTTCTATGAAGCCACTCTTGTCTTGGTCCAGGATCTTGAAAACTCTCTCAACCTCGGCCGATGTCTTCTTGGACAACCCCACTGTTTTGAAAAACATCTTTGCACTAAACGAATCTTTTGCTGCAAGTAAAAAAAGAAGAGACACATTGTTACAAACAATGATGACAACCAAGAATTTCATTATGAATGCAACATACAA
>JACYXH010000292.1:3310000-3312500 GCA_026745465.1 Lota lota | reverse complement strand
TTATTAGCTTTAATATAGTCAGCATGTTTTATAATCTCCACCAGCGTAGCTGCAATACCCAGAGCAGTTGGCTCCTGTGGGACGAGAGACATACAGAGAGAGAGAGAGAGAAAAGAGAGAGAGAGAGAGAGAGAGAAAGAGAGAGAGAGAGGATGAGAGAGAGAAAAGATGAGAGAGAGAAATAGGAAGAAAGAGAGAGGGTGAGAGAGGGGGAGAGTGAGTGAGGGAGAGAGAGAGAGATAGAGACCAAAAGAGAGAGAGAGAGAGAGGGAGAGAGAGAGATGGGGGAGACCAAGAGAAAGAGGGGGAGCCCAACAATGACGAGAGAGACCAAGAGAGAGAAAGAGAGAGAGAAAGAGAGAGAGAAAGAGAAAGAGAAAGCGAGCGACCAAGAGAGAGAGACAGAGAGAGACAGGAGAGAGAGTGAGAGAGAGCAAGTGAGAGCGAGAGAGAGGGAGGGAGAGGGAGAGAGAGGGAGAGAATAAGAGGGACACCCTGTCCCGGACCTAGCAACGTCCCCTGAAGGAAGAGGGGGTGGCTCGCCCGGGGCTCAGTTACCTCCTCGTCTATTTCTAACAAGACCAGCTGTGGAGTTCGCATGCCAGAGACACTCTCAAATTCAGCTAAGACACGACACCCCACCTTCTACTCCTCCTTTGCCTCCTTTCTTTAGGCTCCTTGCCCCATGAAGCCCCTCTCTAACAGTTTAATCCCTCCCTCCTCTCCCACTATATCTGGAGGTGTGAGTGGTGCTGTTCAGAACACTTAAAATCGGTGGCTTCTATTGTAATATGTTCTGCTCTGTATATTATATGCTATAATCAAATCAATCTAACAAAGTATTTGGACATGGATATATATGGACATGAACTGTGTGTTAGCTCTATAATATGTTTGTACAAGTATTACACGTACACGTGCATTAGACATGCACGTGTACATGGGTCCATACATGTCCATACAGAACACGGTTAGAACATATAGCTGCCACAAATTTACCACAGCCAGAAGGGGTCAAAAAGGAGGGAAAAAAAGAGAAAGGCTAGAGACCGGGGCTGATCTCCATTCCCATGTGTTAATCCACTCTTAATTAGGGCCAGGGGAGCCTCCTTGGCCCAGGCTCCCTCTCATTTACTGCCATGCCCTCTGGCACACACACACATGCACATGTGGACACACGCACATGCACACAGAGACACATGCATATAGACACGTTGACAGATGCACATGCACATATCAATAGATAGACACATGCACCCATGCACACACACACACACACACACACACACACACACACACGTGCGAGGCTGCGATGAGCTCACCCCGGCCCACCTGTTGCATAGTGCGATGCCAGGTTCCTTGAGAGTGTGTTGGCCTATTGTTTGACTGGGTTTCCCTTTTCTCTTCATGCAGCTGTTTGTTTTTTTAAATTTATACACTCCCATTTATTTGTGCAATGTGAGGAAATAATTTTTTTATTTGTGCTCTTGTGTTTTGTTTTCTTTTGATTTAAACTTATTTCCAAAATATCGGTGGGCCGAAAAAATTTTGATCGCTCCACTCGTCTTATCCTGTAATCACTGTAATCACCCCAAAACCCCTTTTAAGAGCCATCTTAAACCTTATTAAAGATTCTAGATTTGAGATTAAGAAAGGCGTGGTACTTAACGTCATGATTAAAGATTAGATATAAAGTCTTATTTGGGGCTCTGTCACTGTACCTAAAGCCTTGTAATTTAAATTCAAACTACTTCAAGGACAAATGTGTGTGCTAATGATGGTCTTGTGTATCATCAAATTGTATAATTAAAAATACAACCCATCTCATAGACTTTCTAAGAAAAAGCATCCAAAAGAAACACTGAGTAGTAACACGACCTGGCAAGTTTGTCAGTTGCACACTATGGGCCCACTATCCTCTCATCAGGAAGAAGGCAGAGTAAGGCAGAGTCAGAGCCATTACTGGTAATAGAGTTAATATGCAGGCTGTCCCACACACACAAATTCAATCCATATAGCCATAATTATCCATCAGTACCTTAATATTGATTATTCATAATGATCAGTCATGAGGATCTTTTTTTTATGTACTAGGACGGTCCCCACAAAAAACCTAAGCGTTCCGTTTTATTTGTATAATCTGTAACCCGGGGCAACCTCGCCTCATTGCATTTGCGACCAAAATATAATTTCTGCAATTGGATCAGTCCCCTCTGAATAGCACCCCGCTCAGCATGCCGCAGACCTGATATCTGCAGCAAAGGATTGTGGGGAAGGGGGGGTGGGTCTGGTTGACTCCCCACTGTCTAGCTGAGGAGAGATGGGTGGTGGTGGTGGTGGAGGAGTGTCAAGGGATTGTGGTGTGAAAACGATTGGCCCACAGAATTGTTGGCCCGGCGCACGTGGCCTCTCTCTCTCTCTCTCTCTCTCTCTCTCTCTCTCTCTCTCTCTCTCTCTCTCTCTCTCTCTCTCTCTCTCTCTATCTTTCTCTCTCTCTGAT
>JACYXH010000292.1:3272500-3307500 GCA_026745465.1 Lota lota | reverse complement strand
GTTGTTGTGCTATATTTCCCCTCTCCTCTCCTGTGTCCTCTGACCAGGCCACGCCCACTAGTCCTATTCCCACAACCCCTATTCCCACCCGTACCCCACCCTGAACCCCACCCGCCGTACGAACAACCGCCGTGTCCAAATAAAGGCTAGGGATGCTGCAGCGAGCTTCGTGAGTGGACATCGCGCTTTTGAAAAACATTACCCAGGGGGCTTAGCGGTGGGGCCCACTCCTGCTGGCCTCATGAGCGAGCGAGACGGACAGGAGGAGTTCCTCGGACCAAAGCTTCAATAGGTTGCTGTGTGCTGCCTCTGCCCGCTGTGTGTTCTGCATGCTCAGGCTAAAGCCAACGATCTCCAATTACCCTCCTCTCACGGATTGCTGGGTGTAGCTTGCAGTCTGTGGCGGGGTAGGGTTCATTCTGCCCCCGCGGTGTAAAAGGATAGTGAGGCTGGGGATGAGGCTAAGGTTTTTCTGAATTTAGTGTGTGTGTGTGTGTGTGTGTGTGTGTGTGTGTGTGTGTGTGTGTGTGTGTGTGTGTGTGTGTGTGTGTGTGTGTGTTTGTTTGTTTTAGCGTGTGTGTGTGTGTGTGTATTTTGCTATTTATTTGGGTCGCTAGCCTGTAAACTACATCTGAGCTTCTGGTTTAAAAAAAGTTTTTATGTTAGCAAAATAAAGAAATAAACACATACACACGGGTGAGAGAACACTTGCACACCCATGTGGGCACCATGGATGTAAAATAGGCAAAGATGAGTGCACACGAATACACACACACACAGACACACACTCACACACACACACACACACACACACACAAGGTACAGTTTTCCTGCAGGTGCAGTGCATTATGTGTTTGATCAATGTCCTTAGTATAGTTATAGCATGAGGAGTGAACATGGTGGCAGTCTGATGAAGGGTTAGCCAATCGGCCTGCTGATTGGCCGATCAGCTCGTTTTGAGGACCAGCCAGTGGGTGGTTTGATTGACAGGTGAGCTGATGATCGGCTAGAGGCCGTCTGAATGATCAGGAGAAAGGCTGGGTTTCTATATACTAGGAGATGATGAATTATTTGATTCATGAAATTACACAGTAAAGGCAGTAGAAATAGCAATGTAGGCCAGTGGGAAGGCTGTAGGCTTCAGTCCTAAACTCACTCGGGGGTTATATTAAAAATCATCCAATCAACTTTATCACTTCAATCCAACAGGGATATCTCGTCCGGCACATCTGTCACAGTTCTGACACACTCTCTCGCACATGAAATAGCGTAAACAACGTAATACACTCTCTCTCTCTCTCTCTCTCTCTCACACACACACACACACACACACACACACACACACACACACACACACACACACACACACACACACACACACACACACTCGTATTCTGGTCCACCCCACCCCCACCCTCATCCCCCTCTCTCTCCCTTGCCAGCGATATGGCTTTCACCACACTAGTAATATCATGTCCACCTATGTCCTAAGAGCAGTGGAAAATGAGACGTAGGAAGTAAGCAGTAAGACTGCCTGGCCTGACCTGAAACCAGGGGTCGGGGTGGGGGGTGGGGGAAGTCAGTCAGGGACGGCACATCTAGTGCAGGAGAAGAGTGAATAGATTTGATAAAAGTGAGAACCAACGGGGTAGAACTTTGAAGAGGGAATGGCTTTGGGTTCATATAGAGAAGGTCAACTGAAAAGGAGGATTGGAAATGTAGACAGGAAACGTGTGTTTGATAAATATGAACGGACACACACACACAAAATGGATACTGCGTCATAACAACACAGAGTTAGCAATAGCAATCGGATCTCCCTGCCCTCTGTCTTTCGGACAGAACCACCTTCTGTCCGTCTGTCCCTTCTCTGTGGTTCTCCTCAGAGAGAGAGCTGGACTGCAGGGTGCAGCATGTCTCCCCGGGGGAACAACATCCTGGTGCTGCCCGGGTGTGTGCAGCAGAACTCCAGCATCAGTGATTTTGTTGCCTTGGGGAGTGCGATCTCAGCAGACATTCTCCTATGCACTGTCAGCATCATGATCATCATTATTATTATCATTATTATCAATGGGCTAATGCTGTAAAATGACTGTCAATCGCTAATTTAAATGATCATATATATAACATAATCCCACACCCTTCACGTAATGGATATTATTGTAATTCATAATTTTACAATTTGAATAAGTAATTTTAAGTAAGTAAGTTGCTATTATAATACTGCTAAAACTAAGTAACGTTATTGGTAGTGGAAGTATTAGTAATGGTAATTGTGTTGCTTGCAGTATGATAGTAACATGATTCGATCATTTAAAAGAAAACATTGTACTGTTTTAGATGAATTTAGAAGGTAATCCTCTATCACCGAGAGGTCCTGGCAAATGTACATATTGTAAATCGCTTTGGATCAAAGCATCCGCTAAATGCCGTAAATGTGAACGTAAATGTACTGTGCATGACCGGTATAATATCGGTGTGTGCGATCCCAGGAAAGGCCACTAAGCGGTGCCATATTCAACTAAAACTGGACCAACAAACGTTAGATGTTTTTCTGAGGTCACAGGAAAATGGGTCTGAACAATTGTAAATGGCAAAAATTGAATTTAAACGTATACATAAACGTATAAAAGGTATACTGGCTATACGATATGATATATAAGGATACATTATAAATCAAATAAGTATAAAATATCTATAATATATAACCCACAAGGCATTATAATGCTTGTAATTCTTATTCTAATTTAGTATTATTTTGTTAATGTGTGACTGTACAGTAAAGAGCTCCTGTGTGCATTTTCTCTAATGGAAGCAGCAGTTCCTTAAGACCATCGATCAGACTCCTCACCATTGATCGTCCTGCTCCGCTCTACTGCAGCAGAGCAACGAATAGCCCCACCACCTCACCCCCCCCCCCCCCCCCCCCCCCCTCCATCCTAGAGTGCCGGAGATCAGCGTCCAATCTCTGTCCTTACACCTCCTCCTCCTCTCTTCCCTCCTAGCTCTGTCCTGCTCCCCTGCGCTCTCTCTGTCTCTCTCTCTCCTTCCGTCCCTCTGTCGCTTCTTCGCCGGAATTCCCCCCCCCCCTTGTTTGCATCTTCTCCTCTATCTTTTCTTTTTCATTTCCTCATTCACATTGCTGCAGATCGCTCCATATTTCCTGCATCTCTCTCTCTCTCTCTCTCTCTCTTTCTTTCCATGCATGTTGTTGTTGATGATTCCTAAAGATCATTGTTGTTGTGGTGAGGCTGCTGTGTCCTGGTGACCCTTGCACACTGTGCACATGTCGTGCGCAAGCCATCCGTAACAGGAACGTGGAATGAATGAAGCTCACAGAACGCACGGTAAGAATTATTTACTTTTTTGTTACATGGAATTTGCTGCTAACTTTACGATCGAGAAGGGGTTGATCTGCAATATTACAACACATGATGAGACGCCCTGACCATATCTCTTCCCCTATCATGTTCCTTCCTTCCTCTCTGTCTCTCACTCTCTTTCTCTCACTCTTTCGCTTTCTCTCTCTCTCCCAACCGCACTCTCTTTTTTATTGTCTCTCCTTCCCAACCTCCTCCCCTCTCTATCTCTCCTACTCTCTCTCTTTCTCTCTCACTCTTTCTCTCTCTTTCTCTGTCTGTCTATCTGTCTCTCTCTCTCTCTCTCCCCCCACTCACTCACGCTCTCTCTGGCTCCCTCTCTCTCTGCTAAAGTGGGACACATCAAGGACGGAGCCTGCTTTGCTGTATCACTGGATGGGCTCCAGAATGATTGGTTGAATACCAAGGGGAGTGGCCACAGTGGCAACGTGGGCGACCACATCAGAAGAAGGTAAAATGAAAATCCTGACGCTGAATTCTGGGTGACTGTAATGTATCAGAAATCTGCAGGCATTTAGACACTCTGCTGCAATGCAGTTATACCTGAGAACGCCTATTCTCATTCTGCTCCTGACTATTAAAGGGATAGGGTAGTGCGGTGGCAGGGGCGTGTGACTGACAGCCAAAAGGTAACTGATTCCCGGATGTCTGCATCCCTGATCGGTATACACCGGGATCGTCGCTTTGCATACAAGCTCGTGAGCACAAACGACATAAAAGCAAATGTGTTACATAAACCACCCCTCTGACAAACAATGATGAGGGTCCCATGGTGCACCCCCCCCCCCCCCCCGCAGGGTGTGTCTGGGGGGGGGGGGGGGGGGGGGGGGGGGGTCCACTTTGGTTTAATCCAAAGAGGTCCCTTCAACCAACCCACTCTGACCTTGTACAAATTAAGGTGTCAGATCCAGATGATGAAGAACATGGATAAGGAGGTGTGAGACTTTGTGCTATTGCTCTGTGTGTGTTTGTGTTTGTGTGTGTGTGTGTGTGTTTGTGTGTGTGTGTGTGTGTGTGTGTGTGTGTGTGTGTGTGTGTCTGTGTGGTGGTTTGTGTTTACGTTAACCTTTGTGTGTGTTGTTTGTGTAGGGGGTGCGTTGGGCTTGGGGTTGTTAGTATAATAGTGTGTGTGGGATATCATTTACATGCATCTAATGCGTGTATGTGTGTCTGTGTGATAGTGTGTGTGTGTCTTTGTGTATGTCTGTGTGATAGTGTGTGTGTGTGTGTGTGTGCGTGTGTGTATGTGTGTGTGTGTGTGAGTAAGAGAGCACGTATCTATCTGTGTTTGTGGGAACACTAGTGTGTGTGTGTGTGTGTGTGTGTAAGGGCACATATCCATCTGTGTTTGTGGGCACACTAGTGTGTGTGTGTATGACAGTGTGTTTGTGTGTGTGGCTTCTTGATCCTGTACGTCACAGTGACCGTGAGTCAGCTCATGTCTTCCTCTCCTGAGTCACTCCATCTCTGGTTGCCTGGTTACCGCAGAGTGGGGAAAGTTTCCTATTGCGTCTTTGTCTCCACTGATGGATGGTCACCCATATTTATTCAGGCCACGCAGCGAGCAGCCAGAAAATAACATGTGTGTGTTTGTGTGTGTATGTGCACGTCTACTCAGGGTTACTGTGGAAGTACGTGTCTATGTGTGCGTGTGTCTGTCTGTGTGTGTGTGTGTGTTCAGGGTTAAAATTATATTGTGTGTTGTTGTGTGCATGTATGTACACATGTAAATGTCTGGCTTGCGTGCATGTGTGTGTCTCTGTGTAAGGTTACTGTGAAAGTAAGTCTGTGTGAGTGAGTGTGAGCTAGAGAGAGGTATTGTGTGTGTTTGTGTGTGTGTGTGTGTGTGTGGGTGTGTGTATGCGTGTGCGTGCATGTGTGTGTGTGTTTGGGTGCGTGCAAGATTACTGTGGAAGTAAGTGCATCTAGGTATGTGTGTGTGGGAGTGCATTTGCAAGTGCATGAGCACATGCATGCTCTTTGTTATCTGGAGGGCAAAAGCTGACTTATCAGTCCGACCACATCCTGTTGTTGAAGGAGAAAACAGCCAGTGGCTCCACAGTGACCATTAAGATGCTTGGCAGAACAAAAGCACCAGTAGTTTAGATATTCACATATGTCATGGAGGAGGGCTTTCTAGCGTCACTCTGCTTTGAAAGAAGAACTAGTGAATGGGGAATGGTAACTACCTTACTATCAATTTGCCCATATGCTGGGCACCTCATTGTCAGGTGCCTGTGCTTTTTGGGATCTGCTATTTTTAAATGTATGCATCTGCATGAAGGGCAGGGCCACAGGGGTGGCTGGGGGTCAACATCCCCCCCCAAAATGGGATTGGCCAACCAAGTGCAATCCCTATTAATTTTGGCATATACAGTAAAAACTAGTTTATTAAAGGGGATATACACCCTTAAATTGTTGTCATTAAAATACCTTCTCCACAGATCACTCACCTCTGCAAACATTTCACGCAGGAATGAGGAGCTCCAGTTCTGGACCTGCTCGGGTCAGGTGACCCAGGCTGATGAGGGGGCCCTGGCACCAAGCTGGCCCAAGAGAAGGTCCTTGGTCTCCTGGTCACAAAATGGAAGGGGGCGCCAACCAAGCTGGCCGTTGCCATCTCCCTCCTCCCTAACTGCCATGCCTAGACAACTGCGTTTCCTGGAGCGATCAAAGTCAATCTGCCATCTGAGAAATCCTTCAGGAACATGTCTAGGAAGTGGTTTGGGTTTAGAGTGGGAGAGAGAAGAAACAGCCTGGATCAAACTCAGCGCCACAGAAGAGGAGCTGTACAGTTGGATTATACAAAATAAAAAAGAAGCAATTGTCGCTAAACCTCAGCATACACTTCCAATGATTCTCTATGCTGATGACTGCACTGTTCTGCCACAGAAACTTGACAACAAATACTACACAGGGGGGAATGAGGATTCCACCAATGGCAATGTTAGTTACCACACGTCTCATACCAGTGATGTATGCTGTGGATTGGAGAACTTAAACTCGAAATGGTGCAGAGTTCTTTCCTTGGACAGTCCTGATGAAGGTCAGTGTGAGGAGAACTTGACAAGGAACAGAAATAAACCGACAAGTCACACACTTCAGAAACCCGTGGGAGACCAGAGGGCAGTGAGGCATGTGTCCTTCTGTGATGAGGTCATTGTCTATCTGTTTGATCAGGTAAGGACACTCATAGTCTTTTACATCTTGCATGGGTACAGTGTCAATGTACTACAGTTAGGTTTTAAAGGGTTGATTCCCAATTTAATACTACCTCATGCCAAAAACATGATCTCTAATACAATCAAGCTCATTGGAGTGTCCCTTTTAAATGATAAGGTTATTGTTTAGATAAACATTAGCAAAAAACTTTAATTACTTATTAAATCCAGCAACACTTTTTATTTATTTAAGACTATTCAAATACTATTATTTAAGATGGAATCCTGTTATGCTAAGTACACTGTAATATAGACTTGTTCTGGCAGATGGCTAGCTAGCTAACTAGTTAACGCACAACCCTCCTCCATAGGAAAGCCCCACCAGGCCGCAGTCAAGCCTGTCTTCAGCATCCTACAATGAGTACCCCTCCAACCCAAGCAGCTATCCCAACAACCATCAAGACTTGGCCTTAGACCATGGTGATTTAAAATGAATTCCTTCAAACTAGCGCTAGCCCTAATTCACACGTATAAGCCCAGTAACAAGATCAGGGCTGGAATCCACCTCTAGCTAATTTAACTTGTTGTTTACCAACCTTAGTGGTCAACATTGTTCTCCTTAAGCAGCTTCTTGTCAATAATTGCTTTTGTTTGTCTTTTGGCTTGAAGGCTTTGAGTGGGAGGATGATTTTACCGCCCTGGACTGGGCGAGTCCCACCAAGAGGAACTGCCACCAGGGGAGGCAACACTCAGACCCCAGTCCACAGCGCTTCCACTCACTGTCTCAGCAGCAGACCCCTCCGAGATACCAGCTGCCCAAGACCTGCCTGGTCCTCACCCACGTCCCCGAATCAGACCTGGAAGACCTGGGGCTGTAGTGCAGGGGCGCACACACACACACACACACACACACATACACACACACACACACACACACACACACACACACACACAGATACACGCCATGATGAGACGAGACACTCAGACAGGTAGACCTGATTGAACTGCTTATTCTGAGGAGGAACATCGGGGACCTACATCTGCTGCCCCCACCTCCCCACGCTCCTCTGCTGCATCCCCCTTCCCCCCCTCCGTCACCATGGCTTGGAGTGACATCCGCACATGTTTTTCTTCCAGCCAGCCGCCAGACATGGCATCATGGAAAAAATGACTAATCTCGCCTCTCTCTCTTGACTATCCTCTGCCCATCTCCCCTGGCTCCCCCCCCTCCCCCTCCCTTCCTCCATCATCCTCCCCCTCCATCTCCCCCCCTCCCTTATTTTTCTGATGACTCAGGGTTTCTAACATCACCGCTCTCTCCTGACCCTTTCAAAATGGATATGCGCACCTGCCGGTCATGACATCGCGAGGCAGCCGTGACCGCGGTGCTTGCTGGGTAATCTTGTGACGGATGACATCGAGGACTGGCCGTGCCATAACAGACTCTTGCGTAATCATGTGGTACATTTTCCTAGTCACTGTGGATCCGTCCGGTAGGAGCGATCATTTAGCAAGTAATTGAGTTAACACTGCACCTGCAATGATACGCAGGATGTCCAGTGTGTGTGTGTGTGTGTGTGTCAAAGTCTAGATGCTTGTTGTTAAAAAACTAAACAAAACAGGGAGCAGGACTGAAGCTTAATTCATCATGTTGTAATGGAAGAAAATTTGAAGATAGTGAAACTGAAGTCAATTAATCAACTTTATTCAAGGTTGAGTTGTGTGCAAGCTGCTGAGTCTAGTAACACAATTGAAGTAAAACCTGCCGGAACACTCAATTAGTATAATTGTATTAGTGTAAACATCTCACATACTCTCCTTTCATTAAACCACAACAATCTTGATACAACATCCCTTATTTCCAATCTGGGATTAATAAAGAACATCTTAGCTTATCTTATTTTACAGCCAAAGAAAATTGTGTCAAGATGGCAGTTTTAAGTTACATTCATGTTTATTAGTATGGTCTTAATGTACAAGGACTAGTGAGTGTAAATGGGCCCCACAATGCACACTGTTCCACATCCAGCGAGTCTTTTACTTCATTTTTAAAAATAAATAAATATAGCATGCCTGTCTGTGCATTTACCTTACCTCCTTAGCTGTACATGGCTTGGCCTTCATCATGGTATGTAAATAAACACACCGTTTGTGTAGTCCTCGGGTCAATTTAAGACAGAAAGTAATTAACTAAATATTCTGTTTCCACAGACCGAGCAGAAGCAATGCTTTGTCGATTAGAAACAACGTTGTTCAGCAGGAAACCTAGTCAGTTAACCAAGTGTGACCAGTTAATAAGCACACACGCACGCAGACACACACACCCACACACACCCACACACACACACACACACACACACACACACACACACACACACACACACACACACACAGGAAGAGGCATACAAGAACAAGAACAAACACACACACACACACACGAAGTGGCATACACTTACAAACACACACACACACACACACACACACACACACACACACACACACACACACTGGCTGTTCAAGGACACTAACCATTGAAGTGTGTATGTTGTGTATTTTTGCTTTTGAGAGCTGGGAGCTGTACACCTGTAACTATTAGCACTGTGTAACTGTGTCACTTAGTATGTTCACTGTTCTGGTTTAAACTCATTTTAAGCTTCTCAGCTCAACAAAGACCAATGGCATTTGCGTTTTAGCTACAACATAATGGTGCAACATTAATGTGTATTGGCCAGAACTCTGCTGAACATGATGTTCACTGGACGAACCACCTTGCTGATTGAAGTTCAGTGTAGAAATTGTATGTTAACAATAGAACGGTCCCGACCACACCACAAACAACCCCAGTAGAGAATACCCGCATTAAGAACCCCGGGGCAAAATGGTCACGGAGAAAGGTAAACAACTGAAGGTGCTCTCCCCCACCCGGAGTTAAAACCACGCGGGGTTTGTCCCGCGACCCCAACATCAATATTGTAGGCTAGACCTTTATCTGCAGGGGTTTCTTAGCACCAGTACAGATTGTATCACGGACAACCTCACTTACTGGTTCGATTATTATAATTTACAACAACGAAACTGGACGAGAATCGAATTAGTCGACATTGTACATTGTAGGTAGAGCCAAAAGCGTTGTACATTTTAAGGATTAATATACGCGCGCGTGTGTGTGTGCGAGTGCGCGCACACGTGTAACTGCTAAATGTATAAATTAAGTAGTAAGGAGTAAGTAGTATTAAGTATTAAGTAGTAGGAGTCAAATACTGAAAACGACAACACAGACGAAAAGCATATATTAAGCTAGTATGGTATCTTTCAATTACTTCAGAATGCAACAGTAAAGGGTATTACCATCTATTTATGGATGACTGTGTAGACTGAAGTGACATATATTCGTGATTGAGTAGTAAAGCAGATTATCACTCTGTCTGCCTTGCAGTGACATTTTGGCTGACCACAATATTCGGTTGACAATGGTCCTATTCACCTCGGTCTCCCATTGGATGAGAGAGTGCTACGTGTACAATAGTGAGCAGCAACAGGTACCTCTCTCACACGTGACAGTGATCGCTCATCCCGCAGAGTGGCAAGAGCGTTGTGCGGTCCGCTAGAATAACGTTTGATAATTGTATCGTCACTTTCGTTGTGGTATTATTAGGGTTTGATTGATTGACGGCTAGATGGTGGACGTTCGTTGTTCCTGAAAACCAGGAGGTTCGGAGGAGTTGTCAAGAGAGGTAATAGAATGAAACATTTACTTTTCAATTCACTCATTTAGGACTTAAAAAAAAACAATATATATATATTCTGATTTAGGACCCGTGAGTTAAACAAAAGAGCTCAAGTGTTAAAGTAGTTAAAAACGAGTCAAATAAATAAACCTGTTTTAATTATAAACGCACAACTTTATATATTTAAATCATGTCCCTCTCTTTATTTGGCTGCGCTAGCTCTGTTTGAGCTAAACTATATCGACCTTGTTAATCAAAGTGGTTCAGGCAAATTTTGAAAGGACAATGTACTTTTACTACAATGAAGTATTTCAACGTATTACACTAAACGTATGCTAAAACCTTTCACTATCTGTCCAATTCTAGATTATTTGTTTACAATAGCCAGATTCTGAACTTCACACCAGTCGTGTTGAAAAAGTGTTTATGATGCAGAACAGCGTGTCTGCTTGCTTTAGAGTTTGCTTTGTGAGTCTAACCTTGAGGTGGGCACTTTTATCAGGGTTCCAGCTGGATAAGTGAGTGATAGATTACAGGCCAACATCATGGAGTTTTCACACTGCCCAGGGCTGATTAGATACAGCAGACTGGAGGATACCTGGCTCTTGAAATTGGATGGTTCGGTACGCTCAGTCGGCTGACATAAGAATATATAATTCTCCATCTCCCTCTGTTCTTATCCATCCTTATTGTACTCTCCATGACTGCTACTGTTATGAGCCTTTTTTGTATTTCAATAGAGGAGATCATGCACTCATCCAGAACCATTCAATTAAACTCATCAGGTTGGTGCCACTCATCGTCTCTCGGGCCCGG
Source organism: Lota lota (assembly GCA_026745465.1). Lineage (NCBI taxonomy): Eukaryota > Metazoa > Chordata > Actinopteri > Gadiformes > Lotidae > Lota > Lota lota. The sequence goes on along the minus strand of JACYXH010000292.1, from coordinate 3,296,415 downwards.
TTGGATCTGGGTGAGCTCATCACTGTTGCGGCAGACCAGGTAGAGGCGGAAGGAATGAAGTCCAAAGGGAAGGCTGTGAAATCGTCCAGGAGGCCCTGGTCCGATGCCAGCCCAGACCCGGCGCTGGAGGACCCAGACACCGAGGTTGAAGCCGGTACGTCCAGCGAACAGGAGGAGGGTGACTCCGAGGCCTCGGCGCCCACCGGCGGCTCGTGGCGAGGCTCCCTGCGGAGTGACGGCCGGGACCGACGCAACGGGACTGGCGGCAAGGGACGAGGGGGAGGCGGGAGACGGCGGCGCCAGCGTGGCGCGGCCACCACGGAGCGCAACGTCCGCCGCCTGGAGAGCAACGAGCGGGAGCGCCAGCGCATGCACAAGCTGAACAACGCGTTCCAGGCGCTGCGCGAGTCCATCCCCCACATCAAGACGGAGAAGAAGCTGTCCAAGATCGAGACGCTGACGCTGGCCAAGAACTACATCAAGTCCCTGACCACCATCATCCTGGGGATGACCGGGGCGTGCCTGCCTGAGGGCGAGGCCCAGGCGGAGGAAGCCAAGCTGCTGCAGTGCTACCAGCGGCACCTGGAGGAGGAAGGGGAGGAGGGCCTGACCCAGTTCCTCACCCACACGCATAGTTTCAGCCAGGGCAGCTAACACAGAGCTAACTGTGCTAGCTGGTTAGCGAAGGACCCGGGGGCCCCTGGGCAGTCCCATTTTTAAAGGGGAGTCACTTCCTGTTTTGTTCAGAACCATAACCACAAGTGTCAAGGGTTCTGATCAAAACATTTGTATATGACAAGGGATACATCCAGTTATGATCCGAGTACGTGGTGGATGAAAGAGGACATCCGTGAGGGCTTGTACCCCGATACTGTGAATATTAAACTGGGCACTCTCATTCTCAGAGAAGTCCTGGAGGAATGGGTGGTTTTTGGAGATAAAGGGTAATCATTCCTTCAGATATACCTTGAAACTTCACTTCACTCTATTTATTATAAATGAGAGATGAATGCAAAGACAGAGACAAACTTTGTTTGTTGTATCTATTTGTTTGTGCTGTGTGCCAACAAATGCCCAACAAAACTGCTATGGTTTTGTTAATTGTTCTGTCCATTTCTAATGTGCTGAAGTTGAAGCAGAGAGACTGAGCGACGGCTGCTGTTCAGCTCAGTAAGTTTCTCTCGTGTTATCAGTGAAAATTACCTGCCAATCGTAGCCTCAGGTGCCAACTGCCAGTCAACTGGGACAACAGGCAGTTTCCAGCGACAAATATTGCAATGTTTAAAGTAGGTTGAAAATCTAGTTTGAGAATATTTACAGAAGAGAATTTGCTACTTTGAGTTTGCCTTAACTTTGGCCAAAAGGTGTTTGGATTTAGTGGTGTTTAAGTTGTCCTTCCTTACAAACCAAGCAGAAGTCAATTTTGAGGTGCCAATATTTGAGTGGACATTTTCTTCTGTGATGTTGATATTTCATTTCCCCCCCACAAAAAATCTAAAATAATGACAATTAAGTATCATGGAAACGAAAGGAATTTGAGAATGTTTTTATCAATAAACACATTTATTTATTGACAAAAAGTTAGTTATTCACCATGCATAGCAGAGAATTGTAGAATGGACTTGCCAAAGAGTAGCAGCTCAGTCGTTTGAGCTGAGCTATCCGTTAACAGAGAATGCTCTGTAGTTACCTTATCAACGACACGCTTATCATGTCTGGCCACATTGTCCTAACATATTCACAGATGGCCATTTTATTTTACATAAACTAATCGCCTTGAGTGATGCAGTGGTTGTAATGTCTGTCTAAAAGAGATTTTTTAATATTCCTCGCACTTTCTTACTCCTAATAAATATACATTATTCCATCTCGACATACCAGCATGACATTATGACATGATATTCAACACCAATATTATACAGCTCAAGGAAACAGACTTGCGTCCTACTCATCATTCCACGCTTGCTTTTAGTTCTTTTTCTAAGAGCAAGCGTGGAATGAAGTTTTTCTTTCATGCATTACATTACTATTTTTTTTTCCTGAGAAAAGGGATCAATCACGAGATCAACACTCCCGTCTTAAGAAATAATAACGATCCACACCCTGTGATCCCTCCCACCCCATGGCAGAAGGGTCCATTGTATCTCATCTATGGAGGATGACGGCACATTTCCTGACATTAGCACTGAAATGTGACAATGGATCTGCTGCAGGTAGGGGGTAAGGGGAAACACAGCGTACAAGCATTATCGAACATGAAGTCAGGGTGACCCTAAAATGTAGCATTGTCTCGTCCAGTCAGTGTGGTTAAAACTACATTGTTGTGACCTAAAGCATCTTCTTCAGTGTGTGCTATGTAATATAACAGCTGCTATTACGGGCAGTTTAGATGCCAAAGTCACTATTAAGTCACTGTTCACGAATACATTCAAGATTCCGCTCTATAAAACTTTAACCTAGTCCCTCGGCAGCCTTGTTCTCAATAACCACAAACATAAATAAACTTATTAAATATACATCAAGACATGTTAGTTCGACAACAATGCAACTTTTGGCTTATGATAGTGGTCAAAGTGTCCTAAGAAAGATATACAACTAAAATAATATATAAGGGGGATTCAACAACTTAATAAAAGGGAATCTTTCCAGCACAGAATCTTTAGTTAAATCCAAAATGTATAAAAGTATATTGCACCTTTAAAAAGAACACCAAAACATTGGGTAGATTGGTGGCTCAACCCACTAGGCGGCTAACCATAAAGGTAATTCCCTCTCTTTCAATCGTCTGTCTTCACACATGAGATGTGAAGTAGTATCTTTAACAGTTTTGAGTTGGAGAGGGAACAGCTTAGCATAATTAACTACAGCCAAATGTGTGCATTGTGGAATGTTTTAAAGCATAATCCTACGTTGTACATTGTTCAACAACATACATTATGAGGGTGTATTGGCTGCGCGTGTGTTTGGTTCCTGACTCGCATCCACTGCTTGGCTAGCATCCCCAAGCGCTGCCATTGGCTCCCTCTAGGTTGTGGGTGGGGTTTGGAATGCCACGAGCTGGAAGTGATTGGTCTGTTAGAGAGGGTAGGCTGATCCGTGGCGGATCCATTGAGTTCCCTCTGATAGAGACGTGGTCCCAACCACCCTAAACAAAATGGAGGTAGGCGCTTAATGAACAAAACAGCTTCTAGCTGCACACGGACATACATTGACATACGACTCTGGTGTAAGTACAGAGGTACACAGTGGCGCTATGATGAATGGCACGTGCCCTTACCCCTATGCCGTAGTCCCAGGACTGTCCTTTGGGGTCCTGGGGCTGGACTCCCAGCCGATGACACACCGTCCCACAGCTCAGACTGTGGCTGCCCTGCACCTTGTCGGCTATGATCCACACCTACGCAGAGAACACACACAACCGCAACGCACAACCGCACACAGGCACAACAGTGAGAGAGCGCTTCATTTTTGCGCGCAACGAGGTGTCCTTTAAGTAAGATATTTAAAAGAAAAAACGTATGAAGATGTAAACAATACTTTTCCTGATGTAACTAGACAATGCTAGATGGAAATCATTTGAATCCTTCGAATCAAATTGCATACTTCAAATACGATTATTTTCACATACCCTTTTTACAGAGGGGTCTTCGTAGGACAAACACAGGCGTCACTCATAATAATAATAATTATGCTCCTTCTGTGTACCAGGGCACGGCTAGTAGACTTACCTTCACTAGTTTAAGTCTACCACCCGTGCCCTGGTACATAAAAGTAGCAGACCCATAATTAGTGTAATGAGTGACACCGGTGTTTGTCCTACCTGTTACGACCTCTGTGAAAAGGGTCCATTATAGGCGATTAGCAACAACACAGATACAATTTAAGAGAATATGTAAGACCCAATAAAACGACATTGTGGCCTGAAAGATGATCTATGGTAGTGTGAATGGTAGCTGGGTTGCTGATACCTGATCCAGAGGGCCAACCGAGACCTTGCGAACATTGTCAGAAATGTGCTCCCAGGAGGATCCCTGGGGGTAGCTGGGAGTCACGTCCTGACGGTACCACAGGTTACCTGGACGACAGCATAACCCGTGGCAGTGACAACATAGAAATATGAACATTTTCAGGATCATAGATTTACATTTGGTCATTTGGCAGAGCCTTTATCCAAAATGACTGCTTTGTTCTTACAAGAACAAAGAATAAAAATCAAAGAATTTTCTAAATTTGCTCTTACTATATATACACACTGTATATAAATATATATAATAGGTCATTACTATGACAGTTGTTTGGAAAGAGGGTGAAAGTGAAAGTCACAATTCTGTGAAATGCAACCATTTTACCGTTTTCATCCACAGCGCAGATGGACGTCCTTCCTACTGAGACCTGCTTCAACTTCTGTTTGGGTGGCGAAGGGATGTGGTACCAGCACTCTCCTGCAGGGGGTGACCAACCACACACACCGTTAGCTTCCTCAGAACACAGCCATTTATCACTGTATCATCCAAAAATAATGAACCCACATGCATTCAGCTGACCCAACTTTACATGTACATGTTGGGCCACCGTGTAAAAAACAACGTGCCCACCACCCCCACCCCTTCCTCGACCAACCTGCAGGATTCTTGGTGGACACAGAACCCCTGTAGAACGCGGAACCGTCCCTGGCGATGGCCCACACCTGGCTGGCCCCTCCGATGGAGACTGACTTGAAGGCCTGGTCCGTTCCCACGTGTAGCCATGACGACCCCTGGGAGACGAACACAGGGCAGGTGGTGCTAAGAAACTAGGAGGTACTCCACCCGCCTGTCTCTACGGGGGCCGTTTATTTATTATCAGAGTGACTACAGATCCATGTCATTAATGAGCATGGGTGAAGCATCTTGTTCTAGGATGCTTACAGCTAGGTTGTAGACATAGGGAATGGAACCCAATTCCTTTCAGCTTGGAGTTTCCATTCAAAACCAAATACATACACTCTAACCCTATACACATTATTCTTTGGAGGAAAGTCCTAGAAGGTACAATTTTATGTATAACTTCCCACATTTCATCATCAACACAGATCAGAGAAGTCTGTGTGTGTGTGTGTGTGTGTGTGTGTGTGTGTGTGTGTGTGTGTGTGTGTGTGTGTGTGTGTGTGTGTGTGTGTGTGTGTGTGTGTGTGTGGTCCACTCACGGCAGGTGTCAGTGTGGTGACCCCAAGTCGACACAACACGTCCCCCTTGTTGCTGATGGCCCACAGGGGCACCACCTCCACGCTGCTCTGAGCAGCACATGGGAGGATGCTCACGTCACTCAAAGCAATGGGCGGGACTTCCTGCCATGGCCCTGTGGTGGTCAGTTTACACTTCCTGTTGAAATAAATTACACCAAATAAATGTTAGTGGCTTCCCATTTACTCTAGAAATTAGGTAAATAAACTAATTTCAGACTATTGTTATAACATATCCTAAGAATTCATATAGTTGTCCACTTTTTTGTATTCAACAATCAAGATAGAAAAGTAAATTCTGTATTTATATAGTCTTTTCAATCTTAATCATTAAATTATTGTTTTAATTTTTAATTGATTGATCACTGAATAAAAAGGTTCCTTTTTGTATAATATTTATGTAAACCTTTGAAAAGCCTTAATTCTGAGTTTCAATAATCTTTTACATTCAGTTTGTCTTGCAACAGCAAGAGTGGTCTGCCATAAAGAAAGTGCTTATTACTAAACGTATTACATCAATGTGGAGGACGAAACAATACCTGGCCCATCGCCTCCTACGCACAAAGTCCTTCAAGGTCTTATAGCCGTGGTAGGACCTGCAGGGAGAGGGAGAGGAGAGAAGGAGACTGTGATCTCAGCAGTTTACTTCAAGCTCATTTGAATGGGTGACGTCAGCAGAAAGAGGAGGGGCATAACGGTGACTCTTACGCAGGGAAATCTGCAGCGTACTGCCATCCCTCTCGGTCTGTCCCTTCAGAGACACCATAGTCCACCGCCCAATCAGACACCTGCATACAGAAAAGACAGGATGCTAACTCCCAAGGGTTGGACTTTATTTCTGTGACTATGATTCTATATGTTGCTGGGGACCATCAATAATCCTCTGTGATTTTCCATCTATAAAGACCAAGGTAGTGTGGAATAGCAACATAAATTGTCAATAGATCATATAAATAAAGAGAAACAATTATTACTACTATAAAGAACTTTAAATACTTGGTAAATTTTCAACAATGCAGGGAATGTCCAACTTGAAGTGTGTGTGTTTGTGTGTGTGTGTCTCACCCATGTCCAGTGCGGAGAGGGGGTTGTGGTGTGGGCCTTGGTGCACTCATGCAGACCAGAAGCATCGCTCCACATGTATCGGTCTGTTGGAAGACCTCTGAACAAACAGAAACACACAGCATTTACAACAAGGCACCAGAGAGACACATGAAACTTCTATAACATGCATTTGTGTCAAATAATATTTGTTCGGTCCATTTGATACAGACTCTTCGGGCATGAGACTTGCGTCATGTATGTTACCTTGTAAGTTACATTTTAAGTTGAAAACAAACTCAAAAATCCTGAATTTGTTATGACGTACTGGGATAACAGGATAATGGAGGATCCTCAGCCAAATATATAGTATACAAAATTCCTTTGGCACAGAGCTGCCTTTTCTGTCCCCTACTGGTTACAAACCTTATTACGGACGGTAACCACCCCACAATAGTCGTGCTCGTTGTGAGTCCGTATGTGAGGCCAAATTCATCGCATTGCCTGGTAAGTAAAATTACACAGTAGAGGTACATTACCCTAGTAAACGTGCATTACCCTGGTACTGGACCATTCTATTACCTGTTGGTGTAGCCTGTGACCGGGTTCCATCGCTGGTTCTCATAGATGTAGACGCTCTTGACGTCCGTCTGAGTGTAGATGTTGTCCGTGCTGCTGGCCAGGCCCTGGAAGATGCCGCCACCGTAGCCGCCGGTGTGCACCCAGGCGGTGTGGTCGTAGCCAATGCCCCACACCACCCCTACGCTGTTGCACTCCACCAGGCGAAGGTGCCCCCCCACCTGCCGCCAGAACCTGACCAACAGAAATGTGGAATGAAAGGTTTTTGGTTTATTTTCTACAAACTACTGAAGGTCTTGGACCAGAACATAACTAGCAATAAAGATGCATCAATGTAGGCTTCCAAGTGCTGGAGTTTTCAAACTGTTCCTACAAACTACAAAGTACTCATGGTAACAATCGACTGGACATTATATTTTACAAAAACATCCAATGGCAAGACATTTGCAACAATCGAATGGTTAACGGTTGTGGACTAAGAGAGATCAGTCAGGTCTGTTCACTGTAAGAAGTGGTACCCCTGATCATGTAAATTACATAATTTAATCAGGTTTGGCTCCCTCGGGAGATGAGTAGATGAGTGTTCTCACATTTGTTCGCAGGGGGTGGGGTAGGGCAAGGCCTCCAGAGCAGGGCTGGGCTCGCTGACGAAGATGTCCCCCCTGCAGGTGACCGACCAGATGGCCTGCTTGGAGGGGGGACCCTGGATCCCCCTGGAGTCACAACAAGACACACTCAACAACGCCAGCTGGGTGGGGAAGGGGGAGGGGGTGAGAGGAAGAAAGGGATGGACGAGAGATGGAGGTGGAGGGAGGCAGGAAGAATTAGGAGAGGAGTGAGAGTGGCAGAAGAATGGGTCAGAGACAGATTGAGAGAGGTTATAAAAAGCCCCAGACTTCAAGGAAACACAAAACTTTAGTGTGAACTCACTTCACACTAAACTCACTTCACACTTCACATGTGTGAACTCACTTCACACTAAACAAGGTTCTAAAAGCGCGGAGAGAAAGCTTTATTCATTTAAAATGAGAATCCGTTTTTATAGATAGACATTGTATTTGATGCTTTTTCACATCTCTAATATAATACATGTAACCTATGTGTTGATCATGGGTCCAAAGCACTCTCCTTTAGCTAAGGTAACTATGATGCTAATGTTTATTCTCTCTCACTTGGGAGTGGCAATGTTGGATTTATTTTAATCTCCTCGGTGATCCCCACCCAAAGAACCGTCTTATTATTTTTTATTTGGATAATTTGGACCTCACCCAGTCGTGCATCTCTAACTCTGTGGAGGCAGCCAATCGGATTGGCCACCTCTGCTTGGTCCTTTCTGCTGTGTAGATGGCGAACGTGTGTTTAGCGTCGTTCAGCACAGGCACCAAGATGGTCACCTCGTTGACGAAGGCATGCAAGTACTGGGTGGAAGGAGAAGAGAGGGAGTACAAAAGGTGCAGCAACAGTAAATATGATTTTTACAATTATTGACAGCCTGAGGGTTATGAACAGAGGAGTTAATCTCAATATGGATCTTATGCACACGCAAACACAACACACACAGAAACTGAAACACTGTGTCAAATAAAACTAGGTGACTCACAAGGTGCCCTAAATAGCAAAATCCAACACAAACAGAATGGTACACGAGTACACAAACCACCTGCCGCTCTGCAAATAAACAATAAACGAGTTACGCACACAAAAACCTATGAATTTCTCTCTCTCTCTCCCTCTCTCTCCCTCTCTCTCTCCACTCTACCTTCTTCTCCTCATTGAAGTTGTAGTAGAGGAAGAGGATGCCGTCCTTGTTGCCGTCCGGGCCAGAGAACTGCTCCAGGGCGAAGCGCACATCCACCCACTTGTGGGGCTTCCAGTCCCTCCACCACTGCATGGTGCCCTTCTTCACCCAGACCGACTGCCCAGGAGGGGGGAGGAGAGGAGAGAGGTGATGAGGGGAGGAAGGAGGAAAGAAGAGGGAGGAGAAGAGGAGAGGGAAGGAAGACATTTTGATATAAAAAATACAAATACATAAATGGAAGAGTGCAAAGATGACTCTAAATCAAGTCAATCAAAGTAAGTAGTAAGTAAATCAACGATTGTCAGAAGGCATGGAAGTAAGAACAACGAATGGGTGAATGAGTGCCTTAACAACGAATGAGTGTGTGACAATTAATTCTGATATACGAGTAAATGAAAGAAAAAGGAACCAAGGGAAAGCAGTAAAAGAGAGGGATCAAGGATTGAGAAACAGACGACAGCGATGATGAATGGCTTGTCATTTGAAACTACCGCTGTGTGTACCTGCTCCACAGCCTGCTCATAGTGTCTGAAGTTCTCCATCTCTCTTTTGGACCTCTGGCCCAGCTGCTCTAGGATCTGCTGGTGCCAGGCCGCCGTCTGGCCCGGGCTGATGGACAGACTCATGTTCTGGACGGACTGGGCCAACGCTGTCCACAACAACGACAAAACATGTTTAGTACTTCAGCTAGTTAGCAGACGCTTTTATACCAAGCAACTCACAGTGATTCTAGTTGTAGATACAGGTCATGAATGAGCAAGGCAGGTGGTTAGGGCATCTTGTTCCTGGAGGCCTACAGGTCGACTCCAGACACTGGGGTTCAAACCCACAGAGTCAAACCACCACTCACCAGTAGGATACCTGCCTGCACTGTTCACAATTCCTCAGCGTTACAAACATAAAAAACATTGCTAATGGCTACCACAATTCAGATCAATGGACCTCTCTCCACGCCAGATAAATAGACACATAGACGGACACGGAGACCGAGAGACAATAGATAGGGACATAGACAGACAGAAAAATACAACACAGTTCAACCCACCACCTGAGGTCCCAGGGCAGCTGAACCAGTTGAGCTGAGAGTGGGAGTCCACGGAGCAGCCCCCCCCGCTGACCCAGGCCCACATGGGGGGTCCGTCCTCCCCGTAGGGCTCCTCCTCCAGGGCCAGCGAGTACGTCACCACGGACGACAGGCTGCAGGTGTCCGCGCAGGAGTCCAGTACTGCCCCCCCGGGGGCCCCCTCAGCCACGGGGTCCGGCTGGCTCTGCGTCTCCTCCAGGTCCACGTTGCTCCAGAGCAGGCCCCTGGACTGGCTGGAGGGGAGGGCCGGCGCCGGAGAGGAGGAGGTGGGGGGCTGCCCGGGCTTGCCGTGCTCCCCGGGGAGGAGCTCCTCCTCCTGGGTGGGGAGCCCGGCGGCTGAGGGGCCCCCAGTCTCGGCCCGGTCGGAGAGGAGCTCGGAGATGAAGCTGTCGCTGGTCACCTTGGGGAGGCTGCGACATTTGAGGTGGGCATCGGCGCCGAGGTCAGCCAATGGGGGTCGGGGGGCGTTGCCGGGGGCGTGGCCGGGGTCCACTACGTGAGCGTCGGGGGTTGGCGGGGTGGGGGAGCCCCCCGCGGCCGCTCGTTCCCGCTCTGTGTCAGAGTCCGCGTCGCTGGCCGCTGATTGGCCGCGCACCTCGCCGGTGAAGAAACAGCCGGCGCTACAACGCGTTGGGAATATAGCACACGAACCGAGGAATCAGGAGATTGTTGGGTTGTTTTTATGGATTTCCATATAGTGTATATGCAAAGTGTGCCTCACGGCTGCTCCTACCACCACTGAACAATAGACGTAATCACTATGCTTGCCTTGGAGTGTATGCGTGTGCAAACACAAGTGAGGGTGTGTGAGGGGGTTTGAGTGTGTGTGTGTGTGTGTGTGTGTCTGTGTCTGTGTGTGTCTGTGTGCACATGTATGCTGCAATACATTCAATAGGCCCTCCCCCTTACAACGCTTAAATGTAAAGACTTTAGAGTCAATGTTTATGGATTGATAGGGTGATGTGTGTGTGTGTGTGTGTGTGTGTGTGTGTGTGTGTGTGTGTGTGTGTGTGTGTGTGTGTGTGTGTGTGTGTGTGTGTGTGTGTGTGTGTGTGTGTGTGTGCACTACCTGTGGAGGCTGCTGGTGCTGGCACTGGAGTGGGAGCGCTCGCTGTCTCTGGGTGCACTCACAGCTCGCCACGCTTTCCCGCTCAGCTCGCTGGCGGTCACGCCCTGCCGCTGGTACAAGCCCCGGTCCGCGCTGCCCAGCGCCCACACCTGCGGTCAAAACAAGCGCACCGTGGAACCTTACTCAACCCAGCTCTCACGCTATAGCGACGGCTTGGAAGATCTCCATTTGGAAGATCTCTTTACAACAATCGGTTCAAGACATGCATTTCTTGATCAATTGATAATAGAAAAAGTATCGTTCTGGGTTAAAAATCACTATTGTACCTCAGACACTCGCATTCAATTCAAGCATGTTTCATCTTTTTTATCGTGTTCAAATTTCAATATATATTTGATCCCAGTTTCTATTTAAAAGTTTACATTCCAATTACAAGGTACTTCAAAAGGTGACAAAGATGACAATATGTTCTCAACAGTATTTCCTGTAACTCTTGTTTAGGATTCTACTAAAACCAGTGGGCTGGGACTCGCCTGGTCGTTGAGGCCCACGTTGACCATGATCATCTCCCCCACCATGCCAATCCAGCCGGTGCCACACGGGTTGTGGGAGTTCACGCCTCGCCTGAACCACACCTTGGTGGACACAGGACGATGGAAGTCACAGCCAATGATGAGTGATCAATAATCGGTAAAACACGAATATATTATTATAATCAACTTATAATCAATTATTGGTGCGCAGTGACGTTTACTATTTTTGCTACAGTTTATATTTTCTTGCTTAAATTATTGTCCAAACCGAGCAAACGTGTGTGTGTGTGTGTGTGTGTGTGTTTGTGTGTATACGTGCGATATACATCCCACACCTTGTTGTCCTTGGTTACAGCCCACACCACATTGACCCCTACTGCCACGCCGGTGGCTCCCACAGTGCTGGGAGAATCCACTACTGTCCAGGCAGTACCTGACAAGCACCCACACACACTTCCTGTCATTTAACAAATTAAAAGCGGACCAAAACCCCTTATCTCCCTATTTTACAATCATTATAATTTCGTAATAAAAACACACCCATCATTGTGACATTTTCCACCACCCAGTATCCAGTACCCCCCACCCAGTACCCACCAACCAGTACCCACCACCCAGTACCCACCAACCAGGACCCACCACCCAGTAGCCCCCACCAAGTACCCACCACCTCCCATCCAGTACCCACCACCCAGTACTCACCACCCAATACCCACCACCCAGTACCTACCACCCGACAGCCAGTACCCACCACCCAGTACCCACAAAGCGGGACCCACCACCCAGTACCCCCCACCAAGTACCCACCACCCAGGACCTATCACCCGACAGCCAGTACCCCCCACCCAGTACCCACCACCCTGTACCCACCACTCAGTAACCCCCACCCAGTACCCCCCATCCAGTACCCACCGCTGGGGCAGTCGCGGCAGATCCCCTCCCTGACGACCAGCTGGCCCTCCCACAGCACCGCCCACACCAGGTCCCCTGGCCCACAGCTGATCTGCACCACCTCCCCGGGCACAGATGCCTCCGTCCAGGACGAGCCCTCGGGATTATGGTGATGGATGCCCTCCCTGTACCACACCTGGGTGGAGGAGGTGGAGGAGGGAGAGACAGAGAGACCGGGAGGGAGAGATGACGCCCAGATAGTCGGAATATGTTCAAAGAGAAAGATTGGTATACAGCAGGAGGAGATGAAACAGGAGAGACAAAATTGTTGTTGTTTCAATGTGCTTTAAAAACTGGCATATTGGTGTGTATGTGTATTTGCCTGTACATGTGTGCCTGTTTGCTTGTGTGTGCGTGTTTGTGTGTATGTCAACTCATGAACCTGCTTGTCAGTGTGTGTGTATTTCTGCACTTATGCAAATATGTGTATAAATGCGTGTGTGTGTATGCGTGAATGTGTGTATACGTGTTTGTGTGTATATGCAAGTATGTGTGTGTGTATATGCGAGAATGTGTGTGTGTATGTGTGTATACATGCATATTTGTATGTGTGTGTATTTGTGTGTGTGTGTGTGTGTGTGTACATGCTTGTGTGTGTGTGTGTGTGTGTGTGTGTGTGTGTGTGTGTGTGTGTGTGTGTGTGTGTGTGTGTGTGTGTGTGTGTGTGTGTGTACCTTGCCCTGCAGGGACACGGCCCACAGTGAGAGCCGGCCCCTGGGCTCCTCGCTGATCTCCCAGCCCCCACAACTGATGTCACTGACGGGGTCCGGGAGGGCTGAGTGCTGGGAAGGGATCTGTCAGCACAGGAGGAGAGACGCAGGTGATCACACAGACACACTATACACAATACCACACACACACACATTTACACACTATACACAATACCAGACACACACACACTATACACAATACCAGAAACTCACACACATAGACACATTTATGCACAAGTGCATGTATATACACACACACACACACAAACCCACACATTACCAGACACAACATAATACCACACAAACACACACCACTCAAACATGCAATATAATTTGTGCCACTCAAACATGGAACACGACACCGCATATAACACACACACAAACACACACACACACACACACACACACACACACACACACACACACACACACACACACACACACACACACACACACACACACACACACACACACACACACACACACACAGTGAATAACAAGAAAGCCCTTGTCCACCCACCTTAGCCCAGCTGTCTCTGGCCTTGTACCTTCTGTAGCGCAGCCAGCGCCTGCGCCGCACGCAGGAGTTCCACTTCTTGTCCTTGGTGTAGGTGGCCGGGAAATCCATGGCGTAGGTCCAGCCCTGTGGACCAACCAGCACACAGAACCACGTCAGTACTGAGCTCACGGCCGATCAAGGATGGAGACACGCGGAGGAGGATAGACTGTGTGGGTGGGCAAATAGATGTTTTTGGAAGTTTCATTCATTGAAAAATAAAGAGAGAACATGACAATGGGTGAATATATATGTTTTTTTTTTTTTCATAAAATGTGAAATATGGGATAGGTTGATATATGGGGAATAAGAGAGAAAGAAATGTGGAAAGAGAGATAGAGCCAGAGAGAGAGAGATAGAGAGACACAGAGCCAGAGACAAGAGAGAGAGAGAGAGAAAGAGAGAGAGAGAGAGACAAGAGAGAGAGAGAGAGAAGAGAGAGAGAGAGAGAGAGAGAGAGAGAGAGAGAGAGAGAGAGAGAGAGAGAGAGAGAGAGAGAGAGAGAGAGAGAGAGATTGTGAAAGACAGAGAGCTGGCGAGAGGGTGAGACAGAGATAGACGAGAGACTATTTAATGTAGCGGGGAACTGAAAGAGATGAGAGACCCAGATGTGGCAAAAAAGCGGACGGACGGACATCCCTGGCTGCTCACCCCTTTCTCGGTGGGCTCCGCCTCAAAGTTCTCGTCCACGTACCAGTCGGCCTCCCACTCCCAGCCGCTGGACGGCAGCCCGAAGCTGTCCAGCGGCTGATGCACCAGACCCGTGACATCACTCCACTGCCAGCGGTCGCTGGGCAACAGGCGCTCTGAGAATCCGTCCACGGGATTCCATCGCTAGCAGAAGGACACACAGACAAACAAGTAGGCCGATTGTTGTAGTACAACGTAGAAGAAAAATATAACCCAATATAGACTATATTGCATTTTGGAAGTATATTGCTTTACTTATTCAACTATGTTTTTGGAATAATCCAGCCAAAAGGTACCGGGTTCAATTCCCAACATCTGCAGCCTAACCTGCAGGCATCCTTGAACAAGACACCTCTCCTGTACCAATTACCTAATCGGTTTTCCGATCGTTTTTTTTATCCAAAGTCCCTTTGGATAAAAGTGAACGCTTAATGAACCCAACCAGGGAACCAGAGAAAGGGTCCTATCATATTCTGGGGCCCGTTCTCATCAAACTCCTGATCCTAAACATGTTACTAACCCCCACCAGGAACACCCTCAGCAACCAGACTGAAGTCTAAAGTGGAGAACCCACCTGGTTCTCGTAGGTCTCCTCCTGGTAGCGGATGGACAGGTCCGAGGCGTGTACGTTCAGGTAGATGTCGTGGTCGCACGCGATGCCCCAGCAACACTGCGCTGCCGCGGCGACGCGCTTGAACTCCAGCTGGGCATCGTGGCACTGCTCCCACTGCTGCCCCCCAGTTGACAGGCGGTAGACGCGGCCGCACACGTCCACCGCCCACAGCAGAGACACGGGCATGGCTCTGCAGATGCTCCCAGCACCTGGGCAACCGAGATGGAGCGGGCGAGCTTAAGAGATAGAGAACGAGAGAGATAAGAGATAAGTGGGGAGAGGGAGAAAGAGAGAGAAAGAGAGAGACCGACAGAGAGAGAGATGGAGCGAGAGATTTTTAACATAGCTTTACTAAAAATGTATTTTACAATTGCCTTATTCGTTTGGCTAATTGAACGTGTGCAATATAGAAATACACACAGCCAGGGGATTTGCAATACACTCTTTAGCTTGACCTCTTTCAGTTTTCTGCTAAAGTAGATGGCTTGTACAAACAAAACGTCGATCCATTGATCAATCATGAGCATGAGAGCAATAGTGAGAGAGAGAGAGAGAGAGAGAGAGAGAGAGAGAGAGAGAGAGAGAAGTGGGGTAGAGAAGGTCAAGGAGAAAGACGGATCACCCTCATGATGAAGAAGGGGAGGTTGGAGTTTTCACAACAAAAACTAAAAAGGGAAGGACAAGTCGAGAGAGTAAGAGAGGAAACAGTGAGGGCAGGGTTAACGCTAAGCTCAAATGGAGATCTTGAATCATTAATAAAACACCCTGTATACACATGACAGAATTGTCAAAAAAAAATTTTTTACATCTATGGGACTAGTGTCCCTTAAAGTAGGCCTACTACCAACCTAATAGGAGACAACAGCCTTAGGCTACAACTAGCTGAAGGAGGAGACTTAATGATCCGTGCAAATCAGAGTGTAAAGCTGCTGACCTTTCTGTCAACGTCTCTCCTAGGGTTTGTTTGTGTAAACGCTGCGTTGTCCTGAATTATACCAACGTCAACGCACTTTCTATTTTGGCAAATAGTTTATTTTTCCAATTAGACGTGAGGAAACACAGAATGCGCGCAATTATAGGTCCCTACACCACGACTGGTGTTTAGACAAGGGAGACACTGTTAACTGTGGGTGAAATGGATGACCCTGACAGTATACTGAATACTCTAATTCAGATACAATTTCATACCATCACTATATATTAGTACATTGTGATGAGTAAAAGTTACAAAATGTAAGTAAGATATGACCACAGAATCTAGAATATACAATAAAATAATAACAATGTCAATGATGTTGTGGTCTTTCTAAAAGGATTGGAAAGTGCCAGTACATAAATCCAACCAGTGACGACCAGACATTGTGGATTTAATTACTTCAAAGCTTATCACCAAGCATACTAAATAGCTATAAAGTGACTCGATCATAAAAGATCCATACAGCAGGTAAACATGACGACAGTGGTGGAGTGACGCTTGTTACGTTGTAACGAATGATGCTAATGTATGGGGAAAAGCACGACATGCACAATATGTAACAATTCTATTTGAGTCATATGTTAAATGGTCACATGCTAATTCTAATTATATCAATAATAATAATAATAATAATAATGCCTAACGTTATACCGTAATATCATGCAAGCTAATGGTCGACCGCCTGTTTGCTCTGACACAAGATTAGAGGCTTAGATCTCTCGAATTAATAAAAAAATACCAACCTTGGGTTTTCTCTCATATACGACCTATCTGTGTATATATTTCTCTAACAATCTTTCGGCATGTTACATCGTAATTCGTAACGTCTTTACATCACAGTATGTTGTCTTTTATGACACAGGAAGTGATGTCGTTTCTCAACTCCCATTGGGCGCCGCTTTGCGTTTTATCTTCCACCCATAATGTTCGGTCTGTGGTCATTACAATTCCTTACCGATAGATGCTGTTGTCCACAAAGAAAAAAGAGGCAAGATCACATATATTTTCATTTCAGTGTCTTGCTTATTTTGTATTCATTGCATACTGTCAGTTCTAAGAAGTCTGAAAGTCTCACGTGTATGTAGCTGTACGTTTTTACCTTTGTAGGCTGAGTACTGTGAAGAGTGAATGCGAAAGCATGGTTGTTCTCCTTTAAATGTATTAGAGCTATCGTGTGTCTTGCTGAGACCTTTGCCCTCTGTAGTGTGTGCTCATGGACTGTTGACTTTACTTATTTTGTAACATGGTCTACCAGTGGCTAACTGTTTAATCAGAAAACAAACTTAAACTCATCTGAAAGGGTCACACGATATTTCTTATGTTGTTTTATTGAGAAACAAAAAGACTACTGTAGCGGTCGGGATGATTGCTGTCGCCTTGTAGGGGCAACACAGTACTTAGTCTGGGGAGGACTGAGCGGGACGGGAGCCAACACAGAGGCAAGGCAGTACTACTCATTGAAAAAACAAACAAACATAGGAATAACTATTTTATAATCAACCCAGTTCTACACATGTCTTATTCTGTAAAGTACCCAACTTTATAATTGCCTCCAACCACAAATAATTTGTTCTCCATACACAATTTATTTTCTCCATATATACATACATACATACATACGTACATACGTACATACATATGCTACACAATGCATTTGAACTTTTCTACCTTCTTCTTTGTACTAAGTATATATATATATTTAAAGAATAACTTGAAATATGGCATACAATACAACATTGTTCATCTTTCGTTAAGGTAGACCTGTATAGGTCTATCTGTGGTTACGGTATCCATTGTTAATCAAACTATTTAGATTACAATTAAAGCAAAATAAACCCAACATTCAGCGAGAAACACAAATAGGGAAAAATAAACCTTCCATTTAAATGTACACATTTAAAATACATTGTAGGAGTCAATGGCAAATCAAAATCAATGTGGCCCCAATAGTGTCTCAGACTGGCTGTCATCTTACTGTTTGAAAACAGCTCCATGACGAACCTCTGTGCTTAAGGATTAACTTGTAAATAAATAGCCTGTTCGAAGGGTGCACTCGTAAAACCCAGCCCATTTACCATAACATATGTCACTCTCCCTTCATTCTCACATCATGTCTCTAACACACTATCTATATTTAAAAATAAATAAAGAGAAAATGAAGATCCAGGTGATGCTTAGTCAGGAAGGCAACCTGCTTGCTAGTCTGTCTCAGGATCGTACAACCACCAGGTGTCGCCATATTCACAACTGGACCAGGACGTCATATAAACCAATCATTGGTAAGGAACTCAACCAATGATTGATTGATTGATTGATTGATTGATTGATTGATTGAATGATTGATTGGTAGGTAACCAATCTACGAGCAAAGCACTATGTTTAAATACACATAGCCAGCTAGATGCACAATCAAGTCTAAATGCATAATCAAAAAGTGTAACTTCACGTGGCAACACTTTTATTTTGGAAATCCATGATTGTTGTGACAAAATTAACATAGACATGGAGAAGGCTCTCTTTGCTAACATATTGTTGACGCTTGTGATGGAACAGACTACTACTAGCTAGCGAGCTAGCTAGCGAGACTAGCTAGCGGGTTAGCAGGACAGGACAGGACAGTTGGTGGAGATCGGATGCAACTCTGAATGTGAAGATCAAATATGACACTGTGTTTTGGCACTGGTTGTTGGTTAGACGTGCGGTGCTGATCTGTCATTCGTGACCGTGGGCCGCAGTTTCACGGTGGCGAATGGATTTCCTCCGCTGTAAACGAAAAACATACATGTCATGAGGAGACGGTCCAAAAAATACATGATTCAATCATACAGTCAGTATGGATTAAATACAAACATTTATACAAATAAAACATGCAACATAACTCCTATACTGTCAAAGACATTGGCTATCCATTTGAGATAAAAAAGAATACAAATTATAACAAAATCTGGGTAATTATCTAGCCTCAAAGGTATCTCACTCACCCCAGAAAAGGAGCTTTTCCAATCCCGTTGGATAAGGAAACCTGTTGGAGGAGAGCAGAGAGGATCCTCAGTAAACACAATACAGTTTAGTAAACACACACACACACACACACACATACACATACACACACACAATAATGGAGACAAACCTTTAATAACTGTAAAGCACACCCTTTGTCCAGCTGTTATGACAGCCAACGCTGTAAGACAGGTCTGATGGGATTTTTCAGAACACCCCATCACCTCCATACAGGCACACACGCACACACACACACACAAACACACAGACACATGCACACACTCACGCACCATGCACACATACACACACATACACAAGACACATGCACACACGCAGGCACCATGCACACACATACACACACACACACACACACACACACACACACACACACACACACACACACACACACACACACACACACACACACACACACACACTATGGCAAGCCCTTTTAACATTTAATCAGTAGCAGTAATAACAATTATAGATATCAACAATTTCTTTTTGACTAGTTATAATTCCAAGCCAACATATCCATAATGTAATTTTGACTAGTAGCAATTGTAATTAAAGATATCAGCAATTAATTTCTCACTAGTCAAAATGTTCATTCTTGATAGCAACAATTAATTTCTTACTAGTGGAAATGTCAATTGTAGATATCTGTAACTTAATTACAACTAGTAAACTTTTACCATTGACTTCCATTCAAACTCAATTACAGATATCTATAATTCAATTTTGACTTGTTATAATTCCAAGTCAACATATCCATAATGCAATTTTGACTAGTTGCAATTATAATTAATGATATCTACAACTCAATTCTCACTAGTCAAAATGTTAATTCTTGATATCAACAATTCAATTCTCACTAGTGGAAATGTCAATTGTAGATATCTACAATTCAATTCTTACTAGTGGAAATGTTAATTGTAGATATCTACAATAGTTCTTACAATACAGATATCATTAATTTAATTCTAGATACCTAAAATTAAATTCTGAATTATTGATATGTCGGCTCGGAATTGTAACTAGTAAGAATGTAATTTCAGATATCTAGAATTGCATTGCAGATATCTGAAATACAATTGTAACTAGTGAAAACTATATTCGTACTAGTACCAATTATATTTGAGATATCTACAATTCCTTTTATAACTAGTCAGAAATTAATTTTAGATATCAAAAAATGAATTTCGACTAGTTAAAATGTAATTGTAGATATCTTCAATGACGTACATACATATCCGAAATTAATATAGTAATTAGGGCAACATATCTTAAACTAATATGGTAATTAGGGCGACATATCCGAAACTAATATGGTAGTTAAATGTCGACCAATGGCTTTGTGGTATTTTAATAATATGACGCCCACATATCCGAAATGGTTTGTTGATATGTCGGACATATCGGAAATGTAATTGTTGATATCTGAAATGGGTAGTTACATTTCCACTAGTTACAATCCTTTTTCAACATGTGGAAATTAAATTGTAGATATCTGTAATCGTTATTTTTACTAGTGAAAAATTAATTATTGATATTTATAAATAAATTAAAGATACTGTAAATCAGTTTCGACTAGTCGAAATGTAATTTCTACATGTGAAAATATATTTGTAACATGTCAAAATTGTTTTCCAGATATCTTAAATTAACGTTTTAACTAGTCAAAACGACATTTTGACATGTCGAAATGTCATTTCCACTAGTGAAAACTAAATCGCTACTAGTCAGCCTGATTAAGTGTTTAAGTATTAAAATGGCTTGCCATACACACACACACACACACACACACACACACACACTCCATCTTTGTCTCACTCTCTCTTACAATCTCTGTCATTCTGTATTGTAATCTCTGTCTCTATCTCTTTCACACTCACGTACACACACACATACACACACACACACACATACACACACACACACACACACACACACACACACACACACACACACACACACACACACACACACACACACACACACACTTACACAGCCTCCTCAGTAAAATCATGCACCATGACCTCAGAGGCTTCTGCAGAGTAATCAGGAATCTAGAAGATCTAGAAAGTCAAGGGGCCATGACAAACCCATCATCTCCACAGAGCCAAGTAGCTTGAAGACAGGTGGAGGACGACCACACAAACATTCCACAAACAGCTGACACATTAGAGGAGGTGGCTTCAAGATCCACCTTAGCAAAACATCTGGCACTCGGCTAATCCTGACTCTCTACCCCATTGCGCGTGTGTGTGTGTGTGTGTTAGTGTGAAAGAGAGATAAAGAGTAAAATACAAAATGAGATAGAGATAGTAAGAGAGAGTGGGACAAAGATGGATTGATTGCACTAGCAAGTATTCTCATGGCAAAGATTTAAAGAGGTAATGGAGTATTGATTGATCTGAGTGCTGCTATCATTACTGTCACTCTGTTGCTGTGAGAGTTGTATATATTCCTTTGCAGATAATGACATGTATTGTTTAGCTGGGGCACAGTTTTCATCAATATAGTATTTACACACAGGATGGGGGAGGGGGCTAGGGGGTTCTTCTGTAACTACGGCAACCCTTGCCATAGAGAGCGGTGGATCTGAGCCTGGACTTATAGCCTGAACTGATCAAGGATGGAGACACGCGGAGGAGGATAGACTGTGTGGGTGGGCAAATAGACTGTACAAATTTGACATGGGTTGTTTTTGGAAGTTTCATTCATTGAAAAATAAAGAGAGAACATGACAATGGGTGAATATATATGTTTTTTTTTCTTTCATAAAATGTGAAATATGGGATAGGTTGATGTACATATATGGGGAATAAGAGAGAAAGAAATGTGGAAAGAGAGATAGAGCCAGAGAGAGAGAGATAGAGAGACACAGAGCCAGAGACAAGAGAGAGAGAGAGAGAAAGAGAGAGAGAGAGAGAGAGAGAGAGAGAGAGAGAGAGAGGAAGACCAAGCTAGAGAGAGAGAGACAACAACAGAGTAAGAGAGAACCCAAAAAACGGTGAGAAAGGGAAAGGCCTGCAGTAAAGAGAGAGAGGAGTGAGGGTGATATTGAAGGTGTCTGTGGAACTTGCTCCTTCCCTCATAGTTCACAGTTAGAAGTTCATTACCGATCTGACGGCACTTAATGAAAATGTGGATACAGTATGTCCTCTTTTGTCGTCCCATCCTATTCCCTCACTCCCTCTATATTCTCTCTATCTTTCTCTCCCTCTATATTCTCTCTATCTCCTAACTATATTCTCAGTCTCTTTCTTTTTCTCTCTATATAAATAGTAATCTCTCTCTCTTTGTCTCTCTATATATATAGTAATTTCATGAAATAGCGTAAACAACGTAATACACTCTCTCTCTCTCTCTCTCTCTCTCTCTCTCTCTCTCTCTCTCTCTCTCTCTCTCTCTCTCTCTCTCTGCCAACCCATTATTAGTAGTTTCATACCTAAATAGAGGCTGAACTTGGCTGGGAGCATTGTTGAGATGTCTGAGCCACGTAAAGCTCATACCTTGGCCTCGTGCCTTTCACTTCAATAACAGTACTGGATTTCCCTGGTTGACAACAGCACATTGGATTAATATAAATTGGAAAAAAATATTACCGACAAACATTCACGGTATCCTCAGTTCTCAAACACAAGGGTGAGTTTCTTTCACCCGTTTTTTGGTTTTTCTACCGAAAAATGTATGTGAGGAAACTAATTGTACTTCTTTACTTTAGTTGTAGTGTTACAGTTACAGAATGTCAGTTCCCTACGGAGGAGCAAGTGCTTATCATTCAATCCATACTTGCATTGTGAAACAAGCTCCAATACAAAACAACAATATGCTAAACAGTATCACTATCAGGAAATAGGTTAACTGCATGAATTCTTTACACATGTTTACTTCCTGGAAAAGTGTAATTATTATAAAGGTGATAGTGGGCCTGGAGGATATAAATATACGTTGAGCTTGGTATTTATTAGATCGATACGGGGACACCCTTGCTGGTCAGGTTGCAGTGTTAGCGTTCTTGCTCAAGGGCAGCAATAATCATCTGATAAATTATCAATCAGATCATGTTTGGCCTTTAATAGACAATATATTGCCCTATCATATTATAAATGAAAAAGCAAAAGATCTGTTTGGTCAGTAAGTTAGACATCAAAACAACAGCCAGATCAGGTACTGACCGTGCTGTGTGTGGAGCCCACCATGGGTCTAGAGGGGGCATGGTCACTGTAGTCTGGGGGCGGGAGCAGCACAGGCTCCTCCTCTTCCTGTTCCGGCAGGCTGACCTGGCTCAAGCTGCGCAGGGGCATATCCATGTTACTGCTAAAGAGACGATTGATACATTTATTTTGTGACATCCATATAGATATACCAATTCATTCTTTTAATATCAATATGAAAGGATGAATCTTACCTGTTTGTATTGGCGTGCTCCAAATACGGTCGACAGTAAGATGAGGGAAACCAGCCCCGTCTACAAAACAATGGGATGAAAAGCATGACTCTCAAACAACTACTTTGAAGAGCTCAAATGGCCGACAACGTTTATTATAATCGGTTACAATGCTCCATTCTGTTTCAGCATTATGAACACACAATATCCTGTGCAACTTACTGAACCAAAAAAAAACTAAGCACAAGTTCAACTGGTTTGACAATAACATTGTCAGTACAGCCACACATGTAGTAACTGAATGTGCCGCAAAAATATGAAACATACAAAATATTTACTGTAACAGCCCCCCACCCCCACATCTATACTCACACAAACACACACACACACACACACACACACACACACACACACACACACACACACACACACACACACACACACACACACACACACACACTATTTGACAAATCCTCACAAAAAGAGGAAGGAAAAGGGTAGAGAGGGAGAGAAATAAGGGAGTAAAGGGAGTAAACAAAACAAAATGAATCAGCTATTCAGAAGAAGGAGAGAGAACATTTTAATATTAAAGACAAAATAAATAAGGAAAGAGTTTTATGACTACAAAGTCAAACATGTTTAACATGCTTAAAGCTATCTTAGAGAAGGACAACGCAACACATGGCAGGAACTAGTAG
>JACYXH010000292.1:3105000-3267500 GCA_026745465.1 Lota lota | reverse complement strand
CTAATAAATCAATAAGCCAACATTAATTGTTATTCATGTGGTTCTTTAAACTTTAAATATTGTAAATTACAACTCTCATTTGACAAGGAGCTCTGTTGTTATACCCTCTCGGCATAAGAACTACAATAACATCCACCACTTTCAAGCATAGCTTCTCTATTTCCCCCAGCACATGGCAGCAACGTCATAGCAAAACCGTTGCTAACCCTAGATAACCGTAGCAAATGTGCTCCAAACCCAAAGGGTAAGGGCCCAGTGAGGTCTTTGAGGTCTTTCCACTGTGTCCTACCTCATTCTCTTTGATGTCATACTTGGAGGAGTTTTTTCCCTGGCTCTTCCTCCTCAGCTTCTTCAGGTCGGTCTGGGAGCGCTCCAGAGAGTCTTGCTTCACCTTGTGCTCAGTCTGGTAGCGCTTGAAGGTTGCCTGAGGAGACAGGTTGACATTCTCCTTATGGATATAGCAGTAGATCGATTAATGGATGGATGAATGGATGGATAGATGTTGGACAGATGGATGAATTTTGTATCGATGAGTAGATGGATGGATAGATGGATAGATGGATGGATGGATGGATGAATGCATAGATGGATGAATGGATGGATGGATGGATTGATGGATGAATGGATAGATAGACTGACGGATGAATAGACAAAGGATAGATAATGGATGGCTGGATGAGTGGATGGATGGATTAATTGAGGGAGGTTTGAAGATAGCTGGATGGATGATTATGGCAGAATGGAAATATTGATCGATGACAGATAAATGTATGAATGGACAGACAAATGGACATGCTGGACGGGAATGTCTCCACACTGCATCGATTATGGTAGCAAGCCACAGCCTCACCACCACAGCCACCCACTCAGCCAAACACACACAACCCCATACACAAAGTGGTGTAGTTACATTCATGTATTTGACATCCATCTCTGTCTTCTTCTCAAGCTCGGTGATGATCTCACGGTGGAACCTCTTGAACTGTGAAAGACAATGGAGACATATATTGCTATTGCCGAGGACAAGATTCATGTCGTAGGATGGGCTTATCAACATATTAAGCATTAATGATTTACAGCTCTTCCTGTTGCAAAACAGATAAGTTGTAGACTGACAGGCGTTTTCTTAGAATGGACTTCCGAAAAATACAGACATAGGTAATTTCTTTAAAACTGTTAAACTTATATATTTTTTTACTTACTGCAAAAGGTCTTGATGAGAATTTAGTGATACACCTAAAATAAAATGTTGGGAGCCAATGCTGTACAGCATATATTCTACTTTTCAACTTGTTCTAACATGTTCATTTGTGATTCAAAAGCAGGTTTGTGTAATTTATCAATATTCCTATTTCAGTATTGGGCTGCTATCCAATCACCAGAATCACTATCATTGTGCACCTATATGATAATGAATATATCCATATGTGGGATGTGTCTATGTTTACCTTAATAACTAATAATGCTAGCATGTTTTTGTAGTGAACAAGGTGAAGGTTTTTCAACTATGAATATACAAAGACAATAAAGTTCCACCATAACCTAAGAACCCCACTACCTTCAGCAAGACATTAAGACTAACTTGTTCAGTCCCCTTATCCCATGTGGCATATTAGTATAATAGAGTCTATGATACTAATACTCTATGACACAGACAACCTTAAAACAATATCTAAACAAAACACACAAACACACACCACCTTTCACGAATATTCAAGTCAAGTCATCTATACTGCTGCAGCGTCAGCATTTGCTTATTGTCTGAAGGTTCAAATCTATGACTTGTGTCTCGCTAATCGTACATGTGAGTTGTCACTCGGGTTTATGTCTCTCCAGCGACAGGTATTCAAAGCATTCTTCCCAGAGTTCGAGGCCGTTTCCGCTAACCACTCTCAACTTTCCCCTTCACCTCTTTATTTGAATGTAATTAAAAACTCTGAAAAGTAAAGCATGACCAAAAAAGGGCTTTTCTTTGGTTTAAAGTGGAATTCTTGCCTATTACTGACATACGTCGGTTAGGTATCTAAAGATTATGGTTACGAGGTGACAGAGCGAGAGAGACCGTTCTGGAATCATAATTGCTTATAACAGAGGTGTGTGTGGGGGTGTGTTTGTGTGTGTGTGTGGGGGGGGGGAGGTGCTTGTGTGTTGCAAACAAGCGCAATAACACCACCACGTAACCTTGGTGAGTTAACGACATTGTCCAGAGGCCGTAAACTCCCCCACATGAATCTAGCGGCCTGAAGTACTTCAAATGATTACACGTAAAACCCAGGGCTTCCACTGCATACTGTGGCTTTTCAGTGTCCCACTGCGCTGCAATGGACCGCATCATCAGGGAAATATTCATTTTGTTCTACAGCGGTTGCTCATGGGCATATTAGCAGGAATATCTTTGCGTCAGTCAAGAGATCGTGTGCTCTGTTCTTGCCGCTAAATACCTCTTTAGCAATTCCTGAGTTTGGATGTGACAAGCTTTATGCAAGATCTGATAAGTTGACAACTTAACTTGGAACTATGTTGGTCCTGCAGCATAACAACAGACAGCAGGGCCATGGAAGTGGCTTCCATTGCCCCTCAACAGACACTGTTGTAACGACTTATTACTAGCTAATACTACTTAATACTTACATTCTCCTCCAGTTCCATTTGGACCATCTTGTGGGTCTCCCCGATCTCCATGAGAACCATGCCTTGGAGACACAAAGATAAACCAGTAGATTAGATGAGTGTGTTTTGGATTAACATGACACGAGATCAATTGATAAGAAAAGAAAAGAAAAGAAAAGAAAAGCTCCAAAACATATTACAACACATTTAAATCCATAAATAGTCAAATAGTATTTCTGATAAATGATAGCAATTTGGTATCCCATCGATTAAAATGTGTTTAGGTTTATTGGTTAAATCTGTGTATCTAGGTGTGGTTAGTTGTCACACATGTATTGTCACACAATACATTACAATACAGATAAGAAAAAAGCATGTAACGCAAAAAAACAACAACAACAGATTAGAAGTGAGACAAAAGGCAATACGAGAATTTGGGATACGAGAACGTATTCTTGGGAATACGAGAACGTCGCAGCCAAATAAAGACACAAATGAAAGTGTCAGCTGACTGTAGTGTCTATATGAGTATTTTAGCCCAAACAATCTGTATGGCCCACGAACCAGTTCTTTTTCAATACATTTCATAAACTCAAGACAACAGCACAGGACAATCTAAAACAGATATACCGATAACACATGCCCCAAGCTGTCAGTGTTTGAACAGCTGTATAATAAGTCCCATTTTATTCTGTTGCAATAGATGAGAACAATCCACTTTCACAGAAACCGATCCCAGCGAGGGCCAGGACAGGAGTACTGCTGACGACAATGGACACCGCTCAACACGGTAGACGGCAAGGGACAATCAGAACTGAACCCTTTCTATCACAATAGGGTGACATCTAGACCTAAAGGTTCACTACAGGACAAACAGTGTTCTGGCAAACAGCAGAATAAACAGCGGGTGTGTGCAGACTCTGCAGAGGGTCCATTCTATGAGTGCTCTGAGAAGGTGAAGCAGAGCGGGAACAAGTATATCAGCGGCATCGAGCACTAAAACAAACATATGGGCAGGAGTCAAGTGTCCCCTATGCACTCACACACACACGCATGCACACGCGCACACACACACACACACACACACACAGAAATGCACACACACACACACATACACACACACACACACACACACACACACACACACACACACACACACCCAGTAGCCCTCTGGTCAGGCCCAGGCCCAGGCTGCAGCAGCAGGGTTCAGCTACAACAACATTGACCTCTGAAAGGTCCCTAGAAAGTACTGGTGAAGGCCTTCTTTGTGCTCCGGTGGCAGCGGTGATGTGTGTGTGTGTGTGTGTGTGTGTGTTTGGGGAGGGGTGGGGGCCGGGGAGCAGGTGATCGTGTTTAAACAGTCCCAGTAACCAACAACAACAGGTCTAAAAGGTCATGGTACACCTGTGGGGTTTCACCTATGATGCCAACGTGCTGGATAAGAGGCTGCTGTACTGCACACCTGTACAGGATAAGTCCCAGCAGACACCACTGTTTACCTTCACAGCGCATTAAGATAGGCCCATGCGGAAATGTTACACTTGAAATGGTATACTAGTTGTTATTCTGTCCCTGTGCCAATAATGGCTAATCGACGTTAGCCATGCATGTGGCAGATAGAGATTTATACAGGAACTTAAAAGTCGTTTATAGTAAACTTTCAACGATATTCACATATTTCCGTAGATATATGTAAAACATTTCCAAGCCAAGACACACCAAAAATCCATTGTTTGAACTTATTATAAGCCGTCTTTCTACTAATGCAATGGAAGGAAATAAGAGCAAGGAAGGAAGTAGGAGAGCGATATCAAGTGGACTTCTTCAACACAACGACAACATTAAGGTGACTCCCTCTGATAGGTGTAAATAAGGTGATTCTACAGAAGGGAAACCAGCTTGCCAGGCTTCAAGTTATACTTCAAGTTATTTCGAATGAAACACAAATGAGGACAAACACACTCACAAGAACTTGATGTCTATTAATGAGATGTCATGTCATGTCACATGGCTACACCTTAAGCATTCCTTGCAGATGACATGGTGACTCATCATGATTAAATGATTAAGTGATTTAATGAATCAGATACAAAGTTATAAGATAGCCTATAATTGTACATGATAGTTCACATGCTGGACTGGCGCGTGGCTCTTCTGCGTACTGAGATGTAGTGTGTACGTTCTTGCGGTTTCTGCTTTTGTTTTAATTTACTTGAATGCATATCATGTGTGTGTTTCATTTTTCAAATATTGAACAAAGGCGTCGCATATGATCGGATATGACCAAAAGCATACAAATCCAGGTTTAAAGGGGTTCTTACGCCACATCAGTGTGGTTAAGCCACTCTCATTCTTTTCCCAAAGGCTGAACTCACTCTGAACTGTGCAGTTTGCAGTCGTAATACGTCCCCTTAAAGTAAATGGTGCTAAAAAGGTTGGAGGTGAATCCCAGTGGCTGCATCCCAGGGGTCAGTGTACTGTACATGGGACCTCACATCTGCCTCAGCAGAGATCTGGATCTCTGCTCCATTACGTTCATCTCAGGAGAGAGGAAGGGAGGGAGGGAGGGAGGGAGGGAGGGAGGGAGGGGTGAATGGTTGGGTGTTGCTATGGGCACATTCTTTTCCTTTCTGATAAAATATTGACAAGTTATACAAGTATGTGCGCATGCAAGTACAGGTGCGCGCACACACACACAAATCTATTTGGCAATAGTCTGGGAGGCAGTACATCTGATGTAATCAAGTGGATGTTATCTACCTACGGATCCTCCCTTCTGTGTCTGAGTTTCAATTGCTGTTTTCTTAAACCAAGAGTCTAATGGGTCTACGATGTATTCTTATCTGATCTATTTGAGATAACAGCAACTAATCAATTTAACTGATTGATTTGACTCTTTCCTTGTACAACTCTTGTTCTATGTAACAAAAATGTATTCAAATTATTTCTCTCAAAATGTTTTATTTTCAAGAAATATATGGGGCAGCATTGGGACTCAATGTTGTGTCTTAATGTGTGTCTTAATGTGTATGTACTCTACTGTGTCCCAGTTGCCATGAGTTAAACCCCATAAAGCAGTGGTTCTCAACTGGTCTAACCTTTCTGTATCAATTTACTAATATTGCAGTAATCAACAATTGTGGCTAAACTCAATGAAATAGTAATCCTTTGAACCATGACTTAACATGTAAACGTCAGTTCATTCTTTCTAGAGATAAAGGTTTATGGGTCACTTATGGGTCGCGAACCACCAGTTGAGAATCACTGCATTAGAGCTCATGTAGCGCTGCAGGTTTTGTATAGAGCTAATACATGGACATAGTTCCTACACAGTTTCTAGTTTCAAATGGTCAAAATGTTATCTGGCAATATAACCTCAACCCTACTACTGTCGAGTGAAAATAAGGGTTTTCAAAATTCACGGTTGTCATGGTTAGCGAGCAGGTATTGCTCGGCTCTACTATTTAAACAATTGTTTATTGTGTATGTAAGAAAGTAGAGGAGCTGTGACAATATGGAGTCCCTAGCCCCTGGGAGTTATGGCCTATTATTGGTTCCTGTGAGGGCCAGTAGGAAAGGAAAGAATAGAGATTTCAAATAGAACCAACCAACAGTAATGGCTCTTCTGTGTATGGGCCCTGTAACAGTGAGTAATCAAAGTTCCATGTCACCAAACTAACCCTTGGTTCTTTTTCTCTTAGGGTAAATTCCCAGAAGATGTTATAGCATCTTATCAGACCGTATAACTCGATATGACACAGATACAGTGATAGTAGAATGAAACTAGACAACATATCTGAGATGCTGAACATAAATATCTGCAGGAAGATGTTCACAATGTGAAGGCTTGCCAATTAGAAAGGCAGTGTTGAAAGGAATTAATGAATTTGTTCCAATATGTGGCGCTTTTAAGGAAATAATCTAGACTGGAAATAGAACGAGAATGACAGAGAGAGAAGAAAATGTGCGAGAGAGAGAGAGAGAGGGAGGGGGAGATTGAGAGGGGGGGAGAGGGAGAGGGAGAGGGAGAGGGAGAGGGAGAGGGAGAGGGAGAGGGAGAGGGAGAGGGAGAGGGAGAGGGAGAGAAGAAAGGTGTGTATGTAGGGTAGAGTAAGTCAGAGGGAGAGCTAGAGTGAGGGAGATAGCGAGTGATCAGAAAGGGGAGCTGGGTCTCTGACACCCAACAGAGAGCTATCTGTCTGTCCGTCCGTCTGTCAAAGAGAGAGAGAGAGAGACTAGGTGATATAAGGTTATACTTGATTCTTGAATGTACGGGGGATACTGGTGATGTCATTTCTGCAATAAGAGAGAAATTATATTTTGCATCCTGACGACATCACAGTCTGTGGGACAGACCACGAAATACCCCACCTCAACAGCCCCAAGCCAGCAGTTTTGAAAATTCACAAACCCTTTTTCAGCCTACCGTGACAGACAGGTCTTCCTCCATTTAGAGGAGAAAAT
This sequence comes from Lota lota, assembly GCA_026745465.1. Taxonomy (NCBI): domain Eukaryota; kingdom Metazoa; phylum Chordata; class Actinopteri; order Gadiformes; family Lotidae; genus Lota; species Lota lota. Next base: position 3,260,426 of record JACYXH010000292.1, on the reverse strand, counting down.
TGTCTGCTCTCCAAAGCAAAGATGCGTTACGAAAAGTAATCGGGCTGGAGCTATCTGCCCTCGATCCGGGCAGTCAGCCATTACCATTTTAGTCTTACTGAAAGTCCAACCTCAGTGTTTCAAATAGCCACATCGTCAGCCGAGGGTTGACAAATGTAGCTAAGAGAAAAGGTGGAAGAGGTGCAGGTGGTGGTCGTGGTGTTGTTCTTTCTACAATAACTTTGTTTTGATACCTACTGCTTTGTGGCAACACCCTGTAGGGCACAACAGCACTGGCTGTACAGGAAGTCTCTAATTCTAGACCCATTGAAAACCATGAATTGAATTGTGTGTTGTTGCTTTATTTTTTCCTTCGGTCGATGATTAATATGATACCAAATGTCATATTTTAAGCACACACAATAGGTTCTGATTTTGCAGCGATACGGGACAATGGGAGCTTTAACAACTTGGCATTAAAAAAGGGATTTCATGGTTACAATAGAGTTGGCGGTATTGGACAGGCAACACTGGGTGCCTTTAGGTTCATGGTAGGTAAAATGTATGTACCACACAGAAGTTGTGCTGGCTTTAAGCATCAATGATGACAGATGCATGTGTTTAGTACAAATACCCCCTTGTCTCTATAGCACTTAACAACAGAAAGGGAACTGAGAATGTCTCTGTTCATTTTCTGGAACTCGTGCATGCTCGCCCTTCAACTCTCTCTTTCTTTTGTCACTGAGCGTAATCCTCTCTTCTCATGTTCCTCAAACCCTCCTCAAATGACCGTAAACCCGCTCTCCCTATGACCAAAATGCTGTCCTTTTTTCACAACATTCCCGAAATGCTTTCCATGTCTACATTGTCTGGCTAATTTGACTACTATGTTAAAAGCCGACACAAAGGTCACACAACAAGGAATCTGACATGTGCTTTTTGTAAGTCGTCCTAAAACGTACTTTCCGAGTTTATCGACTTGCCTTTATTAAGCGATAACATTTGGCTGTTGACTACAAAGCTGTGTGGACAGACCTAATGTTTACAAAGTCATGGAAAGGGAAGGGAGGTCAAACCACAGCAACAGCTACCTGTACTACAGTCGTACCAGCTACTATTAGGAACCACATTGAACTCTTCAACCTCGTCTTTTAGGGAGTTAGGTAAGAATAACTAACACGATTTGTCATTGTTCCTCTTTGGAATCATCATTTTTATTCAATATATTTATATATATTTAATCTCTTTAAACACATGTTTGGGAGGGACGGTTATGAATATTATATAAACATAAATATGTCTGAAATTCAAATAGCTTTCTGAAAAAAATATAAATCCTATCTGCCTGCTGTATGAAGATATCACCTCACCAGGAGCAGCATTTCAAATAGAACCATACAATGAGTTATTTCAATCAAAATCCATAATGACCGAGAGCTACGTCACTATGTCACCGATCTTTATGCCTGCACTAAAGCCAGGGATTCCTTGGATATTCTGCAGGGTGGACATAGTGAAATCAGATGATCATCTGTCAAAGTAGAAATGTGTCCCCCACAGACTTCCACACTGCATGGCTTCGTCTGCACCCCAACCGTACAGTCTGATGGGAAGGGGATCTGGATGGAGAGGGGTTGAGGAGAACAAAGTCTCTGTCCGCCCGACTGTTTGTTCAGTTTGTTTGCCTCCACCGTTCTGTGTGATGAGTGAGAGAATTCACACAGCCTTGCCGTGGTCGCGTCGGCCCTGCCAAAGAGTCTGAACGAAGACTGAGATATGCTCTAAAGAAGAAAAACGTAAAAGGGGACGCATCCATCTTGTTCGTGATGGAATCCTAAACCTGATTCAAAACTGATTGGAACGGTAAAATGATGTATGATATGCTCCACAAGGCATCGGTCCGTGTAGTCCACTTTCAGTTGATTTCATGTAACTGAATTTATATCTTATTGGTTTCATGTATGTGTATAGTAAGGATTTTATTCACCGTAATAACACGCCTACATATGCCCAACGTTCATTCTTTTTCTTATCACATTGAAACATAATGGGATAAGAACACATAACCTGGTTGGCATGACGATGAATGTTACCATTTTGACTGAATGTTTCTTCCTTTAAACTAAAATGGACGGTTGATGATTCTTATTTGAAGGAAATTATACCAAAGTGATCATTTTTCAGTTCTTGGGCTTTCTCAACCGCATCAATTCAGTGTTTTTCTCTCATCTGCAATTTATATTTTAGACAACATATGCAGGGAGGCCAGCACATCAAAAGTAAATGTTTTTCTAAATGGTTCAAGCAGTGCTGTCATTAAGGAAAATGGTGAGATAAATGTAGAAATCCTATTGGTATAACCCTTTCTGATTGAGTCTGGGTTGTTTTCTTGTCTCGTTTTCTAGTTTTGGGTCTGTCTCTCTCTCTCTCTCGGTTCATGTCCATGCAAGGCCGCTGGCGATGTGTAGTAACAGGGGTTAGAGGTTAGGGGTTAAGGGGTTAGGATTCCATTTTGATTTCATGCTTTGGTTGCTCTTTAAGAACATCTACTAAAAGACAGAATTATAAAATGATTCAATGTAATGTTAGGACAATACTACGAACTACAGAAAGCCCTATAGAAAGGTCCAATAAGCGTTCAAAAAGACTGTAACGATAAAGCCGATGCTATTATAGTTCATTTTTCTCACAGATCAGGTTTCCATTTGCCATCCATTTCAGTGGAGCAGATCTGTATTTGTATCACAACCACTGTAACCTGAGTTGCCACATCCTTTCTTGACACAAACACACCTGAACGCTCGTAACAGACCAGTCAATATATTTTCTGTACCCCCTGCACCACACCCCTTTGGGTGAAACCAGGGCATCTCTGTATTCCTCCATTTCAGGGATAATGATCGGAGCTGAGTCATAGACAGGTGAAAAACTCCCTGTAGAAGCTCAAGTCTCAGAGACACAAAGAAATATCAACAGAGCCACAAGAATGACGTGTGAAAAGGATAGGTTGTTATTCCCCCCGTTACCTTGGCTAATTCAAAAGGTGATAAAAATGAATGGAAAGTATAACAACAGAAACAGGCTATTTCGCTAGCTCAGCTCTTTGAAAACCTATGTCTACTCAGTGTTAAATGTCATAAACATTACGTGAGAGAGGTGCTATATACCGTGCAGATCACAGGTGGAGGAGGAGGGGGTGTGAGTGTGTTTTGGTTTGTGTGTGTGTATGTGTGTGTGTGGAAGTGGGGGTAGGTGCTGGTGTCAGTCAACACAACACTCACCAAGTTCTCTGGATACGGGTGATATTGTTGCATTTTCTCCAATCTTTGAGATGGCATCGAAGTAGGTCCTCCCTGCAAGAGCCATGGCTGTGATAGAAAAACGAAAAATAAGAGAGTTCTGTGTAAAAATGACAGGATCTGAGCATTCAATTATAATGTAATGATGCAATGAATTTTCAAAGAAAGTTTATTGTTTACCCTGTGACTTTTCTTTTTTTATTTGCCTTAGAAGGAAAACTTACTCTGAAATTAAAATCTGAACAATAGTTTTAGTTTAAACTAAAAAGTGTAAACTTCTCTTTATCTCAACCAACCATGTGAATGATTACTTGATTGACTTGGAAAAGGGTTGTCACGGTTATGGTATTTTGGGTTTTAGGGCCCTGAGTAAAGTCATGCAGAACAATGTAGAACCATGTGTGTTTGAGTGGTATTGTTCTCTTCAGACGACGGCTGTACCTGTAACAGTTTTCTCATAGTTCTTTCCCAGGGTGACCAGGTTCCTCAGCCCAGGGTTGAACTGTTCCATCACATTCTAGAACAAGCAGGGAGAGGAAAACAGCATCTACAATAAACTCACACTTTAGTGCTCAATATAAATCTATTGCTCTATATGAGTCAGCTCTTGCTTTCTGCCAAAAAACATTATAAATACGGATATTGTGATGTAGGGTAAATGCCACACACAAACACACGCACTCTTTAAATAACAGGGAACGACGTTTTTTTTACAAAAGTAATAAAATGTGCTAATCAAACTTGATCCCCTTACTTTTCTTTTTCTACAATTCTATAATGAAGTATGGCACGAGCTGTAGTATTTACGCCCCCTCCCCCCCAATCGAAACACCTCAACAATCGAGTGTTGTTCGCCTCCCCAGCCGTTCCACCAGCACACCCCAGCTAGAACAATAAGCGGGCAGGTACTCCGGTCGGCTTGAGAATCAAGAGTTGTGATCGGAATAAAACAAACCCCAAACAGGTTCTCTCGCTTTCTCTCTCTCTCCCCCCCCCCCCCCCCCCCCCCCCCCCCCATTTCCAGGAGAGATAGAGATGGCAAATGAAACGGTCACGACATTGGTCAACATAGGCGCCAATTGGTTGAAGCTGTTGTTTAGAGATTTCCCCTGCTCGTCTAGTGAGGTGTCACCTGAACGTGATTCTATCAGTGGGGATTGAGATGTATACAGGCTCTTATCTTCGGATTAGCCATGCTGATGACATGTTTCACTGTCTGGGTCGCTGTCGGACAATCAGCCTATAGAGTGGCTGGAAAGAATGATCGAGGCAACTTTTTATACCTGGAACTTGGTGGACTTTGAAATGTAGCTGAATTGTTGCTCAAATATGTCTCGGAAATAGAGTGGTCGCGTATAGTGCATGTAGCAAACCTAAACCGACCTACGGAAACCTCATCATAAAAGTCCCCTCATACAAAAGTCACTTGAATCATAAAATATGTGATATGATTTTGTTACCTTGTATGTACTCTCGGTGAGCTTGTTGACATCGTCCGGTTCTCGAGACATATTTCAGCTCCTACGTTGATCCTCCGGGATCAGTTCTATAGAAAGGGTATCGATCGAGCGACTAGGGACGAGCTTCACGATCGCTCAAAGAAGCAAGACGTTACCGGTTCCCAGCGGGCAGACGACAGTCAGTGATACACACCTCAATCTGTGCATGTGGGCAAGGAGACGCAAAGCCGACCCAGGAGACACACACACAGCGTTGAAGACCGTTCCCTGAAACTAACTGCACACTCTCCCAACTTCCCCGTGTGTGTGCGTGTGTGTGTGTGTGTGTGTGTGTGTGTGTGTGTGTGTGTGTGTGTGTGTGTGTGTGTGTGTGTGTGTGTGTGTGTGTGGTGCAGCCGGTGCGCGCGTTGCTGTTTAGGGCAGGAGCGTCCGGATCATGACGTCATGGCCATAGTCAAGCACTTTCGACACTGCCGTGCACGCTATCATGATGAGTCTATGAGCTAGGAGAGGGTTGGGCCCCCCAGGCACCACTCCCTAGATTGAGAGCTATGTTTGATTGTGTGTGTGTGTGTGGTGGTTGTGTGTGTGTGTGTGTGTGTGTGTGTGTGTGTGTGTGTGTGTGTGTGTGTGTGTGTGTGTGTGTGTGTGTGTGTGGTTGTGTGTGTGTGTGTGTGTATGAGAGAGAGAGAGAGAGAGAGAGAGAGAGAGAGAGAGAGAGAGAGAGAGAAAGAGAGAGAGAGAGAGAGAGAGACTATGTGTGTGTGCGTGCGTGTGTGTAGGGGTGTGTGTGAGAGTGAGAAATTAAAAAATTCTCGACGAGGGCAACTATGAGGAAGAATGAAATACTGGTTGCTATAGGGCGAAAAAAGAAAGGGGATAGAGGGAGGGAGAGTACATTTGTATTATATAGTATTTTAGACGGTTTTATTGTAATTGTACATGTGTACTATTATTATTTTGTATGTTATGTTGTATCTTATTTTACGTTGTGTTTTGTCCAATAAAGTCCTTTGCATTTTGATAGACAGACAGACAGACAGACAAACAGAGAGAGAGAGAGAGGGAGAGAGAGCGAGAGAGAGAGAGAGAGAGAGAGAGAGAGAGAGAGAGAGAGAGAGAGAGAGAGAGAGAGAGAGAGAGAGAGAGAGAGAGAGAGAGAGAGAGAGAGAGAGAGAGAGAGAGAGAGAGATTGGAGCAGTTTACACAAAAATTGACTCTGCAAGCTATTTAACGTTGAACTCTTTGTTAAATTTCCCATTTCATCCAATTTTGGCTAATCATTTTTACATCAACATAATCGGAATTCATATTTGACTATTAATGTATTGTAAAACTCTTATTTGCTATATATCTGGCGCCACCCTGCGGACGTTCAGTGGCATAGGAATAACGCTCGCTTCTAGCCATTACGTGTCAACTACACCGTAATTGAATAGCACAATTATAATGTTTACACGTTCCTACGTTTCTTAGTTAGGCTTAAACAAATATATTGAAATACTATATATATTATTATATGTGATGTTGAAAGTGGCTCGAAGTAGGCGGGCTGACAGTATGACACTCAATACACATCCTTGAAACGCATGGTGACGATGTCACGCTTTTATGTAAGTCCGGTGGTATAACTCTCCCACACGAGGTTTGATGGTTCACCTCACTGTACAAATGTTAAGGCTCATTTGAACCTGCCTGGTGATCAGCATGTAGCGGTAATGATGAATAGTGGTACTGCACAAATTCGCAAACGTACAGCATTTTCATAATGATCTACTGAATTGGATTTGTTTTTCAGGCGTTTAAATGTGTTGATCTTGACATGTATTCATCTGTTCCCGGGTGTCCAAGTATCCGGGACAACGGACCCTGTCATCGAATTAGGTAGGCCCTAATTGAGCCAACTCATTAAGGACCCGTTTTAAAGGGGATTAGGTGTCATCATTTTGTTTCCCCCCCGCTCACCTAGAACACGTGTCAGGGTCCCAACCTACACGTGGGACTTTGGGAACGGGTAGGCCAACATCAAGAGCCACTCTTGTTTTTAAAGGAATATTGTTGAAGTTGTAAGAGGGTCAAGGAGGTGATGGTTCCGTTTCTCTGCGCAGGGAAGTGATCGAAGAATGTCAGCATGGTCTTTCACGTTGATGGGAGGTGAGTTATTATTAATCCTCTCCGTTTCATCAGACAACTCAGATTCATTTCACACCTATTTGGGTTTTTATTAGGGAGTTAGTGTGTTAAATCTCTAGAATCGAGCTCTGTTGATTAGAGACGCTCATAATGTCACCGCACCACAGTTCTCACACTAATGCCTTCTGCTGTTCTACACCACTCCCCATGACTCTCTCAATCTTTCTGTCCCTCTTTCTCTTAACGTTGGACAAATATCCCACAATTAAAATATTGTCTCCGTGTGCTTTAATGGATCATAAAACACCCCTTGTTTATGGCTTGTACCATCCTGTGTGTGTTTGTGTATCTGTGTGTGTCTGTCTGTGTCTGTGTACATCTGCGTGTGTGTGTGTCTGAATGTGTGAGTGTGTGTGTGTGTGTTTGTGTATGAGTGTGTGCATGTGTATGTATACGTGTGCATAAGTGGGTTTGTGGGTTGTCTTGTGTGCATGTGTTGTGTGTGTATGCTTCTGTTTGTGAGTTTGTGTGCGTGCATATGTATATGTCTGTCTGTCTGTCTGTCTGTCTGTCTGTCTGTCTGTCTGTCTGTCTGTGTGTGTGTGTGTCCCAGCCCCCCCCCCCCCTCCCCCCCCCTCCATGTGGGTGTGCTGGCAGGTGGTCCCAGACTGCAGGTCCATGACCACGGTGGGCTGCACTCGGTCCGAACCAACCACTGAACCACACCTTCACCTCCAGCGGCCTCCACTGCCTGGACATCAGCGTCCACAATGACATCAGCACCCTGCAGTCCTCCTTCAGCGTCTACGTGGGGAGGGGCCGTGAGTGACCGCCTTGTTGTTCTTTACATTGCAGGTTTTTGGGGCTTTCGTTCGGTCTAGTTCAGTCGTAATTTATTTAATTATTTTGTTCATTCATTTGTTCCTTCTGTTCCATTTGTTCTTACTCTTTCAATCTGTTTCTCAATACGTGTGGATGACTAAATGAATGAATACGATATGAATCATATGATTTCAAAAGGGTTTGTTTGGTTTATCTGCTTCTTACTTTCTTTCTTTCCATTCCTCATTCTCATGTTTTACTACCTATTTTTATTAGAAACGTTAGTAAAGATAAAAGGATGGTGTCATTGATCAATTCAAACATTCATGAAAAAAAAAGAATGTTAGTAAAATGGAGAGAGTATAATGCAAATGGAGAAACACAGAAAAACGGGAGCAAGGGAGAGTTGGTTTAAAAAGAGTGTGGAAAAACAACATGGAGACCACTGGTTGCTGTGTCATGCAGCATCTCAAATCGAACATTCCCTCTGCATGTTTGGCTCATTAGTTCAGCAGACTTATATGACATTGTGTGTGTGTGTGTGTGTGTGTGTGTGTGTGTGTGTGTGTGTGTGTGTGTGTGAGCGTGTGTCTTTGTCGCAGTGTGCGTGTGTATGTGTGTGGCTGTGTGTTTGTATTTGTGTTTGTGTGTGTGTGCGTGCATGCTTGTGTGTGTGTGTGTGTGTGTGTGTGGGGGTGACATAAAAAGAGTGTCACTAACACGGGAAAGCACATGTCTGCTGTGGTCAATCAATCTGTTCCTGTCCTAGCTGGAAATGTGTCATTGTATAAGACTGAGAGCTGGTAATGGATGATAGCTGAATAACCAGGGTTTTATGCAACAAGCAAAAAAGCTTTTTTCAGTTAGAGGTGGTTATGACACAGTTTATATTTATTAATAATATAAAACTGAATAGAACAATTGTTCCCAGCTGTTGCTATGTCTTCTGGTTTCTTGGTTGCTACGTCTTGTTGTTATGTATTCTGGTCTCTTCTCTTGTTTTTTTTTAAATTATATAACTTTTATTTTAAATTGAAGAGCTAATTTATTGCTAGCTAATTTAATGATTTCTTATATTTGTGTGTATGTATATATAGATAATGATGATATTGGTGATGATGACTATTATTTGGCTTGTTTTATTTGTATTGCCATGACGGTAGCATGGTGTTTTCTGTGTTTACTACAGCTTACAGCAACCTATTCTTCATAATGTCCTGTCTGGCCGTGCTTGCGGCTACCTTCTCCTTCATCGGCATCAGCGCCTGTCGCCCGCGGCACTCTAACCTGCTCAAGGTAGGACTTCAGATAAGGAGCATAGTAAATGGTTTCATCCGAAAGCTTACGGTTTTTAAGACGTCGTGACTAATAATTGCAATCGTTAATTGGATTTGGGGGTGCAGTTTCCGCTGTAGCCACATGGGTGCAGTGTTTCAAAATACGTGAATAAGCACCTATTTTATCATATGGATCTTTTCAGGTTTTTTTAAACATGGGTTGCCTAAGAGCCCAGCACCTGGAATATGGGAAGCCAAATATAACAATAATAAACAATGAATGAATAATGAATTTATGAAATAATGAAAACGTGACATTTATATTTAAATAATGTGTGGTGAATTAGAAAATCGAAATATCGTCATTAGTTTAAATGTGCTATGTTAGGTTGATAGCAATAAATATATGCAAGATATTTTTTTTAAACTTTTTTACAACGGAACCTTTTTACTTTTACGAAGGTTGGCAGTGCTTCATTCCTGAACAATGAGGAGGGCCCTGGCGTTAGCAACATTAAGCTAAGCTTCTCTGGACTGGAGAGAGGAGAGAGCCAGCCTCTCATTCTTCGACATGGTCCTTAGTACTCCTAACCTAATCCACACCTCGCTATATTTAAAACATTATAGCTCTTTTGCATGTTTCTCATATGAACCTTCTGCTACAAACCTCATTTTTTGTCGTATATTGATTATGAATTTTGTTGAAGCTTTTTCGTCGCTGATGTCTGATGACATGTGTACTATATCAAATGAAATGCATTTGAACTTGCATATGCTTCTATGTGAGCATTTGCAAAGCAATAAATGTTAGATCAGTATAATTGTCTTGGTTTGGCTGCTTTGGTCTTCCAATTATAATCGAATATAACAGTGCAATTACATTGGCATTGCTACCTTCATGTGCAGACTTGTTTCTAAAGACCGTGCGGTGCTTACAGGGCTTAACTGTAGTCTGGGGCCTCTCTCGACCACCCTCAAGAGGGGTTAATACCCTTAATAGCCTTCTATGGTGTGACCTCAATCCAGAAGTAAAGTCATCAAGCACTTGATCCACCTATCATGAACCGCTGATGTCAGGGCTGGTAGAAGTACAGGAAGGAGATGGCAGCCATATTGGGAGTTGACAGGCAGTTGGTAAGTGTGTTTATTTGCAATGTCAGTTTAACACTAAATGTGGTTAATAAATAAAGGACATACAAGGGATTCATAGAGATCATCTCAATTACTCACAGCAGGCAGACACTTGACAACCAAAAGTAAATTTGTATATATCGACAGCATTTTTATTATTATTTAGTATTCTTTTCTTGAATTCACACATTTTCATTTAATTGGCAAAGGGAAACTTGAAATATTGTCATGGCACTAATGCAACATTCAAAGGCCACATGGAAGGGTAGACATACCCTTAGGCCTACAACAATAATACACTTTCCTACAATACATTATATATATATATATATATATATATATATATATATATATATATATATATATATATTTATTTATTTATTTATTTAGTATTAGGACTATAAATGCAATTATATTATAATTATCTAAACAACAATCCTATATCTTAAACGGAGAATCTAAATGATGGAGATGTTCTACTCCGACAAATTATTTGTATGTAGGCAATAGATGCAACATCACATCCAACATAATGCATTTAGAGCCAAGAGCGATAAAGGGAATAAATTAGGATAATAAAATGCTACTACCCCAAATCTCTATTGACCATTGTTTTTTTGTAAAGGCAGGCAAGCACTAAGCAGCAGACAGTGAAAAGGGGGCAGTACAAGTCGCATTTTAAGCATGCAAAAGTTCAACCTTAGGTTATAATGGATGCAGGCTCTCTAGTGCGTACGTATTTCTGTCTGCTGACAGTAATGACTTTGGACAATAAGCCACATCAACCATGAAGTTAATACTACTAACAACTTCATCTTCGAGTTATTTACGAAACAACAATTTATTTATCATCTTTGAAAATATACATGTGCACCAGAGCAAAAATGCCAACAATTCCAGTGTTGTCTTTCAGCAGTTTTTCTATTTAAATGTAAATATATTCATTTTATCAGACATTATTATCCTAAGCGATATTATAGTGAAATCAGATACATTCCATCAATGAGCAGGTAAAGGTTAGCCTTGTTGCTCAAGGAAGCCTCCAGCTGGGCTCTAAGCCAGCTGGAGGAAAAAAAGGCCTGAGTTGAGGATCAGACGTCCCCTTAGACAGATAATCTCCTCCTTCTCTACACCTCACCCACGCCCACGCAACCCTCTCTCACATGTCAGCCACGGACTGACCGCTCTGTCTGGTCCTTGTCGTATAGTTTATCGTCGTGTATTAGCAGTTAGCCGAGCATGTACCTCGTACCGCTCTGGTTTCTGGTAACGTTTCACCAGGTTGCGTGTGTTGTGAAAGTGTCTGTCCTTGTGTCCATGTGTCTGTGGTTTCCACCAATCAAAAAAGCCTTCTTCCATTATGGTCTTCTTGAGACAAGCAAAGCTTTGAATTGTGAATTAAGGTAGCGCACGTCGCTAACCTTTGATTCGCTCTGGATACAAGCGTCTTCTGAATAACTAAATGTAGGGTTAGTTAGTTAGTTAGTTAATTAGTCAATGCAACTACAGCCAAACTTAGAGGACGTCAAATCTGGCGCATACAAAAAAAAACAGCGAACATAACAACGAATAGTAGCCAATAGCAGTCAAGCAATACAATCCAACACCACCACCACCACCAACACCACCCACTAGGCGTTGGGCAGCCGGTCCTGACACACCTCCAGGGGCCTCTTGAAAGCCCCCCGGCCGAACACCTCCACGTTGCTGGCCAGCCAGGTGATGACGTTCCCTGGGAAGTAGGTGGTGCAGTTGGCCATGCTCCGGATCTCCAGGGGCTTCAGCACCCGGTCCCACAGGTTCACCTGACTCAGCTCGCCCACGAACGCCTGGCCCGCATCAAAGCGTCCGCCCACCACGTCCTGCGAATAAAAGGTTTTCCGACATCATTGTCACGCTTTGAACAACAACAGCCTTCAAAGGCGGATCATCTGCCATTCAGGGGTTGGTTTGTCACACCTCTGAGAGATCTCATGCTGGGGATTGTCTGTGGGGGAGTCGTTTCCATTATACCAGCCATAGCCATGTCACTTATTTACTGGCTGAGAAGTGTGAATGAGGTTTTTCTTTCATTCTGTTGCGTTTTCCTGCCATTCCGTGACATTGTGTCTACACTGGTTATATATTGATGATTACCAAACATGTCATAGACAATGAAGAAGCAGATATTACAGATGTTATCTACGGAAGTGATAAACTTTTGATTAGTATGGGCAGGGTTTGCTTGTAGCATCAGCGAGGGGGGGTGGGGGGTGTTTCCTCACCTGTTCCTGCCCCAGGATGATGACCCCCCCAGGCTTGATGGGGTGCCAGGCGGCCAGGTTGTCCCCACTGCCCATGCTCTCCCCGTCCTGGTAGGCCTCCCACTGGCCGTCCCGCGTGGTCCAAGCCACGCAGATGTGGTGCCAGCGGCCGTCACGCACCGACAGGGGCAGCTGGGCCACCTGGGTTCATAGGATGTGATGTAATAGGATGTGTTAGGATGTGGTATAAAATGATGACGCATTACAATTTCACATATGATGTGTTATAGGATGTGATATATGATGTAATATAATATGATGTGTTATGATGGGATATGTTGATATGTTATGTATTACATGTTATGTTTCTATGTGATATATGATATGTAATGATATGTTATGATGTGACATACAATATGTAATGATATGTTATGATGGGATATAATGTGAGAGGTTATGATGTGACATGATATGTTCTGAGGTGATTTAGGATGTGAGATGATGTGATGTGACTAGATATGTTATGATATGTTATGAGGTGATTTAGGATGTGAAATTATTTATAATATGTTATGATGTAATATGATGTGATGTAACAAGACATGATGCATCGATGTCATATCAATTTATATGAATCTATACTGTAGTACGTCATATTGAACTTTGAGCCTTTGACTTCACAAATAATAAAACCAGGAGCGCTGTCCTAGCAGCCATCACCATGATGCGTTTTATTACTACAAGACTTGCCTTGTCGTTGATCAGGAGCTCTATGGGGTTGTTCCCCCACTCGATCAGCACGATCTCGTTGGCCTGGCCCGGCACCCCGTATGAGAAAGGGGTCCCGATGCCCGGGCTGGCGCTGGACTTGACCCACATGCACAGGGTGAAGGCGTACATCTCGGGCAGGCTCTTGGTGATGCGGCCGTACAGGTAGTTGGTGCGCTGGGGGAGGGAGAGCTTGAACTGCTCGGGAGACTTGAAATCACCTCCGCCTGCGGGAGAGGGATGGAGGGTTGGAGAGAGGGAGGGAGGGGAGAGGGAGAAAGGGTGGAGGGAGGGAGGGTGGAGGGAAGATAGAGGGAGGCAGGGAGGGAAAGAGGGAGGGAGAGAGGAAGGGGAGGGGAGAGGGAGGGAAGGGAAGGAAGGAGGGAGGGAGGGAGGGGAGAGGGAGGGAGGGGAGAGGGTGGGAGGGAGGGTCGGTGCGAGGAGGGAGGGAAGGAGGGAAGGAGGGAGGAAGGGGGAGAGGGAGGGAAGGAGGGAGGGAGGAAGGGGGAGAGGGAGGGAAGGAGGGAGGGAGGAGGGGTCGCGGGAGGATGGAGGGTGGAGGGAGGGAAGGAGGGAGGAAGAGGGAGGGAGGGAGAGGTATCTGTAGTTTTATCAGTCGTTGTATTCAAACAGTACATTATTAAAGTACAAATGTAACAGCTGCCAAGCAAAAGAGACAACACATTGATGTAGGGAGAGAGAGAAAGAGAGAACATGTAAGGGGACATATGAGAGAAAGAAAGGAGGCATATGAGACACAAGAGAATGAAGAGAAGGGAGAACAGAAGAGAGAGGTGTAAGATCTCCTTTTGGGACACGTCCTATTATAATTTGTTCATCTCTGCAAGAATCTTATGTCCACACTATCAGGATGGGGGTTGTCAGATTGAGTGGATTTAGCAGCTGCCTGTTTGTAACGCTCTTATTTTGGTACTTCTTTTTGTTTGTCTCTCACCCAAACATAATGAAAAAAGAAGCAGCCAATAGAATGTCCACCATAAGCTTGCATCCATATTTTCTCTGGGCTATGAGCGTGTTCATATTTTCATGTTGCAAATGATTCATGAGATTGAGTTGATTTAGTTATTCTCCCCATGTCAATTAGAGTCAGGTATTTAATAGAAGCTTGATATAGTGACAATCATGGACTTGGTATAAAATAATATATAAATATATATAAAATATATATAATAATGGTCAGGTAGAACACCCGAACACCACCACTGTGGCCACCATGACCACTACCAAGACCACCCCCATCAACACCAGCATCTCCACCAGCGCCACTATCACCACCACAACCAACCCTACCTTGACCCCCACCACCACGACCACCACCACCATCACCACCATCACCACCATGTCCCCCTACCACCACCACCACAACCACCAGCACCACCACTACCACCACCTTTACTACACTACAACAACTGTCACAACTGTCACTTTGACCACCACCTTGACCCCCGCCACCACCATCACCCCCTTGACACCCCACCAGCACCATAACCACCAGTACCACCTGTACCATCATCTTAACTAAACCACAACTACCATCCCCTAGACCACCACCACCTTGACCACCACCATCACCGACACACCCACCCACCTTTCTCCAACTCGCTAATCCTCTCCACCAGCGTGTTCAGCGTACTTTCAGTCTTTATCCTGTAGGCGGCTGTGGCGTTGGACAGCATGGTCTTCTCAGTCTCCAGGTAGTTCACTTTCCTCAGCAGCTGCTTCTCCAACTCTACCAGCCGTAGCTGGAGCATGTCGCGAAGCTCACTGGGAAACGGAGTCCCCGAACTGTTGGCCCGCATCTGGTGTTGCTATTGGGAGAAGGAGGGGGAAAGTCTTTCAGGAACCAAAACATTGAGCTAGACTCAATTAAATAGCACAAATTAAAATATAAATTTAATATATCACCACTTTGAACCTGTGTATAGTCATTGATTAGCAAAAGTGGAGGCCTCCTATTAGACTTCGCCCACTCACATTTAACCTATCCATCAGAAAGAATCATTAAGCATTGTCGGTGAAATAAAGATGGTGACGGAGACTCGCAGACGAACTTCATAATGGGCATTGGGCTTTACCCAGAATATAGCTTAAAAATGAGTAAAAACCTTCTGATAGTGTCAATTCTTTGGGGGAGGACAACAATAGTCAAATAACACCGTATATATATATATATTACTTTTAATTTTCTATGCATATGTTTCACTTTTACGCACAGAGCGCATTCCATTTATGCTTTGAGCGGCTGCGCCCCCTTACCTCTAGGCTCTCCAGTCGGTCTTTCAGCCCCTTCATGGTCTTCCCAAGACTTTCTATGGTGCTATTTGGATCCCGGGGTACGTCCCCCATAGTGTTTTGCTTATCTTTGGTCCAGGAGCCTCCTCTGTCGTACTTCCCGTCGTCAGAGGACGAGGCGCAGAGGGAGAGTTTGGTGGTCAGTTCGTTGATGGTTCCGAGCTGCTTGCCAATTGTTTCTTTCTGCAGTAAAATTGTCTCGCGGAGCTGCATTACAGTGTTTCTCAGCTCCTCTTCTTGGCCCCCAGCGTTCAGCTCAGGTAGAAGTGTAACCTGGCAGCTTGCGTCGCCGGTAATTGGCACGGCTCTGCAAATGTACCTCTTTCCATCGTCCGGTTGGCCGCGCGTTAGTTGGCGACCGTTAAGTGCTAAGAATAATAACAACCCATACACGAGTGAAAACATCACTGAGGTTGGTACCGCAATCTAATAAAAATAAGAATAATAATCCAGTCTTAAACCTAAGCACACAAATAAAGTTGCGATGACAGTCTAAATACATTTGGATAAAAACTCGATGGAAGCGGAACTCCGAAAGTTGAGGTCTCTACTTGAAAACATTGTGAGAGATTTTCTTTCTCTCCCCAAGCAGTCTGGAATAATGTCACAACTAAAATTACGTAAATCTGGATCTAAATCTAAATCTATCGACGATGGCAAAGCGGACCAGCGTGAGGGGTTTAGAGAAGTTATTCTTGTCTTGACTTAGATACACTGCGAGGTGATGAACCAACAGCTCCGTCAGAAAAGAGGATTAAAGGGTGCCAGGGAGGGGGGTGAGGGGGGGGGGGGGGGGGGGGGTGGAGTGTGTGGAAGATTCCGGATTTGTAGTAGTTAGGCCTACGTTGACGTCAAATCAGAGTTATCAGCCTTGCTGTAGACCTGTGTTGTTTTAGCATTCAGAGATGATATAAAATATAGGCTATCATCACATCACTTCACTATATTTTCAATTTATATGGAAATGATCGGCCCTTTGTTTTATTTGTAATGTGTCAATGCATCTAATCTTTTAATAAACCAGCACACACACACACACACACACACACACACACACACACACACACACACACACACACACACACACACACACACACACTCATGCACACAGGCACACAGGCAGACATACACACTGGTCTCCAATCGTCGAAGGTCTGCGGTTGACGACGATGGCTGTATCTTACAATGGTCTATTTTTTGTTCTATACAGAGATGTCTGCTAGATGCTACTCCCCCCTTGTGTCTTTCAAAATGTAGGTGCATGACGTCACCTCATATATGTGAATTTGAGTATCTCATGACAACCACAGTGGAAGAGGCTTTTAGAAAATAGATAAGCATCAAATGTACAAGTTGTGGGAAGGCTTAGTTCTTATGTGGACACACACACCCACGCACATAAGAATGCACACACACACACGCACACACACACACACACACACACACAAAGGTTGTGGGGGTAAACAATTAGCAATAGGTCAATAGAGCCTGTTGCGCAGACTGGAAGACACACCGCTGTGCTTTGAACATGGCTTCCAACCAAGTACCTGAACAATTAATGAATCCCTCTATGCATGTGACACACACAGGGTTGGGTTGACACAAACAATTGCACACATTTCTTTCTTTCACTTAAAAAACAACATGTTACAATTCTATAGCTCAGTTTGTTGCATTCATGAATTCATTTCAAGCATGATTAAACGTGTTTCACATCCGTGTTACGTAACAAGGATGTGAAGAAAGAAAAGTGAGGATATAGAAGAAAGTTTTGGGAGCATAAATCTAGATAAAAAGGGAAAATGTATAAAAAAAGGTTTTTCCTGGTAACAATGTCTGACCATTAACACCTCTGTCTTGTTCCTCGAAGGGGCTCGATGGAACCACTATTACTAGTGCAGTTGGATTCACACCATCTTTAGTGATGTTTTTTTCTGACATCACACTTATTTTGAAGGTAACAGACGCAGTGACCTGTCCCTCCAGCTCCAGGGAAAAACAATTCTAAATTACAGCTCCTCATAATAAAGAAGCTTGTACTATATCTTTCATTCTAATTTGTTTGGCACATTTCTACATGGCTATTACATGCAAAGCAAATATACTGCAATATATGACTAAGAATGGATCCGTTTAAACCTTTCCCATGCTGACATGCTTAGGCTTTTATTCACCCGGTGAAAGACCTATGAGTATATAAATGGACATAAAAGCTTTTGAAATACTGAGCAATGGCCCATGCTTATTCTTGGACATCCACACATCTGTCTTCTCTATCTATCTATCTATCTATCTATCTATCTATCTATCTATCCATCTATCTATCTATCTATCTATCTATCTATCTATCCATCTATCCATCTATCCATCTATCCATCTATCTATCTATCTATCTATCTATCTATCTATCTATCTATCTATCTATCTATCTATCTATCTATCTATCTATCTATCTATCTATCTATCTATCTATCTATCTATCTATCTATCTATCTATCTATCTATCTATCTATCTATCTATCTATCTATCTATCTATCTATCCATCTAGGATCCCCAAAAGAAGTATATTAAATTGACCTTAAATAGTACTATAATAGAAAAGGGATGGAGAGAGAGAGAGAGAGAGCGTGCAGGCAGGAAAGCAGTATAGATAGTGCATGGAGAGTGTGTGAGAGAGAGGGTTGGAGAGAGAGAGGGGGGGGGGGGGAAATGAGTGAGAGAGAGCAGGGGGGGGGGGGAAATGAGTGAGAGAGAGCAGGGGGGGAAAGGAGAGAGAGAGTAGGGGGAAAATGGAGGGAGATTGAAAGCAGAGAGGAGGATATAAGCAGAGGTGATATGTGCTGAGATGAATGTTACTTTAGTACTTTACAGCTCCATTCAGTCCATTGACTGTGCAGGATATGAATAGGCCTGCCATTATTTAAAATCCATTAGCAAGCTACGGTAGGAGAGGGGGCTTAGTTCTGTTTTGCGATGCTAGGAAAAGGACAAATAAATCGACCCTAATTATAAAAGCAAACGGCACCACATTATTTTTATTATAGTTAGATACTAATACCAAGCCCTGAAATATATAGTACTGCATGCATATATATTGGAAGTACAATATGTTTGATGATGGTTACATTACAGGTTAACCAGCTTTCAATCTTCAGATAGATAGTCTGGGAGGAGGGTCAGTGGGTCTGAATGGCCAGGTTTATTCATCAGGTTTATTCTTGCTCTGTAAATGACATACAAATATACTGAAATAGAAAATGTTTATAGTACAATTGAAGGCACCGCATCAATTACATCTGTCAAAAACTAAAACTACATGATAGCCAAAGGAGTATGCATTTATTCGCTCCAACTGGGATTTAACATGACATAAATGTATATTTATTGAACATGCATGCCCAGTCCTCGATCAGTGTTAATAACAATTTAATTTTTGAAAATGTTTATTGTGAGCTGGTGGAGAAATGTGATGCAGCAGATGGATATTCGCTGAAGTAAGAACGTTTGATTAACCAGGCGGTGAATTTGTGAGTCACAGTCTTTAGTCAATATCACATTAAAAGCAGTGTTAAGGCCATCTTTTTAAAGTGTGCTTCAAGCAGAGGAGGAGACTAGTTTGGCTTGTTTTTACAGACTGCTCTTCTCCTTTCACAGTGATGCTTGAGACAGAGTTATAGCAAATGCAGTATGTCCCCTTAGCATTTGCTCTGTATATACACCACACTATGAAATTATTTCCTTTAATAATCTGTTTAGATGTGTGTGGCTTAATAAGCTTATAAAATATATGTTAGATAATACATTGTCATTATGTTTGCCTATATATCAGAAGCCATCAATAGACAATTTGTCAGAATGCAACAGGAGTCCACCAGAACTTGTGATTGCAAAAACAGTATATTGAAACAGTATCTTTCATTGCAAGAGGGCATAACACATAAAAATAACAAATAAGGTGAAATTGTGGATACGTTCACTGAAAGTTTAGCGTAAAATATGTAAAGTAGTTTATATCCAACTGGTTTAGCTTACTATGTGCTGAATTACACTTGTAAAATAGACTAAATATATACTCCTAATCTCCAACGAACTGGGTTTGTTGGGGATAGGCATATACTGTATATTTTCATTAAGTTATGATTGTGTGATACTCCAACGATATCATTCTCTTCACAAGACACATGCAGCCTGCACAAATGTCAGTCTTGGAATAGGCGGGATAGGGAAGTTTCGTAACCAATAGCATCCTTGTCGCGATTAAGACCATCGAAAACGATGGTCTTATAACCACCTAATTTTACTGTGTATCCTTCCGCTGGCACTATAGTGACGCAAACAATTTATATTTAACTGCTTTAAATCACTATTTGTCGTTTATTTTATAAATTTATGTCAATAAAGGTATTTTAAATTTACAATTTAATCTGAAACAAGTTTAATGAGTTTAGGGAGGAACGTATATGTTTTTCTAGTCGTCATTCACTACATTGTGTAGCGACGCGACGGATACAGAGAAACGGTTTCCTGTCTGTGGTGCACGGTGAGTCCAGTTTGAGATTTTTCTTATTAACTAAATATTTTGAATGCTATATCATATTCCATTAGATGCTGGCATTTGTCTTGAGTATGCATTTATATATGTATTTGAATAAAGGTAAAACTTTGCATGTCTATTTGATAAAGATTGAAATGTGTTCCGAGCGCTTTCTTTCTTGAGAAAGCATCAGTAGCTATTAGCATAACTCGTTAGCTGTTTGTATTATTTAGAAGAATATAGCAAGGATACATGTTCTCTTTATGTTATTGATCGTACATTTTGTATACATTGCATTAGATTGTGAAGGGGATTACTTTTGATATAAGAAGTCTGTAAATGTAATTCATAAAGGAAAATGTGTTCTGCACAAAATAGCTAGCCGCTTTTAATGACATCATCACACTGCGCCCGCAGATGTAATGCCATGTTTGTCTTCTTTCCCTGTTTGTTTATCTATGGTTAGTTAAAACTACTCTCATTTACATGTTTACAAAAATACATTATCAATGGTTCATCAATAGAAAAGTTTCTTTCGTATTCCCAATCACGTTGATGTATGCGCTGGTTTAAAGATAACTTTCCAACGTTTACTATTTCCTCTTTGAATGCAGCGTTCATGAAATTCTTATAAGATCGGTGCAGACTCGTGTCTGCACGCACCCCCATCGCAGCCCTGTCTCTCCCGGCCGGCACAATGGCATTCGTGCCTGCCCCAAGCCCCACCGTGGTGGACCAAACCACGTTAATGAAGAAGTACCTGCAGTTCGTAGCTGCACTCACGGAGACGAACACACGTGAGTTAAACTGTTTAACGGACATGTACTTGTGAGATTTACTTTCTAGTATTGGGGCAATGTGATGAGAGCGATACCCTTTAGCCCAGACAAAGAGTACATGTGCGTCTGTGAGAGAATGAGTGTGTGGGTGCGTGTATGCCTGCTGTTGATGTACTCTTTAAAACACTCTGGGCGCTGAAAGTAAAACTGATAAGATCTGAGAGCCCCCCTGGTTAGTCAAGCTGAAACAACGGCAAGCCTTTCACAACTATGTGTTGACTAATTGCCACGCCCACTATGTCCCCAACCAATCAGCCGATGAGACCAAGCTCAAGATGATGCAGGAGGTCAGCGAGAACTTTGAGGTGAGTTTGATATGTCTTACTGTAAATTAGATCTATATATTTAAACCTGCAGTGTAGGACATTTTCACTGCAGCCATCACTTATCTAGTGTATAAAGAATTAAACTATCCTCTATAAATGCATGGTTTTGAATGGCAACTGTGACAGTGATCAGAATGATTTGAAAAGGTGTAACACATTGATACCTGTGACACCTTTTCATCAACACAACTTTTGATGGATTTTTGCCTCAGAAGGTGTCGTAAAGGTTATTAGAGATCTGGTTTGATTATGTTGTGGATGCGGTTCTTTCCCCTGCAGAACGTGACGTCTTCGCCGCAGTACTCCACCTTCTTGGAGCATATCATCCCTCGTTTCCTCACCTTTCTTCAGGACGGAGAAGTGCAGTTCCTGCAGGAGAAACCCACACAGGTAAGGTGTGCTCTGCACCATCCTTTGAAATATTCCTAGACTTAAAGGTGCAGTCAAGATTAGAGCGTTTTAAAGAGTGAGAGCAGAAGAGAGCACGATTTAAAAACTAAACAACCAGAAACCTATATTTCTCCGCCATTGAGAAGTGTTTCCATTTGACGCACCCGCGAATGACCAATTATGGTCAATGACCAATCTAGGAAGGGATGCCCTGATTGGTCATACGTCAGCCTGGAGCGGTCTAAAATCTGGAGCAGTCACCTCAAAACAGATATTCTTACATCACATTTTACTCACTAATGGCTGACAAATGGTTAAGCTGTTTCTAACAAATTACACTTACATAATAGCTCTTCAGTTGACTTACAGCACCTTTTTTTTTTTTTTAAACAACATGATTTTTGTTATAGAAGAGGTTTGATGAGAACACCAAAAACCAAATGTTTGGGCTTTTGATGTTTTCCAGCAACTGAGGAAACTCGTGTTGGAGATCATTCACCGCATCCCGACCAATGAGCACCTCCGACCGCACACCAAGAACGTCCTGTCTGTCATGTTCCGCTTCCTGGAGGTAAGAGCCGCACCTTTCACAAAAACAGCATAACGACAACGGCTCAACTCCTGCTTGCCCAACAGTTCTTATAAATCCCTTTTGGTATTCAAAACGATTGTTCATAATTATGTCAACATCATTGCCTTTTTATGAATGTGTGGTTTGTAAGTATTTTCACCTTGTAATGCTCATGATAATTCTGAATATGTTAAAGTATGATATTTTATTTTCTTGCAGATTGAAAGTGAGGAGAATGTATTGATCTGTCTCCGCATCATCATTGAACTCCACAAGCAGTTTCGCCCGCCCATCTCTCCCGAGGCAAGTCAAGACTCACATACCGTAATACTCCATTTCTATATATTTCTTTATATTACTATTTATGCTGCATTGTGCTTTAAATTGGGTCCTGAGGGGATTATTCACAAGTTGTGGGGCACCATTAGGGGAAAAAGGGATTTAATGCGTTAACACTTTTGCCATGATTGTCCCTTCTCAGATTCATCACTTTCTGGACTTTGTGAAGCAGATCTACAAAGACCTTCCAAAAGTTGTTGTAAGTCTATCCAATGCAGGTGGAGGGTTATGGGAGGGAGTCTCAGCAGCAGAGTTGTGTTCCCCAGTGTCAGTTACTCCTTGCGCTGCATTGTGATCATTAGTCATTGTTGAAATGTTGACGTTAGACCTAGGGTAATGGGTAACACTTTACAATGAGGGTACATTAATTAACATTATTTAATGCAGTAATAATAATAATTATATAGCATTATTAACATAAACACCAATACCTTCGTTAACATGAACACCATTAGTAAATGATTACTAGACCATATTTAATTGTCAGCATGCAAGCCAACTATTTTAGACATAGCATGGACATTTGCACATTTTGTTTATTGTTGTTTTGTGTGTATTCTGTATTCCCTGTCATCAAGCACGTGTACTCACTATACGTGACTAGTTAAGAATTGCACAAGTCATGTAACCACTCTACTCCCCCCCCCCCCCCCCCCCCCCAAAAATCCTTGACAGGCCCGCTACTTTGAGAACCCCCAGGTGATCGCGGAGAACACGGTTCCCTCTCCAGAGATGGTGGGCATGATCACCTCGGTTCTGGTGAAGACTGCTCCGGAGCGTGAGGACAGCGAGACGAGAACGGTAAGCCACTTGTTTTGTATGATCAAATCAAAATGTATGCACTTACACACATGTATACAAAATCATTGTAATTTCTACTCAGATATTTCTTTCTTCTTGTATAATGGGAGAAATCAGGAGACAAATATTCATTAGAAATGGAAGGAGCTTTGATATTGAGAGATTTTACCTGGTCATGTGAACTTTATGTAAATTTGGTCAATGGGACATAATGGTCCAATTTTCAAACATTGACCTTGAGGTCAGATTCTTAAAATATATATATACTGTACGAAGTGTAATATTGCTCAAAAACATTAGTGATACCACTAGAGGGGAGTAACGTTCCATCGTACCACACTCTAAAGAAATAACTGCTCTGGCAGAAGATTATTATCTTAAATAAGAATAAACACACACACACACAACAAAGAAATCTTGTTATTCACTGAAGGCCAGTGGAGCACATAGGTTATTTAATTCCCTCTATTGTGTATTACTTAGATTCGTTGTCTCATAAATCGTGTTGTATATAACTTTCTGGTGGTGGATGGCAGGCGCCCCAACTCCTACCACCAAAGTTTAGTTTAGGACTTATTTATTTTTTTCCCCTCCTCTCCCAGCACACTATCATCCCACGGGGCTCGCTCTCTCTCAAGGTGCTGGCGGAGCTGCCCATCATAGTGGTGCTGATGTACCAGGTGGGTACCGCTACTTCACCCTGCCACTGTTAAAGCACCATGAACCATCATGTCTCTGTGTGAACGTGCACCATAGTAACCATGGTAACGTTATATCACTTCATGCAATGTTTTGATCGAACTATGAAGGAACAGTGTTGATCCAGGATTTGACATTGGCTATTTGAATATGAAAAATTATTCACAATATAAATAATTTTTCCTAATTCATTATAGTGCGTACCTTTTGGTGAATGTTTTTTTTAAGTAATAAAGAAATAATACATTTTACGATGAACATGTTATTCCTGCACAATGTACTACTGCAGTGAAAAAAGAATGGAAGTCTGATATTTCGATCATCCCTTATGCATTATATTAGTTAAAAATGCATTAATTTGATTTATTATTTGTTTATTGATTTGCTCTCCCTAGCTCTACAAACTGAACATACACAACGTGGTGTCAGAGTTTGTCCCTCTCATCATGAACACCATCATGCTGCAGGTCTCTCCTCAAGCCAGGTATGTGTGTGTGTGTGTGTGTGCGTGTGTGTGTGTGTGTGTGTGTGTGTGTGTGTGTGTGTGTGTGTGTGTGTGTGTGTGTGTGTGTGTGTGTGTGTGTGTGTGTGTGCTGTGTGTGTGTGCTGTGTGTGTGTGCATGTGTGTGCGCATGTGTGTGCGCATGTGTGTGCGCATGTAACATACTCAATGTGCGCATGTAACATACTCAAACATGTCTGGGGTGTGTCCAAGTTTCTCCTCCTCTTATTCTTCATTTTTATATTGTGTGTGTGTACATGGTGTATTTGCCCTTTCTTTTTCTTTCAGTTTTTCCTCTTGCTTTTGTCTGAGCACATTGTTACTTCAGCGTTTGTGCTTTGTCCCATTGTTCAGAGAAGTGTAGTGTGTCTGGAATTTGATTCCGACTCCTAACCAATTTTCCTTTTTCTTTCAATCCTTAAAATTGTGTTTCATTTCACCATAATACGTTTTACTTTGTGATTCTATTTAAGTACATTATTTTTCTGCCTGCCAATTTTCTCTGACAAAGCACAAGTATTTGGTGTGTGGGGAGGGGGCTTGTTGAAGCGGTCTGAGTTGTTCTTGCGGGACGTGATTCCTGGGTGCAAGGAGGCTCAGAGGGAGAGGGGCTGGGTTGGGTGTTCGAAAACAAAAAGGAAATGGAGCAGAATTGATTTAGCAAACGGCTTCCGCGAACAAGTGAGTGGTTTGACATCAACTGGTGCTGAAGTCATCTCAGACACGACAAGACGGAGGGGGTGTGTGTATTGGGTGTGTGTTAACGGTGTGTGTGTGTGTGTCTTGCTGCAGGCAACACAAGCTGTACAACAAGGAGCTGTATGCTGACTTCATCGCAGCCCAGATCAAGACCCTGTCCTTCCTGGCCTACATCATCCGCATCTACCAGGTACACAGTCTGACGGCTGATGGCGTCAGGTACTAGTCGGACATGAATCACTGTTTAAACCTCTGCAATGTTCACTGCATTTATCACACGTTTGAGGCTTTTAAACGAATGTATTGTGTGTGTGGGTGTGTGATCTCTTTTGTGGGTGTGTGATCTCTTTTGTGTATGTGTTTGTGTGCGATTTCCTGTGTGTGTGTGTTTGTTATCTCGTGTGTCTGTGTCTCTCTCTCTCTCTCTCTGCATCTGCATGTGTGTGATATCCCTGTGTGTATATGTTATCTTGTGATTGTGTGTGATCTCCCTGTGTATATGTCATTTTCATTCTGTGTGTGTGTCGCCTTCCCTCCGTGTGTGTGTGATCTCCCTGTGTGTATATGCTATCTATCCCTCCTTGTGTGAATGTGTCTCTCTTTCTCTGTGTGTGTGTGTGCGTGCTCCATCAGGACCTGGTGGGGAAGTATTCCCAGCAGATGGTGAAGGGCATGCTGCAACTGCTGGGCAACTGTCCCCCGGAGACCGCCCACCTCCGCAAGGAGCTGCTCATTGCCGCCAAGCACATCCTCACCACCGACCTGCGCAGCCGTACGACGTGCACATACACAAACACATAGATGTAGAGAGGGAGAGACGCACACACATGTATGTAGAGGGGTAGAGATGCACACACACATGGATGTAGAGGGGTAGAGATGCACACACACATAATCAAACACATAGATGTAGAGAGGGAGAGATGCACACACATGTATGTAGAGGGGTAGAGATGCACACACGCACACACACACACATGGATGCAGAGAGGGAGAGACGTACACACGAGCAACAGATCAGAGACACACACACACACCATCCTGACCACTGTCGGTTATAGTCCTACATCGTGCACGCACTTGTTTAAACATGTCATGTACAAACACACATACGAAATGTATCCAATAATACAATTATGAAAGAAAACTGTTTTCCCAATGCATTAATTATATCTCATCACTGTCGGGCCACTCTCTACAGTAATTTATTTATACATGGATTAAGTTCCCACTCCAAACTTTTCAATCAGTTTTTGCAAGTATGCAAAACCAAAAAAACGAACAAAAGTAACTTCTTGCCCAAGTAAAAGCTTTTGGAAAGCTTTTAAACCCAAAAGGCTTTTTTAGAGTGACTTCCATTTTTAAAAGTAATTCTCCAATTTGCAGAGTTCATACCATGCATGGACAAATTGTTTGACGAGTCCATCCTGATCGGATCCGGCTACACCGCTCGCGAGACTCTACGGTACGTGTGCTTGTAAAGGAATGCATTTATATTGCGCTTTTCTACCCAGTGACCACGCAAAGCACTATACACTGAGTGCCCCACATTCACCCATTCATACACGCATTCATGCAAATTAATTCACCCATTCATACACCCATTGAGATACATTAAGTCACAGACAGTTCTTTCAACCAGCCAGCTCGTTGGGAGCAGTTAGGCTCAGGTGCCTTGCTCAGTGATACCTCGACACTTGACTAGGAGGGGGCGGGGATTGATCCAGCACCCTTCTGGTTGCCAGAAGACCTGCTTTACCTCCTGAACCTCTGCTGCCCCAAATGTGTGCATGTGTGTGTATCTGTGTGTGTGTGCACGAGAACTGTGTGGGTGTGTGTGTGCGCGTGTGAATGTTGCCATTTACTCTCATTACACTCATCAATGCCATCCGATCTACTTCTACGTGGAGCGGGTAGATTTCCCCCCGGGGTCAGTTGGGCTTGTACAGTGTCGCATGCTAATCAGGCTAACTGTAGTGGCCCAAACACTGCATCAAAAAAACCAAAACACACTCTGTCATGTCCAACCTCTTCTCTTATCCGGAGGGGGAGGTGCTGCTGGCGCTGTCTCCCATGGTTAAATTGATAAACACCCCCCCTACCTGACCCCGCTGAGCAGTCCACATGAACACATTAGCTGCCACGTGTAATTAGCAGAGAGAGGGAACGCGACCAGGAGGATGGAGACCTGGCATGACTATCAGTTACCCCGTTATTGATCCACCCCCTCCCCATCTCCCCCATCCATCCCTCGTTTACCTTTTTCCTATTTTCTCTTTTCTCTCTTTTTAAACTTCTCTGCAACACCTGTTCCCGATTTCCCTTTCCTTTGTTCACTTTCCCCTTGTTTGTCTTACTTTTGGTTCAGCTTGAGCTGCATTCACGGGTTTGTGTTTGTTTTAATAGTCATGTCACGCTCCTCTCTTCATTCTGACCCTCTTCTCCCCCCCCCCCCCCCCCCTCCTTCCTCCTCCTCTCTGGCTAACCGATATTAAGTAGAATTACTAGAAAGACAATGAAACACGATCAACTACAAAGGAGCCTCTTATTCCTATGTCATTACAAAGAACGGGGACAGGACAGGTTGTAGCAACTTTATGTATCGGGTAATTGGCTTACTCTCCCCTTTTTAATTATGGGTATCTTGTGGATAGCTACTTTATAGATTTTCTTTTAGTCTTATTTATATATTTATTTTTACACAGAAGTAGAGAAAGAATGGGTATATCAGGCTGAATATAAGATGAAGGTACCCTCTTGCACCCACATTTATTAAATAATTGCCTTTGATTGTCTTCTAATGATAGTCCTCTTTAAACGTGATTCCTGCCTGTGTAAAGCACTCTGAAATGGCCTTTGTGTTCTGAAGTGTGCTATTTCTTATTTTTTATGAAATTTTGACCCGGGAGAACACAGACGTTAGACCCAACCACCATCTTGTGGTTTAAAACCTGTCCTCTTCCCTTCCTCCCCGCATCCAGGCCCCTGGCCTACAGCACGCTGGCGGACCTGGTGCACCACGTTCGGCAGAACCTGCCGCTGACCGACCTGTCCCTGGCCGTGCAGCTCTTCGCCAAGAACATCGATGACGAGTCTCTGCCCAGCAACATCCAGACCATGTCCTGCAAGCTGCTGCTCAACCTGGTGGACTGCATCCGCTCCAAGTCCGAGCTGGAGAACGGCAACGGCCGGGACATCCTCATGAGGATGCTGGAGGTAAACGCCGGGCTCTTCTTTGTCGGACCGACGACCAGGGTAGCTTGAGGATGCAAGACTTATGATGCTGTGCTTACCAGGGTTCTTTGAGGGTGTTATGTGTGCACATGGCTTGTTTGTGAGTTTCACCTGATAATTGGTGAGACCGTTAGCTGTTAAAGGCATGCATATGAAGCCCTTGTACTGCAGTTAATCTAAGAGATGCACACAACCGATGGAAAATGTGGATCGAGGGCTTTCGATTTTCTACTTTGTCTACATGTTTCAAAGCTAACGATGCAAATGAATTACATGATGATTAATGACTTTACTGTGTCCCATCAGGTGTTTGTGCTGAAGTTCCACACCATCGCACGCTACCAGCTCGTCACCATCTTCAAAAAGTGCAAACCCCAGTCAGAGATGGGCGTGGTTGACCCGGGGTCGTTACCGGGGGTGCCGGCGACCCCCACCCCGTCCAGCACCCCCGCCTTGCCTGCCCCCGCCCCTGCCACTCCGGCCCCCCCAGCCACGCCTTCCGCCCCCTCCGCGGGCTTCGACCGCACGGGGGGAGACAAGGAGGACAAGCAGACCTTCCAGGTGTCGGACTGCCGCAGCCTGGTCAAGACGCTGGTCTGCGGGGTGAAGACCATCACCTGGGGCATCACTTCCTGCAAGGCCCCTGGAGGTACGATGCTCAATATACCGTATTATATTAGGTTCATTCAACTCTAGGGATATTGGCTCTCTCTTATTGTTTACGGTTTCTTAGCCCTTCTTTGTTGTGTACCCAGACAGTTTTTGGTGTGAGTCTTCTTTATGATGTAAGGCACTTTGTTAACTCGCCATTTTAAAGGTGTTGAATAAATAAATCATGTGTATTCCTAAAATGGAGCACAGAACCGGTGTAGTCTGAGGATAAAGGTAGATTACTTGCACTGCTAAACCTCCACTTCCACAATGATGTGTCATGATAATATCCCCTAACCCTTCATAGATTTCATGAGAAGTGAGATGTTTTAAACACTGAGAAATCTATAAGCCTAGCTAACTCACAACCTTGCCATCTGCTGCTGTGTTTTCCGTCTTGCCTTCTGCAGAGGCTCAGTTTATTCCTAACAAGCAACTCCAACCCAAAGAGACTCAGATCTACATCAAGCTGGTCAAGTATGCCATGCAGGCCTTGGACATCTACCAGGTAGGACTTCCAACAGAGAGCTGGCTTAGATCATCAACATTCACTAAAAGAGTTGCAGAAAAGAATTAATTTTGAATGACATTGACTCCTCTCAAAAAGTGTTCTGATGCAGTTAATTTGTACAGATTTGACACATTGGACTTTTCTTCAAATTATCAACAGTTATAGTTGGCAACAAAGTTTTAGTTTTTGTAATGCCTCATGTAAAAAAAGAAATAATCATTCTGTTAAATCCCCCATAGAGATTTATATTTCTAATCGTATGCGTTGATCAACAAGGCTGGCTTCCCTCGGCATATACTCGTACATCAAAACAAACTAGTAATCACAGCCACACTATTATTCACGCAAGTAATTAATCTGCAAAAAGTGGATTTTTCCGTCACGGCCCATGGTCAGCCAATGCATCCATCCTCTCGCCCACGAACCAATGGAAAGGTTGCATTCCTTATGCAAACAATTATAATTAGCTGATATTCCTTTGGGAAGTTGGCATTGGCTTAAAGACACACACTTGCGGGGGGGGGGGGGGGGGGTTGGGGAGTGGTCAACATGGTTTAACAGCGCCCCATCCCCCTGCTGGCTAGGTACAGGTGACCAACAACCAACAGACATACATCAGGGTGGCCAATTGCCAGGCGGTGCGCATGAAAGAGGAGAAGGAGGTGCTGGAGCACTTTGCGGGCGTGTTCACCATGATGAACCCGCTCACCTTCAAGGAGATCTTCCAGACCACCGTGCCCTACATGGTGGAGCGGATCTCCAAGAACTACGCTCTGCAGGTACGTTGAGGGGGGTAGGGGGGGACACAGGATTTACAGGCAGAGGAGCTCGCATGCTGATTCGTCCTTGTTACATTGAAAGGACGTTTAGTCATTTAGCAGACGCTTCTATTCAAAGTGACTTTCAAGTGAGGCTGAAAACAAATCAAAGCATGCAATCAAAATTGGTGGAACTACAAAAATAAATCCAGGACCAATTTTGTGAAAAACTTAACTGACTACAGAGTGGCTACAGGGATCCAAATGTTTATAGTGTTTATCATATCATCAGTGCATAATGGATACATCGCAGAGCTAGTACCATCAGAGAGTTGGTGCGATTGAACACAATTTTCCCTTACATTCCTTTCTGTTTTGCATTGTTGTTGTGTCCAGATCGTGGCCAACTCGTTCCTGGCCAACCTGTCCACATCTGCCCTGTTCGCCACCATCCTGGTGGAGTACCTTCTGGAGAGGCTGCCAGAGATGGGCTCCAACGTGGAGCTCTCCAACCTGTACCTCAAGCTCTTCAAACTGGTGTTTGGATCCGTGTCGCTGTTTGCTGCTGAAAATGAGCAGATGCTCAAAGTGAGCATGCTTTTACAAGCCGTTTAAAAGTTTGGATTCTAAATGGTTACTTGAGCATACTTGGATACTTCTCTCTTGGCTTTAGTCTTGTATCTTGGTTCTTGGAGGAAGAACTTGTTCACACTTCCTGGGCAATAGTCTTTCCTCTTGTATGCATGAGGCGAGTTGTCAATGCTAAACCAAAATATCATCACCCAGAAGTGTTGTTCAATGACTCACTGGATACTAGTCTTTTTCTTCTGTGGTTTATTAACATTGTGCACATCGTTACTTCCTGTCTTTCAGCCCCACCTGCATAAGATCGTCAACAGCTCGATGGAGCTGGCCCAATCCGCTAAGGAGCCCTACAACTACTTCCTGCTTCTGCGCGCTCTCTTCCGGTCCATCGGTGGGGGGAGCCATGACCTTCTCTACCAGGAGTTCCTGCCCCTCCTACCCAACCTACTGCAAGGTAAGCCAGCACCCAACTGACCTCTTTTACCATGAGGCAGACATTTCTATCGGAAGCCGATTTCTTTTTAGATGCATGTATGTTTTGATGAATGCCTGTTTTGATATACCCGTTTTTAATGCAGCTTTACAGCGTCTCTGACTGTTGTTTTTATGGCCAATATGTTAAATTGTAGAAAACAAAACTACATTAAAACGTGTAGTATGGGTAATGTTGTCTTGGATCCAATTGAGGTTCAAGCAAGGCGTTGGAGTTGCATTAAGATATTTATTAACAGACACTGCATTACTGACATACAAAAATGATGACAGGTACTAACATAAAACACAGAGGACCTAGCTAATCAGCTCATATTAGCATAGCTTAGTATCACTGTCCTCACTCTTTGACCTGAGTCAACTGTGACTCACCCATCACCCCCCCAACACTGACATACACCAAGCTTAAATAGGCTATTCATTGCCTAGCCCCACCCACAAGCCAAACCAACATTAAACAGCAATCAATTAATAACTTTCACATACTTTAACAGTCAACCCTCACCTATAATATACAATTGGAAGACAATATAATCCCACTACCTTTCTATCAAAGTCCACAATGACCGACATATCACACATACACTTCCAAGAATAGGAAATACCCATCTCCATTTAATGTAACCCAGCGCGATGCTGTGATATAAATACCGGAAATGTAATGCAGACTTGCCCTTAATGCAGGAGAACTGTGGTGAGTATGATGACTGAAGTTGTGACATTACTGCTAGTGGTTGATATGAATAATGAAAACAAGGTGAACCGAAATGATCATCAATGCAAATAGTCACGGTGTACACACTTAACTGTATATTGTGCCGGCTGCAAATAAACAGTGAGTTGAACGATCTTTGACATGTGTGATTATTCTAGTGAATGACATTTAGAACGTGCTTGGTGACAAGGGGGTAAATAGTGAACAGAGAATATAACTATATACAAAACATGTGCAACTGTCCATGCCATGTTTTAAAGTCTGTTGGCTTTCATGCCGTAGCGCTTAGTCCATAGTGCTGTCTATGCGAGTGACGATCGCTTTGTCACAAAACAAAATCGGTGTTGTTACAGTTTTGCTCCTACACAATACTCTTCATCGATAATTCCCGACTCTTCATCATTGATAAGTCTCCCTCTTCCTCCTCCGCCAGGTCTGAACATGCTGCAGAGCGGCCTCCACAAGCAGCACATGAAGGACCTGTTTGTGGAGCTGTGTCTGACGGTGCCGGTCCGCCTCAGCTCCTTGCTGCCCTACCTGCCCATGCTCATGGACCCGCTGGTGTCGGCCCTGAACGGGTCCCAGACGCTGGTCAGCCAGGGCCTGCGCACGCTGGAGCTCTGCGTGGACAACCTGCAGCCCGACTTCCTCTACGACCACATCCAGCCCGTCCGGGCCGAGCTCATGCAGGTAACGAGTTGGGGGTGGGGGGGGGGGGGGGGGGGAGAGAGAGTGGTGTTGGTGTTGGGGATGGGGTTGCCTGGTTTTTGGTGATGCTATTTGCATTGTTTTATGTTTATCATGATGAGAAATTATTATCTATATTTTTTTTAAGATAACCTGATAACCTGATTTGATATTTGTTGATTATGTCTGAGGTACGCACGGATGGCCTGTCTGATCGGTTCCTCAGTCATATGTATCTAAAATTCACTTTAATTCGCTTTGGGTAAAAGCGTCTGCTGAATTACTGATAAATCGTGCTGTTACTTTGCCGATCAGTAAGACTCCAGCTCAGCTCAGCGTATCGCCACCCGTGTGTCGGCGTTCTTCTCACTCACATCGTTCTCTCTCCTGGCCTCCAGGCCCTGTGGCGGACGCTGAGGAACCCCGTGGAGACCATCTCCCACGTGGCCTACCGCGTCCTGGGCAAGTTCGGAGGCAGTAACCGCAAGATGCTGAAGGAGTCCCAGAGGCTGCTGTACGTGGTGACGGAGGTGCAGGGGCCCAGCATCAAGGCGGAGTTCACGGACTGCAAGGCCTCCATACAGCTGCCCATGGAGAAGGTAGGAGTGATCAGAGGTGGCAGATGGCCCTCATGAATCCCTTACACTTATCTTTGAGTTTAGGTGGACCCAAAAGTACAATGGTAATAGCGTTTCATATTAAATAAATAAATCTGTTTCTATTAAACCTACAATCCGATTATGTATGCAGGGGAACACTCCGGCCAATCCATGTGGTGTAATGTTTTAAGTCGTGTTTGGTGTAGTGTCAGTACATACCGCTTACCACCGGTCTCTGTTGATCTCATCAAGTATCCCAAAAAGGAATCGTTAATTTAATTTGGGCGTTAGTTCAAGTCGTACCAAAGCAACAATATGGCAGGCTTAATGGATGTCATGGTGATGAATAGGACGCCATCGGTACTGGCAGACAACATCTCCTCTCTGTAGGTTCGAGTTACCGTCTTACCGTGGCTGAGAGGAATGAAGACATTAGATGACAGCGGCTGCCAAAATCACGACAAACAGACGAGGCCTGATATTTTTGCACACAATATTGAAGTCATTGTCTTCTCTTAATTATCATTGTGTGTCGTCGCTTAGTTGAAGTTGAAGTTATTTTTTTGTTTCGCACATATTTATTTACTGTCCGAGAGCCTTTGTTAAAATGCTGTTTTCTCATGTCTCGCTGATCAGGTCTCCCTGACAGAGAAATGTCCCAGATTTCATGGCAGCCTTTTTTTTTTTAACACTGTTGCAGAACAGATTAGCAAAGATCAAGAGATGTTCCCAGTGATTTCCTCTTAGCTGTGTGTGTGTGTGTGTGTGTGTGTGTGTGTGTGTGTGTGTGTGTGTGTGTGTGTGTGTGTGTGTGTGTGTGTGTGTGTGTGTGTGTGTGTGTGTGTGTGTGTGTGTGTCAGAGTACGTGGAGACAGAGCATTCACCTAATTAAATCCATCATCAAACCCTGTTCCTGTTCCTCCCTGTTCCTGTTCACCCCCCTTCAGTAATCATCAATCTAGCGTTGGTCGCCATGGCACCGTTATTTACTCTAGCTAATGGCTGCGCTCTCTCTTCCTGGCGCTCCATCTGTGGTCTGCCGCTAGCACTGACACAGACAACGCACACACACACAGATGCACTGGCACTGCCGTGAGAGGTTAGAGGCAATGCGCGCGTGTTCTCTCAAACCCACCGGTGTTTCTGTAATTGTGTTTGCACTCCAAGATGGATGCCTTCTAACTGATGGCTCCTGTCTCTTTCCTTCTTTCTTTCCTCCTCCCTCTGTCTTTCTGGTTTCCTCTGTATTAAAAGACATGTTAATTTCAGTAGCACGTCTTAACACCGTCTTAACTCTCCTTTCTCAAGGCATGGTTTTAGTCGCCATGCAAGATATTGGCTGGAGGGATGGCTCTTTATGAGAGGATTTAGGAAAGCCTTGGGGAAAATGACTAAATTCAAGTTTCTCACTTTACTTTCTCTAGTCTCTTTGTCTCTCTCTCTGTCTCTGTGTGTGTGAAGCTGTTTATGTATAATCGTCCTTCAGGCCTTGAACTAGTTGTCACCCAGCATGACATAACGTGTTAAAAATGAGAAATGAGAGCTCCAAGTGTCTTCTCTGTGGAAGTCCTTGATGCCATGTCTGTGTGTGCACGTGAGGGAAAGGGAGGACAGTTTGTATTACGAACTCTTAATATATATATATATCTAGATAAGTGGGAACTGTTTTTCTTTACACTCACACGCTTAGTCTTTGAACTCTGAAATGTTTTCTATGCCCTTGTTTTTGTCTAGTTTCATTTTAATTTCCTAATTTTGTCTTGTTTAATTTCCTTCTTGCTCTTTCATTATGCTCATCTGAGCAGAGCAAAGAAAAGAGCGTAAATGCAGAATATTTTTTAAAGAATAATACGACATTTCCTCGAGTGAGTGGGTATTCTTGAGCACGGTTTTAATTATTTTCTAAATAACCCAGATTGAGTCGCTATTTGCCTACCATACCCTTTTTTGCTTCCTCTCCTTTATGCCTTTTCCGTTATGTCTCTGATGCCCCCTCATGCCCTGACATGTCTACACTTCAATTTTGTGGTGCTTTCACCTCCACATATCCCTCCGTCCTCCCACACAGCCTCCTCCTCCTCCTCCTCCTTCTGTCTGCACTGAGTGGCGTTAATTACTTCATTTTCTCTTCTTCTTCCTCCTGAGTGCCTCGGCCAACCACGGCTTGTCAGACCCTGATCTGTCACATCTAATGCCCCCCCCCCCCCCCCCATACTTAGCATTTCATATGCATGTATAATGTGGATGTATTAGCAGCACAGTAGTGCGTGTATGCAACGGGGTGCTGAACAATGAAAAAGCGAGTCTCGAGTTTCATCCCAAAGCACTATAGTTGAGCAGCAGGAGAACCCCACCCTGGTCGTCGGCCATCTTGTATTATGTATATACAGTGTTTACGACATACTCCGACAAGCAGCGAGTGTATGTTTCATGGCCATGGGAAGACGCAAAGCTATACACCCAACTTCTCCCAAGAGCAAGGCTGGACCACAAGCCACAGTAGATGTTGCCCCCCTCCATATTGTACCTTTTGGATTATGAATCATAAACAGTCCAGCAAATCTAACAAATAACTAACAAATAATGTTAGTTATGTGCACAGTGCTACACTTACAGTTGTTTTTTTTACCGGTGCAGCAATTTATCTGTGTCGTGACGGTACAGTGGTCATGTGACATAGACTCCACCATGCCTGAGGCCTCTCTCTCTTCTCAATGCGCTGCGGTGTCCTTCCGTCCTGCTGCAGGCAATCGAGACGGCTCTGGACTGCCTGAAGAGCGCCAACACAGAGCCCTACTACCGCCGCCAAGCCTGGGAGGTCATCAAGTGCTTCCTGGTCGCTATGACCAGCCTGGACGACAACAAGCACGCCCTCTACCAGCTCCTGTCCCACCCCAAGTAATGGCACTCTCATGCACGCACTCACTCACTCTTCAATGTCCCTGGTTCCAAGTTGTTTG
This sequence comes from Lota lota, assembly GCA_026745465.1. Taxonomy (NCBI): domain Eukaryota; kingdom Metazoa; phylum Chordata; class Actinopteri; order Gadiformes; family Lotidae; genus Lota; species Lota lota. The sequence continues at coordinate 3,224,108 of JACYXH010000292.1, read as the reverse complement.
TTAAACATTTTTTAATCGCCTCCCACCTGGTTGAAATGGAAAGGAGTTAAGTGGTCGCAGGTCATTTCATTTCATCACGAGTATTGCCTCCAGAATCTGATCCCAATGAATGCATCAACACGTAATTCTTTACTTTAAATTACATAATCCAATGGTGATATTATAAATAAGGTGATCCTTCTAGCTAATGTTTTTTTTTTTGGTGTGAATTATGTTAATATCTATGTTTTACCGTGTATAATAATCCTGATGAGCCACCACAACCCCCACGCTCTCTCGCTTGCTCGCTGTATCCCTCGCTCGATCTCCCTTTCTCCGTCTCTCTCTGTGTTTCACCCCGTCTTGGTGCCGCAAGTTGCCTCATCAACTCTGAAGTTTGACAGCAGATAATTGCGTCTCAATGGGCCTGTCCTCACAGGCTACACTATGGGCTACAGACAGAAGGGCAGATGGACAGACAGATACAGGGAGGGAGAGACAGGCTGAATGGGAGGAGCTGTACAGGGGGGACAGTTGTTCACATTAGTCTCATTGATCCCCAGGCAGAGGCTAATTAACTCTCGTCTGAAACACACACAAACACACGCACACACTTCTATGGAGATAATGAAGTGTGTCAATTATGATGACGTTGAGGCAGTGTTGGGTGGGGCCTACTCTTGTCAGACTTTGATTCATGGCATCTTTTTTTTTTTTTTTGGAGTCGGTGTGGGTGGTTGGGTTGGATGTGGTCTAGGTGCAAAGCGTCTCTTAATATCACTAAATGCCAAGCGAGGGGAAAATGGAGCGAGGCGGGAAAGGCAGGGCTTTAATGGCCGCAGTCCAATTTATGTGGCATTCTCTTGGCTGGCCCCCTCCCCCTCGCCTCCCCTCTAACCATATCACTCCCACCACCACCCCCCTCCCCCTCAGCACCCCACCTTCAACACACTTTAAAAGCACTGTCTTTTTCAAATAACGATAATGAAACTGCGCGATCCATCAGTCCCGTACCCGCGAGTCCTGGCATTATAAAACACGGGGGCAAGTACGGAGAAAACAGCCTCTCAATCTCTGAGAAAGGGAGAGATGGAGAGGGCACCATCATCAGGAGGAGTAAATAACAGGAGGAGGAGAAGACAGACAAAAGACTGAGAGAGGGAGAGTCGGGGGAGTGCATGATGGAGTGAGGGGGTGAATAATGGGGATAAGGGGAGGAGGAGGAGGGAGAGAAAGGTACTTGGGACCTAATTGCATATGACGAAAGTAATGTAGAAATGCTTAGGGAGTTTGAAATGACCCGTCAAACAGAGAGGGAGGGAGGGAGTGGAGGAGGAGGATGGAGAGCAGAAAAGGTGGAGGGCTGGAGTGGCCAGAAAAAGAGACTGATTGCAAGGTAAAATGTCTCAAATGCAAGCTGGACGATGAGGAGAAGCAGAAAGATGCCTGGTGTTGTATCATCAGTCATACTAGCTCCATGCCCCTCATTTTCTTGTGATTGTTTGTAGTTGGCTTTGCCGCTGTCACATTCCCTGTCACAGGGAATGTAATGAAATATAAACCGCTTCAAAAAGTCTAGCCAGAAAAGCTTGATCATTGGCAAATGATCCAATGTACCCACCACCACATTCAGTTCAATTCCAAAAACATTATTTATCCCTCCTCAGGGGCAATTCCTGGAAGCCGGCATAGTAAAAGGACACACAAACACACAGACATACAAACACGCGCACACACACACAGACATACAAACACGCACACACACACACAGACATACAAACACGCGCACACACACACACACACACACAGACATACAAACACGCACACACACACACAGACATACAAACACGCGCACACACACACACACACACACAGACATACAAACACGCACACACACACACAGACATACAAACACGCACACACACACACAGACATACAAACACGCAGTACACAGCAGTGACAATACATGATTGGGCAGTGACCGTGTTGCAGATGTCAAGTGTCCAGCAGTAATAACAATTACAAAGGATTTACATGTGAAAATAGGTCAGAATATCACCCAAGAACACCGACATACAATACATAAAAATCATATATAATGCACTTTTTAAGGTCATTCATGAACCTTCTGCCGTTTGTTCGTTCTGCCACTTCCTTCCCACCAAAGCTTTGCTGAGAAGTGGATCCCCAACGTGATCATCTCCCACCGCTACAAGGCCCAGGACACCCCGGCACGCCGGACCTTTGAGCAGGCGCTGACCGGGGCCTTCATGTCGGCCGTGATCAAGGACCTCCGGCCCAGCGCGCTGCCCTTCGTGGCCAGCCTCATCCGACACTACACCATGGTGGCCGTGGCCCAGCAGTGTGGTGAGGGAACCCTGGCTTTCATCTCTCGCTTTCTTCTCTTCTGCTCTCCTCGCCTCTTTTCCTCTCTCTACCCTCTCTCTTCGGTTTTCCTCTTTCATTGTTTCATTTCCTCTCCTCTCATCTCTTTTCCTCTCCTATGCTCTCATCTCTTTTCATCTCCTGTTCTCCCCTCTAGTCTCTTTTCCTCTCCTCTTCTCTCTATTCTCTCTGCTCTTAACACAAAGAATGGCAAACGTTTCATGTATCCCTGATATTTACAACTGAAAGATTGTTACAAACAAAACTAAACTACATTTCAATCCAACAAAATGCTAAAAACAGAATTTGTTTTAACTTTTTTCATCACCCCGAATCTCATGTTGCATGTAAGGTTGATTCGGAACATTTCTCCAGAAGCTGTTTGTTTGATGTTTTGTCACCACATCTGGGAATGAAAGAACACAATTTCAAATGGAACAAGTGTTTGCTCTGTTTTTCTCTGATTTCTAATGCATAACAACCCAGAGATGTTCTATGTAGGGGTGTTTTCCTTATGTGCGTGGTTTTGATTAAATTTCACAGCCTTCAAGACATTTTCAACACGGGCATGGTGGCAGACCTTTCTTTGCCTGGTGTTTACACTAAGCTCCCCACATCACAGGCAATATGCTGGGACATCTACCTTTTCTTCTCCTTCCAATTAAAAAGTTCACATGATTTGCTCAACGGAGGTGTCGCTTTATTGTAAATCTCCTAAATAGGGGCTGTTGCATTTCTCCTGTTTTGAATGAATATGAATAGAATAGGTATCAGTTTTCTTGGCTATCCATAACTAAAAGCAACAAAGTCATATTACTATGAGCATTGGACAGTATGATTGGAGTTATGGATGAGGTCATCGATGAAATGATTGACAAGAACATTTAATTCATCGTTAATTGCCATCCTTAAATGTTCACCAATTTCTGTATTTTCCCCTGTTGTTTTTGTGTGGCTGCATTGTATTTGTGTATTTATAATGCATTTACTTCCTCCATGGCCCAGGCCCGTTCCTGCTGCCGTGCTACCAGCAGGGCAGCCAGCCCAGCACGGCCATGTTCCACAGCGAGGAGAACGGCTCCAAGGGTATGGACCCCCTGGTGCTCATCGACGCCATCGCCATCTGCATGGCCTACGAGGAGAAGGAGCTGTGCAAGATCGGGGAGGTGGCCTTGGCCGTCATCTTCGACGTGGCCAGCATCATCCTGGGCTCCAAGGAGAGGGTAAGACGGACGGACAGACAGGGGATTTTTAATTGGGCTGGATGAATGAGGGATGCCAAAAGTCCAACTGCGGCATTCCAGGAAAATTCAACTTTTTATGAAATTTAAGAAAAGACTCGGACTTGGAGATGGTGAACAAGTATATTCAATATCTCAATTTTCATCAAATATTTATTTAGTTTTTGGTTAATGTATACATGCCATTCAGTGGTTGCCTTTTTTCGGAAGGTATCTTACAATACCTTGAGTGCATACATTATTGGCTGCGTCTAGTGAGAATTGAACCCCTCACCCTGGCAGGGTCGATGTCATGCTCTTAGCAATTTATTAGCACAATATACCGATTTACAAGACCCATTGAGCGTTTTATTTTTATTTTCTTCTCCATTGTGTTGACATAGTGCCAGATTTAGTAAAGGTAAGCCATCCATCATTGAAAGCCCTCTCCTCCTCCTCCTGCTCCTCCACCTGCCCCTCCCTGCAGGCCTGCCAGCTGCCCCTGTTCTCCTACATCGTGGAGCGCCTGTGTGCGTGCTGCTATGAGCAGGCGTGGTTCGCCAAGCTGGGTGGTGTGGTCTCCATCAAGTTCCTTATGGAGAGGCTGCCTCTCATCTGGGTGCTGCAGAACCAGCTCACCTTCCTCAAGGCCCTGCTGTTTGTCATGATGGACCTCACGGGAGAGGTGAGGCGATGGGGGGTGGTGTTCTGTTCTGTTCCTTGGGAAAACTGAAATTTTTTCCATATTGTATAATAAATCTCACCCAGAGAGTTTTATTTGGTAAACATTACCTCACTACCTGATTCCACAGGTTTACATTAGTAAAACTATTTGCTTATTTTTAGTTCCCATTTTCCATCCTCTGTTTGATCTCTGTGTGCTGTGTACTGTGACAGTGAATATTTTAGCCCAGGTAGATTTCTTTGGGAAATGTTCCTACATTGCATACTCGTAACAGCAAACTGGTTTGATCTAAGTGGAGTCTAGTAAACAGTCCTCTTATTGGTGTGTCCACGAATAGGCCAGTATGTTTTGTATATGGCACTCTTATTGGCCAGTGTGTCTTGTAAAACTGTCCTCGAATTGGCCAGCGTGCTTTGCAAATTACACTTTAACTGGCCAGCGTGTCTTTCAAAACAGCCTCTTATTGGCCAGTGTGTCTTGTGAAACAGTCCTTGAATTGGCCAGCATGTTTTGTAAAAGGCACCCTAGTTGACCAGTATGTTTTATAAAACATTTCTCGACTTGACTTGGCCAGTTTTATACATGGCATTCTAGTGAGCCAGTGTGTCTTGTAAAACGGTCCTCATCTTGGCCAGCCAATTTTGCAAACGATACCCGTGTGGGCCAGTGTGTCTTGTAAAACGGTCCTTCAATTGGCCAGCGTGTTTTGTAATTTGCACTTTAATTGGCCGGTGTGTCTTGTAAAACAGTCCTCGACTTGGCCACTGCGTTTTCTAAATGGCATTTCTATTGGCCAGTGTGTCTTCTACCACACCCTCAATGCATCCTACTAACAGTCCACCGGTCCCCCCCCCCCCCCCTTACCCACCCCCCAGGTGTCTAACGGGGCAGTGGCCATGGCCAAGACCACCCTGGAGCAGCTTCTGGTGCGCTGCGCCACGCCGCTGAAGGAGGAGGAGAAAACGGAGGAGCTGCTGGCGGCCCAGGACAAGTCCTTCCACATGGTGACCCACGACCTGGTGCGGGAGGTCACCTCGCCCAACTCCACCGTGCGCAAGCAGGCCATGCACTCCCTGCAGGTGCTGGCGCAGGTCACCGGCAAGAGTGTTACCATCATCATGGAGCCCCACAAAGAGGTGAGCCGGGCTGGGTGGTGGCGGAGAAGGGGGTGCGGTTGGTGGTTTAAAGCTCTCTGGTGTGTTTACAGTACATCTACTGCAACTACTGGATACTAAAACCTGGATGCTAAATACTGGGAAATGAAATATAAAGTTGGGAGTCGATGGTCTTGGCTACTCTCTCATCTTTCATTCTATTTCCCTTTTCCTAATCAACCATCTCTCTCATCACTCTCTCGCTCGCTGTCTCTCCCTCCCATGTCTCTCGCCCCAGGTGTTGCAGGACATGGTCCCCCCGAAAAAGCACCTGCTGCGTCACCAGCCGGCCAACGCCCAGATCGGCCTGATGGAGGGAAACACCTTCTGCACCACCCTGCAGCCCCGCCTCTTCACCATGGACCTCAACGTCGTTGAGCACAAGGTCTTCTACACAGAGGTAGGGCCCTGGGGGGGTTGTTGTCCAGGTCAACAGTTGTTGTTGTTTCTGGATTGAACTGTATGCCATTGAATGCGAGGGGTTGTTTTTGCTCTTGAGTGATACAGCAATGCAAGGGAACTGACATTGGGATTATTTTGATGGGACACATGCGCACACACACACACACACACACACACACACACACACACACACACACACACACACACACACACACACACACACACACACACACACACACACACACACACACACACACACACTCTGACTATTACTCTCTCACCCTCTGTCTCACTCTCACACACTCACACATACTCACTCACACACACATTCTCAAGTGTGTGTGTGTGAGTGCAGCCTCCGGGAGTGAATCCCGTCACGGTGTTTTTGCATTATGGTGATCATCTATCTCATTGTCGATATGTGCTTCATGAACTTTGACCCCTCTGCCCCTGCTCTCCAGTTGCTGAACCTGTGCGAGGCAGAGGACGCGGCTCTGATGAAGCTCCCCTGCTACAAGAGCCTGCCGTCCCTGGTCCCCCTGCGCATCGCCGCTCTCAGTAAGTCGGCCCAAGTGGCCCGGCACTCTGGGATTTACACTCGCTTCCAAGGCCCCGCTAAAGGTGTTAGCGGTAATGCTTATGAACAAGCTGCACCGAACCCCCTTATGAGTTGTGTGCTCGGCTAACAGGCTGCTGTTTCTCTTTCTCCCTTTTTCTCTCTCTCTCTCTCTCTCTCTCACTCACTCACTCACTCACTCACTCACTCACTCACTCACTCACTCACTCACTCACTCACTCACTCACTCACTCACTCACTCACTCACTCACTCACTCACTCACTCACTCACTCACACACACACACACACACACACACACACACACACACACACACACACACACACACACACACACACACACACACACACACACACACACACACACACACACACACACACACACACACACACACACACACACACACACTCACAAGATGCTCTGGCAGCCTGTAACTACCTGCCCCAGTCGAGGGAGAAGATCATCGCGGCCCTCTTCAAGGCCCTCAACTCCACCAACAGTGAGCTGCAGGAGGCCGGCGAGGCCTGCATGAGGAAGGTCAGTGCCACGGTTAGCGAACGCGCAGGTTGAGCCACACCTCCATCTGTATTATTTTACTTACTGATAACACTCAAAGCTGCCGGCACCCATTTGATTCACACACGTTGATTATTTGTACACGTTTCTGTGAGATGTTCCAGCATGTCTTCAACATTGTTAATATTAGCAACCGCCCCTTTTCAAAAGCAAAATAATGTGTTATAATCTGGTCGGATACACATGTACTCTGCGGAAACCCTGGCGTGCTTCATGTTTAAAAGCACAACGGTCATCTTTTGTGGTCCACAGTGCATTCTATTAATGTTTTATGATCGGTTTGAAAATCCTGGCCAGCGTTATTCCCGTGGTCTGCTCTTTAACCATGCACTCCCTGTCAACTGCACATTAATCGCGCCTAATCCATCCATCACACTCACACTGCTTCATAGACATTGATGTTTTCTGTGCGCACTACAGTTGCAATACATGAGGCGTTCATAAGTAAGCAGCACATGTTTTTTTTGTTTTAGCATTTAGATTGTTTGGAACTGGATCTGGGAGGGACATGAGGGGCGTCAAAATGTTGTTCAGTTGTCTCTGAAAACCAACCAACCTGTCCCCCCCCCCCCCCCCCCCCCCCCGATCGACTTCACCACCCGATTGGCAACACGTCTCCTCTTCCTCCTAGCCCCCCTTTCTCCTCCTCTACTGGTCCATCAAATATCCTGCCCCTTGTCACTCCTCCTCCGCCTGGTCTGTTTTCTTCTTCTGCCCAATCTCTCGTCCTCCTCTCTGCTCCCATTCTTTCATTTCTGCCCCTGCTAACACTAATGACCGTTGCCACCACCCGATCGATACAGGATGGAGTGTTTGTTCCCTGTGCTGAGAACAAATGTGGTCGCTGTGCATCATCAACTCGCCAAGCCTCTCTCTCTCACACACACACACACACACACACACACACACACACACACACACACACACACACACACACTCTTCCTTATCTGTGGGAGTGTGCCCTGTCCATTTCCATTTTGTGTGTGTGTGTGCGCGTGTGCGTGACTGGTCCTGCCCCTGGTTTTTGGGGGCCTTACTTCTTTTAATGAAGACACAGGAGGCTGAGGATATGGTGTCCAGCGATCTGGGAGGTCTTGCAAGGCCAGCGCTAATGCCACAGCCATAGCAATGCGCTTCTTTTTTCCCAGTGCGTTGATCCGCATTTATTATCCTACACATTTCTTAACCGTTCTCTACTGCTCTACATCTTGAAACCAATTAAAGAGAAATTAACAAATGTTTTGCCCAAATATATTCGTAAGAGCGGGAAACATTTATTGATTTATTCTCCTAATCTCCTGTTCATGGTCATCTGTGAGAAAAACATGTTTATACGTGCGGTGACACATACTTTTCCGCCCTGCAGTTCCTGGAGGGCGCCACCATTGAGGTGGACCAGATCCACACTCACATGCGCCCCCTGCTGATGATGCTGGGCGACTACCGCAGCCTCACGCTCAACGTGGTGAACCGTCTCACCTCCGTCACACGCCTCTTCCCCAACTCCTTCAATGACAAGTTCTGCGACCAGATGATGGTGAGCGCTTTGGCTCAAAGGGCTTCTAAGGTTCTTGGGTTGTGGCTTTTTCGAAATAGGCTAGTGAAGCGCTTATACTTTTTTATTTTATTTTATATAAAGCTTTGAGTGAATGATATAGCTACATTAAACAGGATTTTGAGGATTTCTCTACAAAAATTACTAGCACCCACACCAAACTCCTCTACATCTCGGCGCCTTTTGCTGTTTGTTGTGCTATTTAATCACACACACATTTTTTGGAACGCACACTGCTCCAGACTCGTGATCCTATCACATTTGTAGGGCTGACACCTCATAGTTGACTAGACGACCAATGAGTGGCGGAGCTTTGGCCGACTAAGGGTTGTGTTGGCCGAGTAGTCGCTTTCTTTTGTCATGATAAGCACGTGCTTTCCTTGTTATTATAGTCTTCCCAGGGTTCATTTTTGTAGCTCTACCAACAGTAAAAAGAAGGTATAAAAATCCATATTAAAACAGACTTTCTATATGTGTAAAATGGTGGAAACTATCGCCGATTTCCCCCCCGAAAAAAAACAAAAGCACAGACAAAACTGGGAGGCTACTTGTTTTGGACCGGATATTTGATTACCGTTTTTCGGTATTGCATCTCTAATAATAACTAGTATCAAATGTAGAAACTATATATATCAATGGTTAAGAATTAACCGCACACTTGTGACTTATGACTTTTCTTGAATATGTATGACTAACAGTCAACTAATAGTCGGGATGGATTGCTTTTAGTTGACTCACTAAATTCTTAGTCGGGGACAGCACTACACATTTGTTTGTTTTTGTTTCCACTTTATTTTTGTCTTTCCTAAACTGTTTCTTTCTCTCTCCCTCTCTCTCTCTCTATCTCCCCCAGCAACACCTGAGGAAGTGGATGGAGGTGGTGGTCATCACGCACAAGGGAGGCCAACGCAGCGATGGCAGTGTGAGTACCACCCGGAAACCGTTAAGAGTCTGTAGTTCACTTGAACCCACCCCCCTTCGGTCGTAATGAAAAACGCCTTCTGCTGCGTTCCGCTCCACCGCAGGCCGGTCCCTGGGCTCTGAGACGATACGATTCGGAAGTAGAGCTGCTGAAAGCTGTCAAGAGTCAGGGAGGGGGGAGGGGGGAGGGGGGGCCCTTTTTTGTGTTCAACTGATCTATCCTGCTCAAGCTAAATGTGTCCTACATGGACATGGACACACACACACACACACACACACACACGCGCACATTGTGGGGCCTGGTCCCCGGTGAGTCGTGAGTGGCCATATTATAATCAATGATTAATTAGGCGCCTGGCAGGCGGCTGAGGGCCGCGCGCCTCGCCACGGGGCCCTCATTATCTTCCGACAGATAACCTTGTAGAGTGGGAGGAAAGAGGTGAGGGAGATAGGAAGTGGAGAGGGAGGAGGAGAGATGAGAAGACATCAGGGGTTGGGTTGGGCGGAGTGAACCGGTGTTGCGTGAAAGGAAGTATTGATGATCATTTGAAACGTGTATGGGATTACGTGTTTCGGATGTGGGGGATTACACTAAGGGAGTATGACGGGGGGGAATAAATTAGGGGAAACGGACCACCGATCCAACACCACGCGACCCACGATTCAGCACCGCGCTTGAGCTCACCGTCTCGCCCTTCTTCAGACATTGAAATTCTTCCTCGTCTCAGACCTCAGACACTTGTGCATAATTAGATGCAAATAGGCTCACACGCACACACGCACACATTCACACACGTACGCAGACACAGTCCTCTGTGAGGCCGTTGACAGCAGGTTGGCGGTTACAATAAGGCTGGTCATGCAGGTCAAGCGGCCGTACTCCTGGGTGGAAAAGGACGGCAGGTGCCAATAGAGAGAGGGATAAAGTAGAGGGCAGGTCCACGTCGCTTTCTTTCTCTAGCTATTAATTCCTGGGGTCATCTGGTAGATGTGAAGTCAATGCCGCTAAATCCTTTTTCCAATTAACGATGTTGAAGGGATGTAGAATTGTTAATGCTAGGGTGTTATTCTGTGTTCGGTATACGACAGCAATAACATATTATACAGGGCAGACTAATAATGGAAACGTATTTGCTTGAAAAGAACACGGTTTCAATTTTGAGTTCCATCGGAATTCTAATGTTCAATTCTGGCAGCGTGGAGGGTTTTTAGCTCACCGGCAGCACCGGGTTGTCAAAGTGACTATTGTCCAAATGCCACACGTTCCTCTGTCAACCCACTAACCTGGTGATATTTTCTGTAACCTATCGGGTGAAAAGAGAGAGGGAGATCCACTGGAAATTGTCTGTTGACATTTTCATCCCCAACCCCACTTTCGTATATAAAATACCCAGACTTAATTTAAGTCAAACTTTAGGACATTGGTATTGCCTTGAATTGAACTCCCTCCTTAAATCACTACTTTAATAATTAAAACTAACTCCGTGTCCTTATTTGTTCGCGGGACTTTCTCGTTGCACTCAATTAAAACCAACCTCTTTATCTGAACGCTTAAATCACTAGGCCCCTCCGTCTAATGATATGTATTAGGCCACGTTGTCCTCATTCATGGCTTAGGTTCAGAAGCATGAACACACACACACACACACACTTCTTTTGACTCTCCGAACTGATCATTGTTTTGTTCCGGTACAGCCTGCATTGGAAGGTGTTGAGGTGAGATCTGGTTTGAAGTGGAGCCCTCTGTTGGTTGCTCCTTGTCAGTTACCGACTGTTCCCAGTCAAAATCAATGTTGTGTTGTTAGTGAATTCAACAGATGTTGTGTTTTGTGGTGATAGTGATGGTGACTTGCCCTGTAGTGCTGTGTGTCTGTGGTTGTCTCCCGGGAAAACCGTTTTGAAAAAATACAAATCATATCTCTTTATTTTTCATGTGTGTTACCGTTACAGCCTTTGTTCAACTGTTAACCAAGAACTCATTCCAGTGTGATGCCGGTTACCTCTCCGTTTCCTGAATGTTTCTGGCCAATATTGTCCCTATTACTTTTCCACAGTGGCTGTAATTCCCGGCCATTCCTCAAATACCTTTCCCCTACCAGCCTCTCCCTTCTTTCATATCCCTCTTTCATTTCCCTTTATTCATCTGTCTTTATCTCCATCCCTCGCTCTCTCCCTCTAGGAGATGAAGATCTGCTCGGCCATCATCAACCTCTTCCACTTGATTCCTGCGGCTCCCCAGACTCTGGTCAAACCCCTGCTGGAGGTGGTCATGAAGACAGAGAGAGCCATGCTCATCGAGGTAGGAATTGAGTGTCTGTCTGTCTGTGTGCGTCAATGGGCTACTTGCTATGTAATGTAGACTTGATATCAATCGTTATACCTCCATTTGGCAGTTTTTGGCTTGAAAAAGCTGGTCCTTTTTTAATAAGATCGATTGTGTATATGCTTTTGGATTTTTTCCTTTTTGACCAAATCCTCTGAGGTGTGCCGCTGATAATCCGCTTATATTTTTGAGACTGACGCTGGGATAATGAGCCTGGTAATCCACTTAGTCCTCCCATCTAATCTGATGGCGACTTGGAGCTAACAAAGTCGAGAGAGCTAACCTAACAACGGATTACAAAATACAGTTTTGTTCTCTCTCCCTCGCTCTCTTCGCAGGCGGGCAGTCCGTTCCGGGAGCCGTTGATCAAGTTCCTGACGCGCCACCCGTCTCAGACGGTGGAGCTCTTTATGATGGAGGCCACCCTGAACGACCCCCAGTGGAGCCGCATGTTCATGGTCAGTCGCCGCCCCCCCGCCCCCTCGCTCTCTTCCTCCCCTCGTTGGACAACACTCACCCTGTCCAGATGACGGTTTTATGGGCACTTCTGTGATGTAATAACTGGTCTCAGTAGAAGATGTATATTTATTCACACAGCCCTTGTTTTTTTGGAGGGACTCCTGTGACAAATGTGTAACTCTTTCTAGTTGCACTGCTCCCACAATAAGCTGCAGAGAGGCCTTATCATCCTATTCTGCATTAAATACGATTGACTACTACTCTTACTCACGAGTCCATACTATTTAATAGTATGGACTAGTGATTTGAAAGTCAGTCAAAACATTTATAAATGTTTATAATCCACCTTGGATATGACTAAATTGTGTGCTGAAAACCCTCTCATGAATATGTGTCCATATATCATGATGAATATTCAGAGCTTCCTGAAACACAAGGATGCCAAGCCCCTGCGAGACGTGCTGGCATCCAACCCCAGCCGCTTCGTCCCCCTGCTGATGCCGGCTGGTACTGCAGCCACCGTCCGCCCGGGTTCTCCCTCCACGACCACAGCCAGGCTGGACCTGCAGTTCCATGCTATAAAGGTGCTTCAACAGACACACACACTCATGGCATTGTGATGGACACGCATGCACACACACGCATGTACAGACACGAGCACACTGTCTGTCTCATAAATCTCAAACACTGTCTGTCTCACACATCTCTTCTCATTCAAACACCTACAATCTGTCCATATCAACTGCACAGCCTTTTTCTAAACTTAAACCTTTCCCCGCCCCCACCACCTTTCCCTACCGCACCCAGATCATCAGCATCATCGTGAAGAACGACGAGGGCTGGCTGGCCGGCCAGCACTCCCTGGTCAGCCAGCTGCGCCGGGTCTGGGTCAGCGAGGCCTTCCAGGAAAGGCACCGCAAAGACAACATGGCCGCCACCAACTGGAAGGAGCCCAAGCTGCTGGCTTTCTGCCTGCTCAGCTACTGCAAGTATGTGCACTAAAGTCTTGATACCTCTTTGTGTTGTTAGTTTCGATGTTTTTTTTTGCAGGCGAGGTGCTTAGGAGGTGAGCTGACGGGTATGGTGCTTGTTTATTTCTTTCTGTGACATACAGGTTCTCTACCTATTTTGGTTTCCCCGTACCCAAGGTGTCACATATGGGATGCAGTGTTTGTATGACAGCTTTTTCAAAGATGCTTGACAGCGTATGAATGTGCGTAACCTTTTGCAAAGTTTCTTTCAAAAGGTTTATAGTGTTATTTGGATCATTAGCTTAGTTCATCAACTGCTGATTCAATGTTCAACATTGCACAACGTTGTCGAGCTACTTCGAAATGTAAAATAATTCATCCTAAGGACATGTACCATGGACGCGGGGGCCCTCATTCCTAAACCCCCGTCCATCAAGCCCCTCTGAACCCCCTCTCCCGTCTCGCCCTCAACCTCCAGGAGGAACTACCTGGAGATCGAGCTGCTCTTCCAGCTGCTGAGGGCCTTCACAGGCCGCTTCCTGTGCAACATGACCTTCCTCAAGGAGTACATGGAGGAGGAGATTCCCCGGAACTACAACATCGCCCAGAAACGTGCCCTCTTCTTCCGCTTTGTGGAGTTCAACGACCCCCACTTCAACGACGAGCTCAAAGCCAAGGTAAGGCTGGGGGCCGGGCTGCTTTCGTCATACTTTGAAGGAATCGGTTACATTGCTTTGCTTTACTGTCCCATGGGGAAATGTGTTGTCTTTGGTATACTGTTTTGGTAGTGATGTCATGAAGCCATGCAGTTTTCTTTATAGGTTGTAGTTGATGGGAAAGATTGGAACTCCAACACTAATGTTGGAACTAGAGAAAAGTTGTAAGTGCAGTTAGTTTTTACTTTAGAAGGTTACACTTTGAAAAGCATGATACCCCCTTAGATTTTCATAACACTGACCAAAAACCCTTATAAATAGTCAATTAATGAGTTGCGATTCAACCACAACTGTTTGTAGTAATTTAGGTATATGCTTTGATCCCACACGTCAAAAATATAAAATATTATTTTGGGTGGGGGAGTTGTGGTCGTGTGTTAATCTTGATCTAATCGTGAACTTTATGGTGGACGTGTTGTAGATCAAACATGTGATGGAGTCAGCCATTTGTTTTTTTCGGGAATTTCTGAATCCCTGCGAGGCTCACAAATGAATAGCTCTCAGCTCTCCACTCCATCCACCCAGCCAGCATTCCAATCAGCACCACTGCTTTCTAATTATACTCTCTCACACACTCACTCGCATGCTCTCACACACACACACACACACACACACACACGGCATCACATCGGTGCACCGATGGGCAGCACAGATTTAGCTGGCTGTTGGGCTTGGCAGGAGGCTGGGCGGTGGTAGCGTTGGCGAGTTCTGACGGGTCAGTGGGAAAGGACTGGTCTGATACAGTCCAGCACACAAACACCCACATTCACACTGAGAAGCCTACTCACAGATGCATGCACGCACATTAACACACACTCTCTGTCTCTCTCTCACGCACGCACACGCATGCACACGCATACGCACACACACACAGATACATTCGATGCACACACACACACCCAAACAGATGCATACAAACAGATACATGCGTGCACACACACAGAGACATAAGCACACGCTCAGACTTTGAGTTGCTCTTTCTTTCTTACACACATACACACCATTTTGCTGTGTTCCGTCACACATGCACATGAAATCATTTGTCTTTTCACGCACAAAGCCTTACCGCCTCATTTATTAAACAGACACACACACACACACCCCATTAGTCCGGCAGGACCTCGCATACAAGGACACGCAGTGGCTGACGTGAGCAGTGTCCTTCCCAGTCATATTACAGGCAGAGTAAGTTGTCAGCACGGCATATGGATTTGTGAAAGGGACGACACGGCAAACTGAAAGAGCCGCAGGAAAGAAAGGCATGTGTGTTCGGCAAAGTCATCATGCCCAACATCCTCGGCCCCCACACCGTGTTTGATTTTTTTCTTTATTATTATTATTTTCCCCCGAGGTAACGGTGACACACACACACATGCACGTACATACGAACACACACACGTGCACGCAGCTCGGTTCTGCTCGTATTGTTTTGTTCTCCTCTTAATTGTGCTCCTCTGGCGAGTAGCAGATGCTGTTGTTTTTTGCACCGTCTTGGTGGTAGAGAGACATGTTGGCATATGAGAGAGAGAGAGAGAGAGAGAGAGAGAGAGAGAGAGAGAGAGAGAGAGAGAGAGAGAGAGAGAGAGAGAGAAGAGAGAGAGAGAGAGAGAGAGAGAGAGAGAGAGAGAGAGAGAGAGAGAGAGAGAGAGAGAGAGAGAGAGAGAGAGAGAGAGAGAGAGAGAGAGAGAGAGAGAGAGATGGGGAGAGAGGGCAGAAGGATGAAAGGTGATCCATACTAAGTACTTGGACATACTTTCATTTCATTACAAACAAGTGAAAGTCAAGCGTATTCTTTTAAGTATTTTTCCTTCTGGGGAACTCGACTAACCGTGTCTTTAAAGACAGATGGGGTACTGATGGAATATTCTCCTTTAACAAGAGATGGAAACAGCCAGTGCAAGGTCAGCGAAACACTCTGAATGTCACCGGCTCACCTCCTGCTGTTCCACTGTTGTGCCACGCAGCAAATTCATTTCTGAATTGACTTAGAATAACTATTTTGTTCTCGGATGCATTTTGCTCCTCCTGACATGAAATCTATTGTTTATTATACATGTATAAATATGTAAAAATTCACCTGAAGTGAATAAATAGTTTAGTGATTTTAGTTTATGTCTCCTCCCTGGGAACATTTCAGTGTACATGGTGGTTTCAAACTTTGAAATCCCCGTCAGTTTCAACTCATTTCCCTCGCATCAAAAAAAGGGGTTGACTAAAGTCCCTTTGTGGGCCCTAGTCTACACCATGCATGATATAAGGTGTCTCTGTTCAAGTGGACTTGGCCAACAAACAGATATGAAACCTGGTCCTCGCTGTCAGCAGCGCGCACCCACCGCGTCTCCACTGGCACTGTGAACCATGCTAAAGTACTTCCGTTTAAGATTCACTCCCCGACGTGGTCGCCGCACAGAGAGCTGTTTGTTAATTATCTTCTTAGTCTAATACATATTCCGGGCCCCACGCATCCACCCCCTCCCTAAGGTGGTTTGGCTATAGACGCACACATGCACACAAACGCACATAGACACACACACACGCACTCAGGGCCATTATTTGTTTAGCTGGGTAGTAATGGGATCCAATATAATGAAAGCACAGCTGCAGAGAGCGCCAGGCTTCAAGCTTGGAGGTGATTTTCTCACTCGTCTTAAACACACACACACACACACACACACACACACACACACACACACACACACACACACACACACACACACACACACACACACACACACTCTAATCATCTGATGGCGTTGTAGTAATGTGCGGTGACGTTGGAGTGATTGATATCACAGAGGCCTGGAATTAATAGGATGAGATGGGAGCGACATAGAGACAGACGGACCATGCGTCCGCTTGGCTGCTGTCTGTAAGCGTGTGTGTGCGTTCTTGTGTGAGTCCGTGTGGACATGTGTTCTCGTGTGAATGTGTGTGTTTTCCTGTGAATGTGTAAAAGGATGTGTGTTCTCGTGTGAATGTGTGAAAGTATGTGTGTTCTTGTGTTCTTGTGTGAACAGATGTGTGTTCTCGTGTGAATGTGTGAAAGGGTGTGTTCTTGTGTTCTCGTTTGAATGTGTGAAAGTACGCGTGTGTGCATGTGAATAATGCACCAACGGAGAAGCTGGAACATATGCCGACGCCCCTATCCCACTAAGCACCTCCCTGTCCTCCTCTATGATGGATGGAACGCGGAGTTCATTAGGAGATAGAAGAACCCTGTTTAATAAATGCAGTCGTTAGCTCTATTGTACTGGGTGTTATTTCGCTATTTACCACTTAATCAAGCCTTTGTCTACAACACAGAGCTCTGCGGTACTGTCGTTTGTGGGAGTGGGAAAAACTAGAAAAGCAATACAACTAAACGCGTGGGAGCATACATGTATGAAGATGTAGATAGATGGATCATTATTTGTGTGCGTATGCTATTAATGTTAAGTGACTCTGGTTCTTCTTAAAATACATCTTTTCTTTTTGACTGATCAGACTGACGGCGAATGGCGGTCAATACTTTTTGACATCTTGAGCGAGCTAGCTAGATTCTCTGCCTGTATATACAGCCTGTTTAAAGGCAAACATAGCACAGTAGTGCAAAGGACTACTTTTTAGCTAAAGGATTTGCAAATGTTGAATAAAAATAAATTACTTTGATCTGTTTCTGCGAACAACGTTCAACATCAATTTTCCAAACAGTTGGTATGATTTCCGTGCCATGTCAAACGTATTCGTAAACATTTATTCACGGTTGTAATTTAGTCATTCACGTGTGTCTACTCTGTCATTCGTCTCGCCATCAATCTTTCCAAGCTATGCGTGTGCATGCGACAGTGTTACACGGTATTCATGTTTTTGTTTTCCCTCGTTCCTTGGTGTGTGTTTAATGCCTTTCGCTCAGTCAGCCAAACTATGTTCCCATAAAGAATTAACAACTGAATAGTACAAACACACGTCAGATGGACCTCCTTATTCTATCAAGGTTAAACATGCTAGATTTATTCAAAAATGGGCTCTTCTGATTTCCTATGTTATACATAGCTGCTAAACGTAATGTGTTTACCCATGCAATTAAGACCAAATTGATTTCTGAAATATTTTATTAACAAATTCCATTTAATATATAAGAGACATAATTCAAACAACTCATTAATCCAGTCTGCATATTCATCTCATCGTAATACATTGCTGCTGGCAATGTATTCATCCCTCTCTGAGCATTTTACCTTTATACTTTTGTGCACAGTACAAACAAGTACACATGCATAATTAACAAAGAGGCAGACTTGATCATGTTCACCTGTTTGGTTTAAAAAGAAGAAGAGAGAGATATTTGCAAGAGTGCGCAGCGGAATTCAAGTTCAATGTCTTTCGCCGGTCACCTGAGAGTTGAGCATAATGCATATGAACTGCACTGAGTTCAAGACGTCTACGCCATGAATGAACAAACACATCAGAGCTTTCAGGGTGTGTGTGTGTGTGTGTGTGTGTGTGTGTGTGTGTGTGTGTGTGTGTGTGTGTGTGTGTGTGTGTGTGTGTGTGTGTGTGTGTGTGTGTGTGTGTGTGTGTGTGTGTGTGTGTGTGTGTGTGTGTGTGTGTGTGTGTGTGTGCTCCTCTCAGGTTCTCTCCAAGGTTACGATGCAAAGTTTTGATTTACCCCCTGTTGAGTCTCTCTAATGTGTGTGTGTGTGTGTGTGTGTGTGTGTCCCTCTCCCTCCAGGTGCTCCAGCACATCCTGAACCCGGCCTTCCTCTACAGCTTCGAGAAAAATGAGGGGGAGCTGCTGCTTGGACCCCCCAACCCGGAGGGCGACAACCCCGAGAGCATCACCAGCGTCTTCATCACCAAGGTAGAGCACGCACACACGCACACAACCGACCGAGCTGTTTCCTTCCTCCCCTCTCTCTCCTTATGTCCACCAATCATAAATGCCTCTCTCTTCGTTTCTCCCGATGTGATGACCTTACTTCTTGCCATCCACAGCCAGTGTCTTCTCTCCTCTTTCATCCGCTTTGTCTTACGGCGCCTCACACGCTCTCGTCGCTCCTCTCCTCATCCCGTCTCCTCTCCTCATCCCGTCTCCTCTCCTCATCCCTTCTCCCGGCTCCTCCCCCCGTCTCCGGGACTCCATCTCTACATCTCGTCTCGTTTAGTGTTCACCTTTCGCTCTTTGTGGCGCCCCCCCCGGCCGTCTGTTCGCTGCCTTTCTCCCTCTGTTTGTTTTTCTGTCTTCATTTTCTCTGTCTCTCACTCTCTCTCGCATTCCATCTCACTCTTTCTGTCTTTCTCCCCTCTCTCTCTCTCTACCTGGCTTCTCATCCCGGTCTCCTCCCCCGCCATTATTTCTTCCATTTATCAGGGCAGGCCATAATGGCCGGTGTAAATGTCACGGTGTTGCCATGCTAAAGGTCAGTGTGTTTGTGTGTACTGTGGTGGATCTCATCACCGGCTAACACCAGGCTGCTAATGGCTTCTCTCTCTCTCTCTCTCTCTCTCTCTCTCTCTCTGTCTCTGTCTCTGTCTCTCTGTGGTTTAAAACTATTCTTCTTTGTTCTCTGTTATCGTGTATCTTGTCTATTCTCTGGGGGGAGTCAAACGGTGAATGGCCGTTGTCTGAATGGGAAAAGCTTACTTTTTGAGGGTTTTCATTATTTTCTTTTGAGGCACAACTTGATGCTGTTATTGGGATGGCTTTTCGGTAAATAAAACAAAAAAAGACTTTGCTGGCAGACAAAGACCTGGGCTGCATTCAAAACAGCACGGGAGGGCCTTGTCCACACCTCCTATTCAGGAATCCTTCCCCCCCCCCGTCCATCTTTCATATGGATTTTCCAATTCATATAATTGCTGCTACAACAGCCCCTCCATTAAATTAAAAAGGAACGAGTCCACAAAACACTAGCTTTCTGGCTGCCTCATGTCCCAGCATGCGTCTTCTTTTTTAACTCGGACCATTACTATAGGACCACTTGTATGGAGAGAAAGTGAAAAATATTGGATTACAACCCTGCGCACCCATGCACGTACCCTGAAATCGACTTTATCTAAGCTATGCGCATCGACTCTATTATATTACACTTGATACATCATTTAAATACCGTTTAGCGTATGCTTTATCTCTTATTAGGAAAAAAAGAACTTGAACACACTGAAGCAATTGACGCATGCGTGTTTGGTCTCCTGCACCGAAGACGGCTTCCTAAATCGTTTCTGTTACGGACACAATTTTATCTTCTCTCTCTCTCTCTCTCTCTCGGTGTGTGTGTGTGTGTGTGTGTGTGTGTGTGTGTGTGTGTGTGTGTGTGTGTGTGTGTGTGTGTGTGTGTGTGTGTGTGTGTGTGTGTGTGTGTGTGTGTGTGTGTGTGTGTGTGTGTGTGTGTGTGTGTGTGCGCAGGTGCTGGACCCTGAGAAGCAGGCGGACCTCCTGGACTCGCTGCGCATTTACCTGCTGCAGTTCTCCACCCTGCTGGTGGAGCACGCTCCGCACCACATCCACGACAACAACAAGTCGCGCAACAGCAAGCTGCGCCGCCTCATGACCTTCGCCTGGCCCTGCCTGCTGCCCAAGGCCTGCGTGGACCCCGCCTGCAAGTACAGCGGACACCTGCTGCTGGCCCACATCATCGCCAAGTTCGCCATCCACAAGAAGATCGTGCTGCAGGTGAGGAGGGGGAGAGACGCGGAAAGGGGACTATTCCTGTTTGGGATGGAATATAGTTTTGCAGCCTTTTGATCTGGAGTATCTTCTCGGGAAATATTTGTTGTTACACGTATTGTACACTTTTTGTTTTTATAATGGGTTCTTCCTTTTACTTATTTGATTTTAAGTATCTGTTATCTGTAATCAGAAATATAATCAATCAGTGGCATATTTTGACATTGAACACATTGGATTTATTTACTCCTGCATTTTATGCCTATCATGTAAGGTGTCTTTGAGTACTTAGGAAAGCGCTATATAAATAAAATGTGTATTTATTCTTATTATTAATAATAACTTACCGTCCATGTATTCTACCGTTTGTGTTTGAGGGAATATGCCATATTATGAACAACCGTGCCTTGCCCCACAGGTCTTCCACAGCCTGCTGAAGGCCCACACCATGGAGGCACGCGCCATCGTGCGCCAGGCCATGGCCATCCTCACCCCGGCCGTACCGGCCCGCATGGAGGACGGCCACCAGATGCTCACCCACTGGACCCGCAAGATCATCGTGGAGGAGGGCCACACCGTGCCACAGCTGGTCCACATCCTGCACCTCATCGTCCAGCACTTCAGGGTAAGGAGAACCACAAGCATGATAACGGCGTTTCCATGCGCACAATGTCATATAAAATACTATTGTTAATGGATCATGACTTACAAACAGTGCAGGCTTTCACAAGCTATTGGAGGACTGTGTTGGTCAACTATCATACTAGAAATGCATTTCAAAATGAGAGGGCAAAACAAGAAACCCTTTGTCATCTATAAAGTTGATCAGTTGATACCTGAAATATAACAATATCCCAAATAAGGAAGGAAAGTTTTATAAAGTTTTTATTGTCCAAAACCTTTGTGCCAACTTTTGTGCCATCTATAATGTGGTTTGTTTTTTAAAATATCCCTTAATGCGAGTCATGTTTTTTTTTCTTTTTTTTCTGCTGAACCAGCACCCACCTCTAACAGTGGATGCTTGGCATTCGTGACTGTCTGCTTGAGATTGATCCAATATCACTGTGGATCCATTTTTAATCCGTCATTATCACATCACTCCTTCTGAACCTTTATTTTTAATATCAGCTTCAAGTAGTTTGAATCGCTCGTCTCTGGCTCAGGTTGTACATTCACATTCAATCCACCATCATTTTAAACTTTGAACAATAGGATTTTTTTCCATGTATATTTCATATTTTTCCCATTACTTCTCTGTCCACCCAGCATAGATTGATTCCACCCTGGACCCTTTTGAAGGTGTGGAGGTTAGGGGGCGTCCTCTTCGTAGGGCTGTGTGCTTGTGACTTGACTTTCAAATCTACAAGAAGGAAAGAAATGCTTTAGAAAGTTTCCAAACACAAGTTTCACACTTTGTGAAAGAAGTTTTGTGAACTCCGGCGAGGCATTTTCCACTCCTCTGTATCCCTCCCCCCCCGTCTCTGCCTGGGCCCATGCCTGCCTGTCACGGTGACAGCGTCTAACAGCCTGACTTGTGGCTGAGCAGCTCCCCTCTATAGCAGGCTGACAGGCGGCCCTCAGCGGCCCACATGACTAATCTAATGTAATCACATCAGCATAATTACGCCAGGGAGTGGATGATGACCGATGATAGAGATGTGTGTGGGGATGAGTGTGCACTTGCATCTTCGCGTCTGTCTGCGTGAGTTTGTGATGGACAGGGCTTAACCTCTCTGTCCATAAGTGGCTTAGAAGTCCCGCTCTATCGACCGTAATTAGCCTCAAAGTGAAAAGCGCTAATATTCCCTGGCAACGGCGGATCTGGTAGACGTCGCATCTCCCGCCTTTCAAAAGAGTGTGTGATTTTTGTGTTGATGTGTGTGTCTAAATTGATGTCTGTGTCTAAGTTGGTGTGTGTGTGTGTGTAATGATGGATGTGTGTAAGTCTGAGTTGATGTCTCTGTCTGCAGTGGCGTGTGTTTTTGTGTGTGTGTGTGTGTGTGTCTGATTCTAAGTAAGAGTTGATGTGTGTGTTAGTGTTCCTTTATGGTGTGTGTGTGTGTGCGCAGGGAGTTCAGAGAGTGTGATGCCTGGGAGTGCTAGCGCTAATGTGTGTCATCATGTCCTTGAGGCTTAGGGAGTGTGACTTCAGAGAGAGTCTCCCTCTCTCTCTCTCACTCAGTGTCTCTCGCCTGAGAGTCTCTAAGCGCTCGAGTCAAACAGTGTTAAATCTGGGCTTACTACAAACACAATGCATTTCATATGCATTTGGTTGGCTAATCTTGGGGTTCATTTTGCACAAGAACTTTAAATGAAATCTGTTCCGTTTCTTTTTATGTTAAGTGTCTGGTATTTTTGTATTTTATAGGACACAAAAAAACAAGAAAAGTGCTCAACAGCTGTGTTATGTTGGTAGTATCAAAAGGGATGGTAATTGGTTGTAGATTCTATCACATAATAATTAGTATAATAGCTAGTATTTCATAGTACGTTTTGGGATTTCACATTTGAGTTACATTTTTGATGGCAATTGATGATGTTGATGGTAATTATTGGCATTTGATTATTTCTGATGGCAAATTATGGTATTTGTATATTTGATGGTGAATGGTCGTATTTGATGTTGTAGATGGTTTTCGATCTCATTTGTCCTTTTGTCGTGTATTTGATGCATTTCATGGTATTTGCAGGTATTTTCTGGTCATTGATGCTCATTGTTGGTGCTTGTTGTCTGATGGTAATGGTTTGGTGTGGTTGCAGGTGTACTACCCGGTGCGCCACCACCTGGTCCAGCACATGATCAGCGCCATGCAGCGTCTGGGCTTCACCCCCAGCGTCACCATAGAGCAGAGGAAGCTGGCCGTGGACCTAGCCGAGGTGGTCATCAAGTGGGAGCTGCAGAGGATCAAGGACCAGATGGTAGACTACACACACACACGTTCACACATGCGCACGCACACACGCGCACACATGCACAGACACACGCACACACAAGCACAGCATAAGCAAAACATCACCGTAATTATCGATGATCCTGCACATGCACTTTTACGTGTGGAAAATGCCTGTATAAGCACTGCAGGGTTGCACAGTGCCGCTGACTGCTTACAGCATTTGCTACTCCCCTATTTTGTGTTGGGACATGAAAAACTAAATTTCTCTGAATGCAACCACTGGTGGCTGTTGGGTGAAGCCTGGACATTTTAGAATAATTCATTTCCCTTCATCTTAGCCTCTCCTTTGTTTTGTTTTTTGTTTGTTTCGAAGGAAACTTGAGGTTGCGGATGTTTTTTATTCCAAGAGAGAATTCCATTTATCTTTGGCTGGGTTGTTTAAAATAACAAACCATAAAGCTTACTTCCCTTTTACACCCGATAAATCCTCTCTCGCCTGGTGCTAATCAACTCCTGACCCTCCCCTAGTTTCACTGTGAATGCTTTAAGCCTTAAAGCAAGGGAAATATCCCGACCTCTTGCATTATAGATAAATAAGTGAATCTTTCTCTCCTCTCCTCCACCGTCTCTTCTTTTTCCCTTTCCTTCATATCTCCTCCTCCTCCTCCTCCATATCTCTGCCTCCTCCCCTCCATCATTTCATCCAGCCGGAGGTGGAGGCTGAGGCTGGGCCCGCTGGTGAGGCAACCAGCAGCGCGTCGGGGGCCGTGAAGAGGAGCCTCCCTGCAGACACCCCCACCGCCGCCCCTGGCGTCGCCACTGGCGCCGCCGCCGCAGCCGCCGCCAGCCAGGACGTCAAGAGGTTCCGCACGGCCACGGGAGCTGCCACCGCCGTAAGCTAAGCCCCCAGCCAATCGACCGGCCGCTGTCTGTCTGGACCGTCTAGTTGAACTTGCATTCTAAGCAGGGAAATGAGACTCACGGTCTCAATGGATAGTTTTCTCCGAATACATTTCAATACCATTTCCATAACTCTCCTCTTTCTGATCTAATCGTGTGTGTGTGTACGCGTGTGTGCCCATTGTCTTGTATGTGTGTGTTGTGTGTACAGGCGTTTGGACGTAGCCAGACCATGCCTGGCACAGAGACTCAGCTCACCAAACCTGTGGAGAAGCCCCACACAGACACTGTGGTCAACTTCCTCATCCGGATTGCCTGCCAGGTGGGAGCTCTCTCTTACTCTTTCTCTGTCTCTGTCTCTGTCTCTCACACTCACACACACACACGCACGCATGCACGCACGCGCGCGCACAGTTCAACTAAATCCCCCAGTGGGCCAGATAGGACACACCTGTCCTCAATGCAACTCCACGCACAAGCACACACACATGAACACAAGTGCACATACACGCGCACGTGAAGGCACACAGCTGCCGCCATGTTACGGTGGCGGTGATGTCCTTGGATGCAGGCCTGAAATAAACCACAGTGCCTCACCTCTCCCACGCTTTGTAATCACCTCCCGGCAACGTTTTTTATTGTTCAGCTAAGCATATATTCTGCATGAAGGATATTTGGCTAACCCACCTATGTACAGCCAGATCTAGTTGAACAGGTGTGATGGTTTTACTTCATTGCAAAGTTTGTATTTGTTCAATTTCAGTGACAACCCACTCTGCATTTATGTCTGCAACAAATAATCAACTCCCAGGATCAGTAAAGACATCTGTATCTGTGTTTGAACAAATGTTAAAATTTGCATATGTCAAAACAATTTAAATAAAAAAAGCTCAAAATAAGGGCACAAGCCACATCCGATCTTTCCTGGGGCTGGCTTCCTGTGGCTGACTTCCTGCTGCCTGTGGCTGACTTCCTGCTTCCTGTGCAGGTGAACGACACCACCAACGTGGCGGGCTCCCCCGGGGAGCTGCTGTCGCGGCGCTGCGTCAGCCTGATGAAGACGGCCCTGCGGCCGGACATGTGGCCTCGCGCTGAGCTCAAGCTGCAGTGGTTCGATAAGCTGCTCATGACCGTGGTGAGACCTCCCATCCTCCCTTCATTCCTTCCTTCCTTCCGTTTTTCCTTTCTGCCTTCCTTATCTGCCTTTGTTTTGCTTCCTTCCTTCCTTTCTGCCTTTTTTTCTTTCTTTCTTTTGTTCTTCCTCCCTTCCTTCCTTCCTTCCTTTCTACCTTCCTTCCTTCCTTTCCTTCTTTCTCTTTGATTCGTTCTTCCTCCCTTCCTTTCTTCCTTTCTTCATTCCTCTGTCTCTTGTCAGTTTTTTTTTCAGACTTTTGTTTGTTTTGTTGGTTGGTTTGTTCTTTCCTTCATTCTTTCGTTTTCTTCCTTTCTGAGTGTTTCTTTATTTGATCTTTCATCGGAGCTCTCATTTGTTTAAAAGCGAGGGTTAGCTGAACTACTCGATTGCGGAGAGTTTCATCATTAGAAAACGTTGTGCTTTGTAGTTTTTAATTATGCACCAATAAGCATATTTTAGTTCAATGCTGCTGGATAAACAAATGTTTTGTTATGAATGTACAGATTTTCGTTACGCAGTAATTAGATACAATGTCCCAATAGAGAGAGCAGAGCACAGGCCAGTTATGGATTGGAACAAAATGAATTGGATTTAAGCTTGGTGCCTTGCTTAAGGACACGGCATGAAACGTACGAGTCACCTGTGGTAGAACTATGTTGCTTTGCTTTTAAATGTATTTTATTGACCTCCGATTCTAAGATCCCATTGAATATTCCTGCACTACCAACATGTGCAACCGTTCAATTCCTCAAATGTGTCTTAAAGGACCTAAAAGTAACACACGTAACATAACCCTGGCAAGTTTAACTTTTGTCATGGAGTTCCTAGTGTACATGCTTTATATGAACTGCCTTTTGATGTTGTTTATATTTCTTCTCTTTAAATCGTTGTCGAGCTGAAGAAGCAAGAAGAATGGAAGGGCTTAGAGGTGTTCTCCTCATTATCGCGTCAGCGCGCCACACTCCGTTAAGGACAACTAATGTGTGTGTTGTGGAGACTGCAGGGGGGGGACTTCTCCCCAGCCCTGGTTAAGCTCTGTGTGACTGGCTTCTTTGGCCCAAACACTTCGCTCCGCTCCCTTTGTCCGTTATCGCTTATGCTCTGAGTGAGGCGCCAGCCGGCATAATGACAAAATAATGACAGTGGGGGAAGATAACAGGAAGTCTATCCAGTCCACCGCGAGGGCCCGTTCCTCTTCCTATCAGCCCCGCCCACCCGCCCAACACCACCACCCCACCTCCACCCCAATCTATCTCCACCACCTTCCCAACACCTCCTCTTCCTCGGCATGCTGTATCTCCTCTTCCACTCCTCCTCGCTTCTCCTTCTCTCCTCCTTATCATTTTCTCCCGACACGTCTTCAGCTCCCCTCATCATGTCCTCTTCTTTCTTTCCTTCCTTCCTTCCTTCCTTCCTTCTTTCCTTTTCTTTCTGTCTTCCATCTTTCCTTTTTTCTTTCCTTTCTTCCTTCTTGCTTTCCTTCCTTCTTTGCTTCTTTCCTTCTGTCTTTCTTTTTCCTTCTCTCCTCCTCCACTTGGTGTCCTTCATGGTCACCTGTGCTCCCCACCCCCCCCCAACCCCCCTTTTGCCGTGACCTAGACAAGGTTATCTCCACTGGCCGTTGCCATCGTGCCATGTTTTCCCCCGGCGTGGCTCACTGCTCCTGACCACCTCCCTTCTTCCCTCATTCCCCCTTCTTTCCCTCCCTCCCTCCTGCTCTTCTCCTGTTCCACCTCTCTTTTCACTTCTTTGCCCGCCTTACAAGTCCCATGGGGAACAGCCTGACAAACAAAGCTTCACACACACACACACACACACACACACACACACACACACACACACACACACACACACACACACACACACACACACACACACACACACACAGCGTCGGGGGATGGTGATGTAGCTGACCCACCGTCTTCCTCCGGCTAATGAACATTGCTGTGAAACAGATCTCGGTTTATGTGCTCATTGTGTTGGCATGGTAGTGATTAAATGGTTGTGTGTTGGGGGAGGCCATGTGACAACATTCTGCTGCATGCATCCAGCAGTGGCACAGCGCTACCACTGGATTATTAGCGCCAATGCAATCAGCCATGCAAAAAAACAACTTTATTATTTTGTGATTATGAATGATCTTGGACACCCAGAATGCTTTTAGTTTAATTTAAAAACATATATTTCATAGGTGGACCCTACTGCACCCCCATCAATGGTTACATTGTCATTATCGTCATACTTTTGAGTATATCTGCAAACCACAGTAAGAAAGTTAGGTTACATTTTGTCCAAATATCCCAGGGATACAATACAAATATATATGTAAGGGCGTGAGACATCCCTCAGTCCTAGAACACTTCACATCAACGCTTAAGTTGAGATAACGGTAGCCTTCATCAGAATTATCCTTCGTTATATTTGTATTTAGATATTAGAACATTATTCGATCTCTTCGGTAGCACTTTGACACCTGCTGTCCTGTGTCAGAATCGGCGGGACCGATAGAGACAGATATTAAACTAAATGGTTGTAATTTTAATAGGCTATTTATTAAATGTTCTGGAGTTCTCCCCAGGATTGAGTTTTTGCTCCCACTAGTCATGATCGTATGAGACCATTTCTGTTGGAGTGCACCAGAGCCCTCCTGGAATCAGTGATCACACTAAAACCTCTCTGCGCTTGTGCACATCAACACTATGCATGTGGGCATCAGCAAAGTGCACACACACCTCGACACCGTTGCTGGAAAAAATCGTAGGGGTAACACTGCATAGCACATAGATGTGGCCAATCACCATGGCAACTTCGCCTCGGCCCTCGTCGGGGTAATACGGTGTCAGATCAATACGGGCCCCTGATGTCTACCAGGGGCCTTATCACAGGAGTCACCTTGTTCATTAGCCCAGATTAGTGCTACGGATCTGCTCCAGATTATCCCCCGGGCTCTTGCTTTATTGTAGGCCTTGATTGCAATTTAGACAAAATTAGGTTTTGATGTCGGCCATTGATCTTTGGTTTAGTGCCGATGGTAATAGCGACGGCCCTCTTTGTGCGAGGAATACATCTCTCTGTGTACAGAATATTGATTGTGTGTGTGTGTGTGTGTGTGTGTGTGTGTGTGTGTGTGTCAGAGAATGAGGCCTCTACGTGTTCTTATTGTTATGTAGCCTTAATGGAGCCTGTGAACAAGTTTAGTTAGTTTATTTCACAGAGAAAACCTGATGGGTGTTAATGTTTCTGAACCACTGTACTCCTTTTTGCTTCTTTTTTCCCCACCCTTGTACATTCTCTCTCTCTCCCTCTCTCCCTCCTTCCTTTCTATTATCTCTCCCTCCCCACTTCCACCTCCACCATCCCCCCCTACAGGAGCAGCCGGCCCAGGCCAACTTCTCCAACATCTGCACGGGGCTGGAGATCCTGTGCTTCCTGCTGACGGTGCTCCAGTCCCCGGCCATCCTGGCCCACTTCAAGCCCCTGCAGCGGGGCATCGCCGCCTGCATGACCTGCGGGAACACCAAGGTGCTCCGGGCCGTCCACTCGCTCCTCTCTCGCCTCATGAGCATCTTCCCCACGGAGCCCAGTAAGTCATGCTGAACTGCCTCGGCTGACCACACCCTTATACATTCATACACACAAATGCATATATATTCATACACACACAGAGAGATTAATACACACACATGCGCACACACACACACACACACACACACACACACGCACACACGCACACGCACATTAATATAAGCACACCATAATTCTCATCCGATTGAAGTACTATCCAGAGAAAATGACTTTTTCTTTGTGTTGCAGACAAAATTAAACACACATACACACACACAGACACACTTAACACACACAGTCCACAAACACCTTCAGATCCACGTTCTACATAAAGAGAACGCCCCGTTCTATATTTGTTCATACCAAAACGAATGTCCACTCTTATGACTAACACGTCAGGAACAGAGCATTCAAGGTCTGGGAAAGCGTTCGCCCGTTCATCCCGCCCTCGCGGCTGACCTCGCGGTTGTGTTCCCGCCCGCCAGGTACGTCCATCGGCACGTCCACGGTGGCGTCCAAGTACGAGGAGCTGGAGTGTCTGTACGCGGCGGTGGGGAAGGTCATCTACGAGGGGCTGACCAACTACGAGAAGGCCACCAGCAACGCCAACCCCACGCAGCTCTTTGGTAAATACTCTCTCTCTCACTCTCTCTGCGTCTGTTCTGTAAAACCTTTAACCACCTCGCTCTCGCTCTCGCTCTCTCTCTCTGTCTCTCTCTCGCTCGGTCTAGCTCGTTCTGGCTTGGTTTTTCTTTCTCTCTCTCACTCTGTTGCTGTTCTGTAAAACCATTAACCGCCTCTCTCTCACTGTCTGTTTCTCTCTCTCTCTCTCACTCTGTATGTGCGTGTGTGTGTGTGTGTGTGTGTGTGTGTTCTTTCCCAATATCTCCCCCACTTTCAATCATTTATAACGTATTATCAGTCCGCACGGGAGCACTTGTGAACACGCTCATTTAAGAAGCTCATAAAAGCCCAGTCATGGTTTCTTTATTTTTCTCACTCTCTCACGCACACACACTCACTCGACTGCAGACGCACGACACACACACACACACACACACACACGCGGAACCACACACACATTATCCCGCACACATTCTTAGACACAAACTCATGCGCACACACACAAACACACACATTCTCACACACACCCCTTATGCCATCAGCGCTGGGCAAACCACTGGGCCGGCTTGGCCGTTGAGGCGGTGAGCGGGGGTCATTAAAATGCAAAGCGAAGGGCCACCACTGGGGGGGCCAACAGCTGGTGGGTTAAACAGCACGCCACGGTTCCGCGCCCAGAGAGCAGCGTCTTGGGATGGATGAGGCTTTCCTCTCTGGGCCCCCGCTACTACCCCTTCCTCCCCTTTTATTCACCCAGATGTCCCCCTGTTTTAATGGGGGGGAGGGGGGAGTGAGAGGCAGGGTTGGGAGGCCTCATCTTAAGTTCTCCTTTTACAAAGTCTTTGTCCCTTGCTTCGTCTTTATGAATGTATTTATATATATATATTTGTAAATATCTAATTTCAGAAATGTTGAAATGTAGCTTTCTTTCAGTCCGTTCCAGTAAAAAAGGTCTTCAAGGTGACAAATTGTTATCGGAGAGCAGCCTAATGTAACGCTACTTGATACGGGGTCCCACAATGGCAGCCCCCCCCCCCCAAAACCTCCCCCCGCGGGCATAGAGAGAGGCAGGCCAGGCTGCGTGATGCATGCGTCCGGCCTGAGGGCTGACATTTTAACATTCATCTCCCCAACGCCCCCCCACCCCCCACCGCCCTCCAGGGAGCTCGGACGACGGGAGACATTACTCATAGCACTCACAAGTCGTCTGACTCCTTGTAACTTTTGTTAGATTCACTGAAAATGAGCTTCCAGTGGACGCCTCCGTGCAGGGGGGTCAACGCCCCGCTGACTCTAGGTGTTGGAGAGAGAGTGTGTGTGTGTGTGTGTGTGTACCTGGATGTGTGTGTGGGTACATGGGTCGGTTGGTGTGTGTGGGTTTGTCACTGTACCTCGTGTGTGTGTTTGTGTACCTGGGTGGACGGGGTGCGGCACATGCTCAAGTGCATGGTTACATGTTAATATTCCCCCATAACTGTTCCATATTGACGTCCCAAAGGTGTTGGGCCTTTGGTTTTCCCCGGCACCAACTCCCTTTCTTATTCTTCTTCTCTCGTTCTCCTCCAGGAACGCTGATGATCCTGAAGTCGGCATGCAGCTACAACGCCAGCTACATCGACCGCCTCATCTCCGTCTTCATGCGCTCCCTGCAGAAGATGGTGCGGGAACACCTGAGCCTGCAGCAGGCCAACCCCGGGACGGTCGAGACCAGCACAGGTACGGTACCAGGTAAAAGATAGAGCTGACTCTCATAGAGGTCGTACTGTTATAGGTACCAGGTGGACCAGACTCTCAGACCAGCAGAGGTCCAGATATAATAAGAAATACCAGAAACAACGGTAACACAGGTACACATACAAGAGGCGCCTAGATCTAAGACCATTACCGGTAGATGTTCAAGAGACTGAACACCAGCACTTAGGTCTTTCTGAGACCTTGAAAGCTGTATAATGTACTAAAGAAACACTAGCTGAAATTGTACTTCTGACATGCTGAAGGTGTATACACATAAAAACAAAGTAGAGGTTTTGGGTGGCTGTGCTCACAAAAAAACGGTAGCAAACAATCCGAGCAGTCTTGGGAGAAATTCAGAAGGACATTGATGCGTGTGAACACAATTGCACACTTACACAGTATGGTCCGTTCTGGGCTATCTCAAGGCCCAGATCTCTTCTGAATCCCCGTGTTGTGCCCATACCTGGCCCACTGGTGACCTTTCTGTATCAATAGCCTCAGCTGTGTTCTCTGAATGTCGCTATCACTCAGGAGAGATCAAACACCAGAGAGCCTGGTTTCACTGGGAATGTACCTGGACTCTTGTTCCATTGGCTGTATTGGGATTGAATTCTCTCTGTGGAATAAGATAACAGATACACTCCTTCAAAAAGACCTGGAGAAGACAAAGGTTTAAAGAGTCATCGATTTCTATTTGGATGGCCCAAAAGCGTAGAAATAATTATTTTGACAAGGCTGGACAAGGAAGGAGAGCATAGGCATATTATGTCGAATTACAGTTACAGTAACATTAATGTTCTGTATTTTATTAAGCTAAATCCTGGATAAAACAATGAACGCTTCAGTTCCCTGTCTCAGATGTTTCTACTGACATGACTGGTTGGTGTCACGTTAAAGATAGCAGCCAGGGAACCCTGTAGTTTGTTAGTCTCTCAGACAGGCTGGTAATGGCTGAAAGATGCTATCCAGTCGTTAAACAGACCTCTAATGACTTTATCGGGTAAAGCACAGCCATTTAACCCTCTGCTGCAAACAATTACAGTCACGCTGTCCAAAGAGTACCCGGCTTGGGTCTTGGAGGAGTCCTGCAGTATCTCATTACCCTAGCATTTAATTTCACAGCTTTACGTTGTTTGGTGTTACATTGCCTGTCATAGATTTGTATCAGGGTTAAAGTCATGCGTTGGATCTCATATGGCCAGCACTTGGATCTCCCAAAATGAAAATCTGAACAAAACATAACCGGACAAAACCATTGTAGGGCTGCCACTAACGATAATTTTTGTATCGATTATTCTATCGATTATTTTGCAGATTAATCTAAACGTAGATTTATTTTCTCCAAAAACAAATTCAAAACATTGAGATCTGAGAGCAAGAGATAACAAAAGAAGAAAAACGAATACATCAACATTTTTAAACATGTAATACAATATAATAAGGTATAGTTATAGTCCCTATGTTCCTTTTCAAACCTTTAATTATGTTGATCAGTTATTCAAAAGTTATATATATGACAATCCCTACACAGACTTATTTTGAAGATAATGGCCGACGTAGAATAAGCCCAGATTCTAGCCTAAACATGTTCAAATCAACGCTCATTCATTGAAAAATCGAAGGTAGCAGGCAAACAAGGGATGATGACTTTAATAATGACCATATGTAGCAGCCACATTGGCAAAAACTCTCCCTTCTAATATCACTGCGTTGGTAATTTGTTTCATACATATGAATAGACCACGCTTATTAAGGGGCCGATTACACAGAACTGCGTCTTCTCTTCTGTTGACGAGCAAGGCTGTTCTGTGCCCAGTGCCCAAAGATAAGCATCAAAAGAAGGCGTATCAGCATAGGCCCACTCTACCATAGGAAAACAATGGTATAGTGGGCGGCATGTTTTGAAAGAACGCTGTGTGATCGTCCACCTTTCAGTATGGCGGTAGTGCTGCTCTGAATTACCGTAGACCTTTGGCACAAATGGCCATTTTGTTGTCGACTCATTTAAAGTATTGCCATAATTTTGAAGCTTTTGGTCTGGGGAAACATTTACACCCGACCTCTTTGGTAGAAGACTCTGCTGCAGCCACAATGTATTTTTGAAATCTGTAGATGTTGACAGGAGCTGACCAATGATGCAAGCCAAAAGCGACTGACGTGAACTTCAATTGTGTTTTTTGTAATTAAAGTAATTATTTAATAAATATTGACATTGACGCATTTTCAGCGTCGAAGTCATCGCTGATGCCGACGAATCACAGCAGCCCTACACCATTGCTTGTCAAACTTCCATTTTATGATCAGCCTTTTCGACCGACCTCTCTCGCTCTTGTTTCCATAGTGACCAGTGAGCTGGTCATGCTGAGCCTGGACCTGGTGAAGACGCGGCTGTCCGTCATGAACATGGAGATGAGGAAGAACTTCATCCAGGTCATCCTCACGTCGCTCATCGAGAAGTCCGATGCCAAGATCCTGCGGGCGGTGGTGAAGATTGTGGAGGAGTGGGTGAAGAACAACTCCCCCATGGCTGCCAACCAGGTGGGCCGGATGTCTGGCTGTTCATGTGTTGCTACATTTGTTTGGTCCTAACATTTCTTTATTTTAACTCATGAACCCATCTAGAGGAACGTTTCTTGCTAGCGCTGGGATTGATGCGAGCAACTTTGACTTTGGCTGATTC
This sequence comes from Lota lota, assembly GCA_026745465.1. NCBI lineage: Eukaryota > Metazoa > Chordata > Actinopteri > Gadiformes > Lotidae > Lota > Lota lota. The sequence continues at coordinate 3,190,012 of JACYXH010000292.1, read as the reverse complement.
CACCCTATCAGTGAATCACTCAAACGTGTGATCAACCAAAAAAATCAAGCATTGAATATATATATATATATAAATCGTATCTATCAAATATTTATTTATGCAATGAACACAAAACCCACACAAGAACAGTATTCCTCCGGTTAAGAGTTCAGAACGAAGCTTGGGGAGAAGGGTTGCGAGTGACTTCATTATAGTGCTCAAGAACCTTCAGTCCTCTGCCAATATTCAAACCTTTTCTGAGGCATAATGGGGGGTATTTGGAAGTTGAGTGGGCAGAATAACTATGAAAATGCAGTACATGACATGGATGGTGTTGCTTGTTATGGGGGTTTACCTAACTATGCACAGGTCTCAGGGTGTTGCCACAGTGCAGAGACACGGTTTGTGTCATCATGCTTAAAATCATATTTCAGTGGATTATGACTTCTGTGTAGGTGTGCTAAGAAAAGTGAATAAAAAATAAATAAACTTGTTCCCCAGGTTCATGTGTAGTTTGAATAAGCAGGCGTAAACCGCTGTCAATCACGCGTAATGGGAATTGTCAGTTGTGTCGGAGAACGCATTTGAATATTGAGTTGGTATGTTTACAAAATAAGGAACGCGCTCATCTGCATCTTCCAGCTGTACTGCACTTTCTTCATCGCCATGGAAACCACTCACCCATGTGTTTTTTATTTATTTATTTTTTACACACCACACCCTTGTCTCTGGCTGAGTCGCCCCGCGACCCTTGCCCTCTCTGACCGACCGCGTTGACGTCTCTCAATCCTCCTCCTCCTCCTCCCCTCCTCCAGATGCCCAACCTGCGTGAGAAGTCAATCCTGCTGGTGAAGATGATGACCTACATCGAGAAGCGCTTCCCGGACGACCTTGAGCTAAACGCCCAGTTCCTGGACCTCGTTAATTACGTCTACAGGTAATTGTGCCCATTACTCATCAGCAGGGTCGACGTTGCCATGGCCGCCGCGCTGACGACCATCTTATTATGGCAGATGAGGGATACAATTTATAAATAAGTGGGGCTAGTAGAGGGAAACAGGGAACATCATGCTTACTAAGAGTACTAATTCGCAGCGCAATGCTGCGGTACGAGATGGAAATTTAATAGAATCCCTGACCAGGTTATGGATTCTGTTCACCCGGATGGTTGCGGACCAACACAGTGCTGTCATATCCTCCGCGGAGATCTCCCCGTTTGTTGGCTTTTTGTTTTACATCTGTTGAAGCCTTGAAAGCCAGCTCCACCAAGTAATATGAATAAGATATGTATGCTGCTTCCTTGTTTGATTCTGAGAAGAGTCTGGGTAGTAGCGGGGGGGGGGGGGGGGGGGGGGGAAGCAGGGCCTCACATTCGTCCATTCATACACACATTCATACACCGATGGCGTGTCAACCATCTAAGGGAACACCCAGCTCAGTCGGGGATCGAACCAGCAACCTTTCGGTTGCTAGACGACCTACTGCTCTACCTCCTGAGCCACTGCCACCACATGGATTTCTTCTACTCAATTCAATTTTTCTTTACACAAGCCCACACCCACCATTCATATGCCAACATGTAATTAATCCATCTGTCAGAACTGGTCGCAGTGTCAAAAACGAATTTACACAAGTGGCAACGGCGATGGATGTAAAATAATAATGGAAATCCATTGCTTCCGTGCCAGAGCAATGCATCTGATGAAGTGTCAAAGCCTAGTCTCTGCGTTTTTCCCCCTCCCTTTCTCTCTGTCTCGTTATGTCAATGGCACCCGCGAGGCCTGCTCAATAGAGTCGTAAGAAGATTTTTGTTTTTTTTAATGCTAAGGTGTTTTAATGCAAGGCTGTTAGTGCTCTTAGTGCCATTAGATCCCGGCAGTCTTTGCACAGCCAAGCTCAATTAATATCCAGCTGGAGCCACGATCCCCTGCAGTTGTCCCCCAGCGCTGCGTGTTGTGCGGGAAACGGCAGAAACAATTCAATTATTTACTATAAATGTAGCTTTATTCCAAAGCCACTTATAGTGAAATGCAGTCATTGCACATGTGTACTGTGACTGCTGCTACTGATATCTTTTTATGTTTAATATTTATTGCTGTGTCAGAAGAACTGCATCGTCAGGAATGACCCCGTTTCATATTGTGCGTTTTTATAAATGAAAACCAATTTTCTTATCGCGCTTTATATTTTGTTTCCCTATTCTCTGTCTTCTCTCTTTTACGATTTTATTCCCGATTTTGTTTTTAATTTCCATTTCTCACTCCAGGGACGAGAGCCTCTCAGGAAGTGACATCACGTCCAAGCTGGAGCCTGCCTTCCTGTCGGGCCTGCGCTGCCCCCAGGCCCTCATCCGGGCCAAGTTCTTCGAGGTGTTCGACTCGTCCATGAAGCGGCGCGTCTATGAGCGGCTGCTCTACATCTGCTGCTCCCAGAACTGGGAGGCCATGGGCAGCCACTTCTGGATCAAGCAGTGCACCGAGGTGAGGGGCTGCCCTGTAGCGAGCTGCCGGCGCTGGTGGACCAGCCCATTCTGTTTGTTTAGAGGAGGGATGTCTCATTGGATTCTAGTGACTGGGGTGTTCGACTCCCGATCCAAAAGGTTCTGGGTTCGAACCCCCAAGAGGACTGACCCCTTCCTGTCCTTAATGACATGTATATAACAGTAACTATAATTTCACTATTGCCCTATATAGCTTTCCATTCTATATATAAATCGAGAATGGAAAAAGTAAATAGAACGCCAAGTAAGGTTAATAACTGGGATTCCGTCATTCATTTATTTTAAACAAAAGGTTAGACTTAACGTTTTATGACGTCAATAGACATACAGCAAAAGATTCAGGCGTCTACAAATAGTAGACAGATGAATAAAGGCATTCGGTTATAAAGCAGTTATACAATGTTATATGTGACACTTTTGTTTTTGTGTTAATTATCCCTTACGTCCGTCTGTCTATCTGTCTGTATGTCTGTCCGTCCGTGTATCCGTGTGTACGTATGTCCGGCCGTCTTTCTGTCTGCGTCTGTCCGTCCCCAGCTCCTGCTGGCGGTGTGTGAGCGGAACACCATCATCGGCACCAGCTGCCAGGGCTCCATGCTGCCGTCCATCACCAACGTCATCAACCTGGCCGACAGCCACGACCGCGCCGCCTTCGCCATGGCAACGCACGTCAAGCAGGAGCCCCGCGAGCGCGAGAACAGCGAGACCAAGGAGGAGGTGGGTGCAGGGAGAGCGAGAAGGGTTCTGGCATCAGCACATGTCCACGCACACGGCTATATGGAGACATACCGCATATACAATGTCAGGGTGGAGCAGTGGGACCTCACGCACACGCGCACACACACGCCCGCACGCTCGCACGCACGCACGCACACACACACACACACACACTAGGCAGCTGGGAAAAGGGCAGTTATTTGTTTATTGCCCTTTCTCAAGTGTGTAATAGAACATTATGCTATATAGAATACGATTATCATATTGTGTATTACTTTGATCTGGTTTTAGTGTTTTATTCAGTGTTTCATTAAAGACTTAACCAGAGTTTTTAGGAAGTAATTATGTTGTAAAGTTTTGCCTTAAGCAAGACTTTTCATTCCAAAAAAGGTGAATGATTAACATCATTGCGGAATTTGAAGCTCTTCTACCTCCTGAAATGCATGATAATGTGCTACCGCTGATTTATTAGCTAAATATGCAGAGTCATTACAAAGACAAACAAAGCTATACCTTGAAAGTAAATGAGAAGTACAACTTTTTGGGTTGTAAATCAAATGGTGAATGTTTGCACTTTCTCGGACCTCCTCTGAGCGGAGTGCCCTTTCAGAACAGCATGCGTGCACAACAGGGACATGTCATGGCTAGTGCCATCATTAAGGATCTGTTTTCGCTCCTGAACCACTTCCTCCTCCTCCTTGTTCTCTCTCTCCTCATCCTCCTCTCTCCTCCTCATCTTCTCTCACGCCTCATGCATCTCACTCCTACTCCTCGTCCTCTCTCTCCTCCTCCCCCCCTCCTATTCACACTTCCTCCTCCTTCACACTCCTCTTTCTTCTCCCCCTCCTCGTCCTCTTTCTCCCCCTTCTCTCTCCTGCTCCCCCTCTTCTCCTCTCTTCTCCTCACACCTCTCTCCTGCTTCTCCTCACACCTCTCTCCTCCTCATCCTCTCTTCTGCTCCTCCACCTCCTCCTCCTCCTCGCAGGACGTGGAGATCGACATTGAGCTGGCGCCCGGCGACCAGACGGCCCTCCCCAAGACCAAGGAGCAGGCGGAGCGGGACGCGGGGAACCAGCTGCACATGCTCACTAACCGCCACGACAAGTTCCTGGACTCGCTGCGGGAGGTCAAGGTAAACACACACACACAAACACACAGAGTTCTGTGTCACCACAGAAATAGATTTTTATTTATATTGAAATGACTATTTACCCTCGTTAAAAAGAAAAAGCATCAACCCAAAGCCTTTTCACCAAGATCGTCTTGTTTTAGTGGGTCGAGTCATTCATATTGTAAACGAATTATGTCTATTTAATCAAATGATGAGGCCTAATAATTAAACACTAATTTTCAACAGCTTTGCTGACCTTTCATTGCCAAATTGTGTCTATTGGAACACCGGTGCTGTCCAATCATACTAATATATACTCATTCATATGCTCATGAATGCTTGTTTTATTGACTGTATTGACTTTTATTGATCTGACGATCTTAATTGAATTTTCATTTTCATTTTCTGTGTGTTTGTGTTTGTGTGTGTGTGTGTGTGTGTGTGTGTGTGTGTGTGTGTGTGTGTGTGTGTGTGTGTGTGTGTGTGTGTGTGTGTGTGTGTGTGTGTGTGTGTGTGTGTGTGTGTGTGTGTGTGTGTGTGTGTGTGTGACTGTGTGTGTGACTGTGTGTGCATCAGACGGGGGCGCTCCTGAATGCCCTGGTCCAGCTGTGTCACATCTCCACCCCCCTGGCGGAGAAGACCTGGGTGCAGCTCTTCCCTCGTCTCTGGAAGATCCTCTCCGACCGGCAGCAGCATGTGAGTACTGACCGCCCATTGACCCAGGTCACCCGGTCTCACCTCAGGACTGGGCCCTCGCTGAAACCCTGCACCCTACACCCAGGGACCCTTGTGCTCTCTGGGTGGGCCGTGGGTTTTCAGATCCGCTTCTGCAGACGTGTTTGAATCGAAGCGAACCTGGTTGGACTCATAAGTATCAGGCATCATATTTGATTTGAGTGTGCTGGCAACACCTTGGTTAGTGGTGAAGTGCAGCGGTAAATACCCAAACAAAAGAAGTCATTGTGACCGTGCCTCTCTGGAAGAAGGGCCCGCAAATATGTCGACAGACGGGCCTCATTCTGTCAGTTTGCCGATTCTAAGGATGTCCTCGTCACTTTTAATGTAGAGTGCGGTGTGTATCATAGGCTTAGGAGTGGTTCATGGCGTCTGAGCCCCTCTATGCTGTCTTCCAGTTCCTGTGTGAATATGGTAGTGGGTAGGGTGTTCCCCTTCCAGGCCTTCCCCAGTGTCCCAGCCTGCCTCTGGGCATGCCTTAGCAGGACACCTAACCCCCTAGCTTCTCATTCGTGATTGGAACTGTTTGGAACTCTTCGACTCCCTGCTGAAACGTACCGGGGCCGAAGTCCTTGAGCAAGATATCCTCCTACCTGCTCCTTAATGACAGAAAGTGTCTCTCGGTGTTGAGAAAAATAACAAAATAATAGTATCTGCAGTGACTGACCTGCTATCCAGGAGTATATCCGTATGTCCTGGTGCAGCCGGGTCACCTACGGGCGCTCGACAGAAGGTCACCCGGACAGACGGGTCAGTAAGCAGTGGTCCGCGTGAGTCATCACTGCCCCGTGTCTCTGATCAGTCAACCCAGAGCCACCGCCACGCTCCCTGACACGGGTGGCTGGCTCCGGGATGACCTGTCTGGTCAGGTCTGAGTGTGTGTGTGTGTGTGTCTGTGTGTGAGGAAGTTCTGAGAATCTGGCAGCTGGCAAAAGCACACTTAACTCAAACAGAGGTGATAGAATCTGCTCCGCAGATGGACTCACCGACAAAGAGAGAGACGCAATCGTAGGCGAGTGCATGTAAACACATGTACGCTTACACACAACACACACATACGCACGCACACACACACATATATAATTTCATACAGAGACACGGGGGATAGATAAACATGCATGCGCTCGCACACACACACACGTCATCCACACACACCCTTCACGGGACATTCATACAGCGGCTAGTTACCTACCTCCGACTAGTGATGTACACAACACTCACATACACACAAATAGCTCCAACATGTCTTCTTAGTGATGTGGAGCACGGAGACGACAGTTAACCGTGACCTTGGCGATGCCATTTCTGGCAAAGGGAAGGCACTATTCCGCCTAATGAGGACAGATTCGTTTATGCTAAATATGGAAAGGAGAGATCAGTAGGAAGAGAGCGAGAAAAGCGAGAGAAAGAAAGAAAAAAAAAACCCTGTAATGAGTTTAATGAACCAGATGCCTGGAGTATTTAGAGAGTCGTTGAAAGCCTTTGATTTGAAGTGATTGAGCTACACCAACTACACCTCTGAAAAAAGGCCCTGGAAATAGAAAACGCCAAACCATGTTGTTTTCATCCCGCACTCCGTGACATGAAAGTACGAAGCGTGCTCATGTGTGCACCCGGCTTAATGCGGCGGCGTTATTTCGTGCTCTGAGCCATCCCGGCGCATATTAATTTAATTGATTGGGTAAATGGAGTGGTTTATCTAGCTTGATGAGCTTAGCACATCCTTCAATTATGGCCCGGAATCGAATGCTAATTTACCTCTCATTTTCCACGGGATGACACGCGCGATCTTTCAACTCATTTCAAGGGATGATCGGGAGGGGGGGCATTAATGTCCGCCGTCGCCTGTCAAACTGCCGGGGAATTGATCACTCCCACCGGCGGTTCGTCTATGTGGTTGGAGTTAAAACGGCATAGAATATAGATTGGGTCATTTTATTTCTTGTTCTCGTCGTGTTGCTTCCCTTTGAAGCAGGGTTTTGCACGAGAAGCCCTATATGAATAAAGTTGGATCGTTTGAACCCACTAGTGTGCCAAGCCGGGTCTGATTCCGACCTGAAGTCCCTGTGCTTCATAGGCATTTCCACTCTCTCTTCCGACCCAATGTCCTGTCCTGTCCATAAAAGCCAATAAAAAAAACAAAAGTTGACGATTTCCCCCCCCCCCTCCTCTGTCCTCCTTCCAGACGCTGTCGGGCGAGATGAGCCCCTTCCTGTGCAGCGGCAGCCACCAGGCGCAGCGCGACTGCCAGCCCAGCGCCCTCAACTGCTTCGTGGAGGCCATGTCCCAGTGCGTGCCGCCCATCCCCATCCGCCCGTGCGTGCTCAAGTACCTGGGCAAGACCCACAACCTCTGGCTGCGCTCCACCATCATGCTGGAGCAGCAGGCCTTCGAGAAGGGCCTCAGCCTGCACGGCAAACCCAAGCAGAGCACTGAGTTCTACGAGCAGGAGAGCATCAGCCCGCCCCAGCAGGTAACGGCAGGTAGACCCACACAGGTGTGGTATAGATGGGAGCTGGCGGTCCGTCCCACCGATTAGGGCACGAGTGTACAAATATGTTGCCGGTTGTTAACAAGAGACCGGATCACAGCGGTTAAATTTTGAGAACTCTAAAGACATTTTAATCCCTTGATCGGCCCAGCTGTTGTGCAGAAGGTTGTTGATTGTGTTGAAGTAAGTGGATAACTGCCGCCAGGCAAGTTGCAAACTGCAAATCATTTGATGTTCAGCCTGTATAGTTTTACCGGTCGTTCGATTTCTTGCCTTGGTTGATTTGGTTGCATTTGGTCATTTAGGCAACGCTTTTATCCACAGCCACTTACAAGGGAAACAGGGAACAGTCGGAGTGACTACCAAAGGATTTGAGAACTGGAGAGGGTGCACATAGAAAACATTAAAAAATAAAATGAGTGCATAGTAATTATAATAATCTCAGAGATAATCTCGACTGGCCCATGAAGTGTTGTTCATTGTTTGCATCTCTGATTTCTCCTCTTGTCTACCAGGAGATCCTGGACTCCCTGGCCGAGCTTTACTCCCTCCTGCAGGAGGAGGACATGTGGGCGGGGCTGTGGCAGAAGAGGTGCAAGTTCCCAGAGACTGCCACCGCCATCGCCTACGAGCAACACGGCTTCTTTGAACAAGTGAGGACACGTTTCCTCAGTGTTTACTTGAGACATCTCAGAATAGTGTCTGTGGTTACTCAAACTGTGTCCTGAAAGCACGGTGGATTCCTTCTTAAGCTGTAACTTGTTAAGTACGCTCCTAACGTGACACTGACTATATTAATGCAAATGATTACCTTTGCAAAATTGTACTCTCAGCATGCATCGTACATAATGCCAACTATTGATTGGCCTTATTAACTACTCAAAAGACATACAAGTCCTGGCACTTAAAAATAGTTCTTAGCATTGTGTAGCATCTTATCCTAGCTATCTTTGTTGTATACAGGAAATGGGTTAAACTAGCAACTGTAAGTGCTTTGCACTGGTTCTATCAACATCCTTACTGTACCGACAGCGATATATTGTTGTTTGTCTTCTTCTGACAAATGTACTTATTTTAAGCCGCTTTGGATAGAAGTGTCTGCTAAATGCCCTAAATGTAAATGTACTGTGTTGCCCAGGCCCAGGAGAGCTACGAGAAGGCCACAGATAAGGCCCGCAAGGAGCACGAGCGCAACAGCGTCTCCCCGGCCATCTTCCCCGAGTACCAGCTCTGTGAGGACCACTGGATACGGTAAGCTAGGAGGAGTTGCTGTTTTTATTATTATGATGATTATTATTGCTGTTTTATTTTACGACTTATACTATCATTTTTTATAGTATAATTGGTGCTTTGCTGCCCCATCGCACTTAACTGGACCAATGAGGACTTTTTATTCAAAAGAAAGGAAATAATTATTAAGTGTGTGAGTCAATAATACACTGTGTCCGTCAGAGGGCAATACAAATGGGAAATGTAACAAGCTGACGTAAACTGATTTTACTGCAAACAAAGCCCAGGAAAAACCACATTTTCCAAGTACACTGATCAGTTTATGAAAAAAAATAACAAACCAAATTAAAACAATCTGCGTATCTTGTAATGATAAACAAGTCTTGAGTGCTCTAGGCGTGAACACGGGGCTCCCCAGCCTTATCGGCCGTGTGTCCCCCTATATCCTCCAGCTGCTCCAAGGAGCTGAACCAGTGGGAACCGCTGACGGAGTACGGCCAGTCCAAAGGACACTCCAACCCCTACCTGGTGCTGGAGTGTGCCTGGAGGGTCTCCAACTGGGCCGCCATGAAGGAGGCCTTGGTGCAGGTGAGAACGCGCTCGCAACAGTGCCACGCCGCATGCTGTGACCAGCGGCCATATGCAAAGATGCTTTGTTTTTGGGGCCGCCGTTAGAATTGGGCTTGTCTGAGCTAATGCGCACACACACACAAACACACACACGTGCACACTCATGCTTACAAACAAACACATGTGCACTTGCACGCACACACAAACCCCCGTGTGGAGGCTCTCTAAAATTAATATATATAAATATATATATATTATAAATATTAAAATATTATAAATATTATAAATATACAATATAAAACGTCCAACCTTCAATCAGAGCGACACAACTTAACTAGATATAGGCCCACTTTTCCCATCAGCGAGGTGGGCAGCCAGAACGAGCGAGCGAGAGACCGGCCGTAAAGCTGTGGAGTCGCTGTTCAGGCTCTTTGGTCGTCTAATTTATTGGCATCATGTTTTCTAAAACAAAGTGTAGGCGGGCCTTGAGAGCGTGATAGTACTTGACACATAACAAATACTCGTGCTCTGCTCTTTCAAGGAGACTTGGAACCAATCCATTGAGCCGCTTCGTCCTAAAGGTGACACCTAATTAAATTGTCTGGATGGCCAGCATCCCCGCCCCGCTCTCCTACACCCTTTCAATGTCTTCCCTCCCTCGCCTCTCCCTCCTTTAATGGTTAATGTGTCCACCCTCCCTCCTTTTCTTCTTTTGCCCTTTATTTATCCCTTCATTTCCTACCCTTCTTTGTTTTGTAAAGTATTTCATGGCCCATTTTCTCTCTCTTTCCTCTCATACTCTCTGTTCTCCAGCCCCCCCCCCCCCCCCCCCCCACACTTAATCTCTCTGTCTACCTTTTACACTTTCTTGCCCTCTCTCTCGCTCTCTCTCTCTCTACCAACCCTTAATCTCTGTCTGTCCCTCTCCCTCTCCCTCTCTCTCTCTGTCTCGGTCTCTCTCTCTCACCTACCCCCCTCTCTCGCTCGCTCTCCCTCACCCTCCTTGCTCTCTCTCACCCACCCCCCTCTCTATCCCCTCTCTCTCTGCTCCCTCCTCTCCCTCTCTCTCTCTCAGAGGCGAGGCTCAGGGCCTGAGCTGCTAATATTTACGGCAGCTGTGTGTGTGAATAATTACTCGGGCATCTGCTGCTAGATGATTTGTTTTATGTGCAGAAGAAGACAGCCGCCCTCCGTCGCCACCGCCACATCAGCGGCGAGGCGATCCAGCCGCTCGCCCGCCCCGCCTCTCTTGCTCGCCCGCCTCTCAGGCAAAGTCCAAATGTCCCCGCTTTCAATTAACGCCGGCCCTTGATAAGGGCGTCCCTGACTGGGGGATATTCATCACACGTCGCCCTGATAAGTGCTTCTGACCGATTGTTGTAATTTCCTCCACACAGAGAGAGAGAGAGAGAGAGAGAGAGAGAGAGAGAGAGAGAGAGAGAGAGAGAGAGAGAGAGAGAGAGAGAGAGAGAGAGAGAGAGAGAGAGAGAGAGAGAGAGAGAGAGAGAGAGAGAGAGAGAGAGAGAGAGAGAGAGAGAGAGAGAGAGAGAGAGAGAGAGAGAGAGAGAGAGAGAGAGAGAGAGAGAGAGAGAGAGAGAGAGAGAGAGAGAGAGAGAGAGAGAGAGAGAAAACAGACAACAGAGAGCAGACAACAGACATACACACACCTATTTCACTTTTTCCCCTTGTTGAGTCATGCCAATAGTTTTTTCTTGTTCCGTTGTTTCCTTTTTATTATATTTGTTTGCTTGTTGTTCACTTAAACACACTCGCACTCTGGCACGCGCGCTAATACACAGAGACTGAACACACACGTTATAGGTTAACCATATGTGCCATTACTTTACCCAGCCCTCTTTTGTCTCTTAATTGAGCTGGTTCATTCACAAACACACACACACACACACACACACACACACACACACACACACACCTATATTTGCATGTCTCTCTCACACGCCATGTGACTTCTCACACCTACCCCAATCATTGTTTACACTTTCTCTATTTGACACAGAATTAATCGATTTAAATCAGAAAACAGGTACACAAGCGACAAGCTGTCACACCGACCCAAACAAGGAGCCAACCCACCGCAGGCTGTTGTGTGTTGCGGCTCGGTTAACACACTCAGCGTTTTAATCAATGGCGATGGCCTTTTCCCTTCTCGTCAGACGAGACATGTTGATTATTCATTAGCACAAAAGTCCTGCAGGATGAATGAAGGGAGGAGGCGGTGTTTGGCCGAGTCATTCTTTGTGCGAGAAGGTGCGACCGCTTTCGGGTTTCCCCCCGCTCTCTTGACGGATGATTTCGCATAATTGAACCAGAAGGATCCGGTAGTGGCCGGTTTCCGTTTGGCTTCCTATCCGATGGGGGTTGTTGTTTGTCCCGGTTCTTTTTGATGTTGTCTTTTCAGTGTCTTTTTGAAGATTTTGAAAATGTTACTTTTTCAAGTTACTCGTTAGTTACTGAGCAGATGTTTTGGTCCAAAGTGTCCTACAGTTCATTGAGACACATGTCATTAATGAGCAGATGGGGGTTAGGCGTCTTACTCGAGGATGCCTACAGGTAGACTGGGGGGGCACTGGGGTTTAAACCCAGATCCAGAGAAAAACACTAACAATTGTGTTTGTTTGTGTGTTTATGTGCCCGTGTGTTTGTGTGTGTGTGCGCGCCTCTGTGTCCGTGTGTGTGTGGGTATGTGCCCCTGTGTGTGTGTGTGTGTGTGTGTGTGTGTGTGTGATCAGGTGGAGCTGAGCTGTCCCAAGGAGATGGCGTGGAAGGTGAACATGCACCGTGGCTACCTGGCCATCTGCCACCCGGAGGAGCAGCAACTCAACTTCATCGAGAGGCTGGTGGAGATGGCCTCCAGCCTGGCCATCCGGGAGTGGAGGAGGCTGCCGCACATCGTCTCCCACGTGCACACACCCCTGCTGCAGGTCCGAACACACGCACTCACTCATGCCAGTCTCTCTCTCTCTCTCTCGCTCTCGCTCACTCACACACACACAACTTGTTGTTGAGAATCGTCCAAATAACAAACACATTTTTGTATTTTTACACCAAACACCTTTAATGTCTTTCTATGGGACACACATACACACTCACAACACACACGGTTTTCTCTGCAGTGTGTGGTCTTAGAGAACATTGTTTACCCAAAGTTAAGTTTGTTGTTGTTGGCGTTAAATAGGGCAATACATTTTACCATCTTATGTCTGTGAACTTTTGTTTTAAGGAAATACATGAATATGAACATGTTTGATCCATGACTCAAACACCATGCCTGCACTCATATGAGACAGGGACACACACACACACACACACACACACACACACACACACACACACACACACACACACACACACACACTCTCTCTAGTGTCTATTCTAGATCAGGGTTGATGTTGTTGATACTATGTAGGGTAAAATATCTTTCTTCTATATAAGTGCACTTTTTTGACAAGACTCTTGCAAAGAATAAACCATAAAGGAAAAAACTAAAAACAACCACCATGTTTGCCCTCATAGGACATACACACACACACATCGCAGCTCCTTGTTCTTCACAGTGGCTGCGCTAGTGCGGGAGCTAGGAGAATATAAGGAGTCGGGATATAAGGAGACTATTGAGTAGTTTTGCCTTATTGGAATAAAGCGATTCGAGAGCCGTCTGTCAAGAGATACTTCATCTGTAGCCGCCAGGCATTACGTTGTCAAGGGATGCGATAACCCACTCCATCTCTCCGTCTCTCTCTCTCGCTCTCTGTCTCCGTCTCGCTCTTTCTCGCTCTCTCTGTCTCTCTGTGTCTCTGTCTACCTCTCTTCTTGAAAATAGGTAATATGGAGAAAAAGAGGCTAAGGGAAATTACAACAGACAAGAGAGCCTAGATGGAAAAAGGGAGAGAAAATGATGAGATGATAATTGAAAAGAAAAACTGATATAGGGAGAGAATTAGCCGGCAAGTGAAGGAGCTGAAAAGAAATGGGGGAAAAAAAGAGAGGGAATGAGGGAGTTAGTTTAGAATGGCTGTAATTACTGCGCTGCCTTCAGATAGTATTTGATTAAATACCTGCAGCAGAATTACATTTACATGATAAATGGGAATGCTTGAATGGAGGTTAGGAATAGGCTATCAGCTGATATTAACAGATAATTGTGAAAAATATTGCATTGCTTAATTTATTTAGTTTAGACTGTGGGGGTGGGGAAGCACAGCTATGATTCAGGGGAGTTTATCTTTTAAAAACGGCTATTGGAATCCATTGGCGACATTCTTTGTTATCGTGTGTGTGTGTGTGTGTGTGTGTGTGTGTGTGTGTGTGTGTGTGTGTGTGTGTGTGTGTGTGTGTGTGTGTGTGTGTGTGTGTGTGTGTGTGTGTGTGTGTGTGTGTGTGTGTGTGTGTGTGTGTGAGAGAGAGAGAGAGAGAGAGCGTTAAGTGCATGCTCTATCTAGTGTCCCAGCGCAAGTATATAGCTCTAGTGTGTATGTGTGTGCGTGTGTCAATGAGCGCGTGCGTGCGTAGTGTGCTTGTCTTAATGCATGCCTGCTTGCATATGTGCGGTCCAATTATTTATCCTAGCCAAGGGAAAACAAGCTATTTATTCTTCTGCCCAGTGGAGCAGCCTGTTGTAAATCTCCATCCCAGACTCTATATCTCAAACCCACAGCTCCTTGAGCCTTGGAAAATGAATGGCTGGGGCTAGGCTGCTGAAAATAACATGGGAGGGGGATGGTGAGGGGTGCAAATCCCACTTTAAATCAAGCCATCATCGAAACCCGACACCTACCACTGACTGACGGGTCGATCGGATTATCACCCGCCGTATTGATCACCAGCAACACTATTAATATTGAAGGATGGGCGGCCATAATGGAGTGATTGATTACACGTTAAAAAACTAATAATAATACGGCTTTGGACCAATCGATGAAGACCTCCTTTGCCACATGAAAGGGATGGAAGGGCCCAGCTTATCACTTTCACATTTTCTTACCTCTCCCTCTCCATCTTCACTCCTAAATATTTTTTTATATTTTTTTCTCTCCCTCCGTTGAACTAATCAGCGGTAGAAATAATGCCATCTTTTCTGAGGGCTGGAGGGAAGGGTGAGGGCGGGGGTGGATTTGTGGCAGAGCCGCATCGGTCATTATCGGGCCGTCTCCGGCGGTAAATAGCCGATAAGTCGCTTTGATCCGTCCATTTGGCGTCCGCTCTGTGGCCCCCCGGGGTGTAGATGTGTCCGGTAACGCTGCGGTACAGTGGCCTAATGGCTTCTGGACTGGACGGAAGAAGCCATCAGTGGAGCGAGGAAAGAGCCTAATAACCCCACCTCCTCACCCCCTCCTACTCGCTCTTACCTTCCTGGTTCTTTTCATCTTTGTGTCTTGATGGTGGTGACTCTCCTTCCCGTCACTACCACACCAGCAGTTTTTTTTTACCCTCCCACTTAGGGTCTTTTATGTCTCATACCGCTGTCCTGTTTTTTTTGCGTTTATTCTTTTACGGTCTACCCTTGCGCTTCTTCACTTTATATTTCATTCTCGGTTTCATTATTTTTCTACTGAGTTTGTGGAATAGCGTCCTCTTTTCATCTTTCCCCTATTCTATCTCTCAGAGAGCTACCCCCCCCCCCCCCCCCCACCACACACACACACTTCCTTAATACAAATCCCCCACACTGCGCTCTCTCCCACCACCTAGATTAATACAAAGGGGGTTGATAAGATTCAAGTTTCTTCATGCCAACAGTACCCAGGCAGTATCAAACCCAGTTCGGATCTCTAGTCTCTTTTGTCTTCCAAGACCATAACTCCAGGAGCCATTTATCTGGCTTGGCTTTCATTCCCTCCTCGGTGTGTGTATTTTATCAACGGCATCACCCGACACCGTCTCACTTACACATTCTTCCGTTATCTGCTGTTTGCGTTAAAAGTCACCTGGAAATGACCCGGTCCGTGTCTATCCGCGTCCTAACATGACCCCCAACCTCCACCTCCTACCTCCACACAGGCGGCCCAGCAGATCATCGAGCTCCAGGAGGCGGCCCAGATCAACGCGGGCCTGCAGCCGGCCAGCCTGGGCCGCAACACCAGCCTGCATGACATGAAGACGGTGGTGAAGACGTGGAGGAACCGGCTGCCTATCGTGTCTGACGACCTCTCCCACTGGAGCAGCATCTTCATGTGGCGCCAGCATCACTACCAGGGTATGTTGGCTCCAGTTGCATTGTGGGTAGTTAAAGTGTGGTTGTGGTGGCGTATCAGGTGCCCACCTGATAAGGACAAACGAGCACATTTGTCGTTGAATTTAGTGGGTTTGGAAACCAATTATTATACTTTCTTTTCCTGTCTTTATTTTCCTCTCTTCTTCCTCTTCTTGTCTGTCTGTCTGTCTGTCTGTCAGTTACTCTTTCCCTGTCTCGTTTCCCCTCTCTGTAAGTCTGTCTCTTTCCCTCTCTCCCTCTTGTTCCCCATTTATTAACCCCCCCCCCCCCCCCCCCCTCTTTCAAAGAAATCCTTCTGAAGCTGCTCCCCAGGTGCACACTGAAATAACTTATGTATTTACGCAGCCTCAAACCCATAGACATGGAGTTTTGAATTTGTACCTATATGTGGCTCACACATTTATAGTCACACATGCACACACTAACACACCCACCCTCACACACAGCGCCTTTAGATTTCCAGGAGTCCTAGGAAGCGGTCTTCTCTGAAAGGCCACTATGTACTGTGCCCCCCAAGGGTCTCTGTACCTTTTTCAAATGTCAGCTCTCCAAAAAACTCTTACTTAATTCACTGCAGGATAGGATATGTATTCGCTCTCCCACTCACACACACCCACACACACACACCCACACACACACTCACACACACAGGCGCTGCTGCTCTTACACCTACGGTTCTCCGTGGCTCAGCTCTCTCCTGCGGTGACTTTGAAAGCGTTGCACAGAGGCGGCTGGGCTCCTGCTCTCATGTTCTGCCGCGCCCCAGATATGATGATAATAATAATACAAATAATGATAATGATCATAAAAAATTATATCACCGGTGCTGGATTCCTGTAGCAGCAGAGACCAGCTCCTGATGAAGTACCGCTTCAGCCATACGACTGTTGCCTTTCGACTATTTATAGATGTGAAACCAAAATTGAAATGTCCTCCAGCACAGGCCCACCCACTACGTCTGTCTTTAACGAGACTCTGTGTTTTACTGAGAGAAAAGAGACAAATCCCCACCATTCATTTCCAAAGCGACCGCTGTAGAATACTGTGGATCGGCGAAACCATTGAGTGACTTTCTTTCTTTCTTCTTTTTTTCTTTTTGCATCGGTAGCCATAGTGACTGCCTACGAGACGAACACACAGCACGACCCTAACAACAACAACGCCATGCTGGGCGTCCACGCCTCGGCGTCAGCCATCATCCAGTATGGCAAGATCGGACGCAAACAGGTACAGCGGGGGGATGGTGGCATCGGATTGTGGTCACGGGATTCACATACTGAACACATAATGGAAGACGACTTGAGAAGCATTTCCGTCATCTTTTCTCCGTTGAAGTTTAATCGTATTTAAGTTGTTTGCATGTTATTAATGAGCAGGTAGGGGTTACTGCGTCTCAAGTGTGATTTACAGATAAGAGTGGAGACCATGGGTATTGAACCGGGTCTAACATCTTAAAACTGTCATTCAGTTGTAAGTGTGGTACATTTTAAGTGTGGTTTTTCCCTGCAGGGTTTGGTCAACGTGGCGTTGGACATCCTGAGCCGTATCCACACCATCCCAACCGTGCCCATCGTCGACTGCTTCCAGAAGATCCGACAGCAGGTCAAGTGTTACCTGCAGCTGGCCGGCGTCATGGGCAAGAATGAGTGTATGCAGGTAAGATGAAGACCGGTCTCCAGCTCTTCATGTCATGTACATGTAATCGGCATGTCACTTCCAATAGCACAGCTCAAAGTGTGGATCGGGGCTGGCCTCCATCCTACATCCAGACTCTTACTATAGGATGGGATTCCGCAGCATATATATATTTTTATGTCGGCAGCGGTAGCTGAAGGCCTGTTAGGCAGGAGGGAGAAGAAGTTTGCTGGTACTACAGGGTGACAGTTATAGTGGTTAGAGACTTGGAAGAGGGTGTAACTCTGAAATTTGCTCTTAAGCCTGTGGAGCTCTCCTGATTAACAGCGTCAGACCAGCGCACCGCAAGCCATTAAACTGCCAGTGGACTCTCTATCCCCTCTCTCGCCTTCCCGCTCTCTTTCTCTCTCGCTCTCTCATCTCTCTTAATCTCTCTCCTGCTTTCTTGCACTCTCTCTCTTGCTCTTTCTCTCGCTCTCTCTTGCTCTCTCTCGCTCTCTCTCCCTCCGCCTCCATCATCTGTCACAGCAGTACTTAGAGACAACTCATCACAGCTTCAGCGTAATGGAAGTTTAGCTTCCTCCACCCATCTTTACTTTCTTCCTAATGAACACTTTGCAGCCTGTTTGTATTTTTCTTGTTTTCTTCCTCTGTGCATTTTTCTTTTCTTTTTTACTGCTCTGTATTTTAGCCTCATATCGGATAAACTATCATGCCAGCTACTTCACTGTTCTCTAGCGTATCATGACCAAAGTGTTTTACTGTGACACTAGCACTGATGGCTTTGCCTTTGCATTTTGTGCGTGTGTGTGTGTCTTTGTGTGTGTGTGCCTGTGCATGTATGTGAGTATGCCTTTGTGTCTATATCTTTATGTCTGTTTGGGTATGTGGGTATGTTTTTGTGTGTCTTTGTGTTTGCGTGTGTGTGTGTGTGCATGCCTGTGTGTGTGTGTGTGTGTGTGTGTGTGTGTGTTGACAGGGTCTGGAGGTGATCGAGTCGACCAACCTGAAGTACTTCACCAAGGAGATGACTGCGGAGTTCTATGCCCTGAAGGGCATGTTTCTGGCTCAGATCAACAAGTACGCTCCCTCGCACTCTGTCTCTGTCACGCCTCACATCTAAAGGCCTTTTGTTTTCATGTCGTTTGTCAGTGTTTGTCTGGATCTCACCAGATTAGGGCGACCACTAACGTTGATTTTCGACGATTCGTTTTCATCCAAAAGCGCATTTAGGTTTTTCAGATGGCTTTGCCTGTGACTGAGAGGTAAAAGAGATCAAGAAAGGGGAAAAACAAAAACATCATTATTCAACATGTAATACTTAATGTAAGATATAGTAATATTCCCTATGTTTATTTTTAAACCTTTAATTATATTGATCACAATTATTCAAACTTTCTTTAGATGGCATTCCCTACATAAAGATATATGCTTAACATAATGGCTCTCTTGCTCGCTCTTTTGCTCTCTCTCTCTCTCTCTCCCCCTCTGTTCATCCCATCAACATCGACAGCCACTTTTCTTTTCCTCTCAGTGACTCCTACACAGGTCTACACACCTATATTTATAACCACACACACACTGTACACCCCCCCCCCCCCCCCCCCCCCCCCCCTTCCCCCTCATCGTTTTCGGCACAACGCCCTCCTGAGGGGTGAAAGACAAATTGGGGACGGCTTATTAAATGTATGTGCAGCCGAATAATTAACTGGAGGCAATTTGCAGGAATTTCTGGGATCAGCAGAACCTGGCTCCACCTCGACGGGGGTTTAACGCAATCATTAAGTTTCCCCTCCACGCTGTCAGGAGCGCTCACAGCAGAGCGCTCACAGCAGAGCACAGGGAGAGCGGTCAACTACACGCTTGTGTGTTTCCTGCCTTTTATGAACACGTGTGTGTGTGTGTGTGTGTGTGTGTGTGTGTGTGTGTGTGTGTGTGTGAGATTATGATCGGCCTTGGCTTTATTAAATAGGTATCCGTGCCCTGTTTACCGGTTTACCTGGGGAGCCGGCCGTGTTTATACAATCACAAAAAAAAAAATGGAACAGACCGCCTGATGACGGAGACAGACGTACTATAAGTATTGTTGCTCCGCTTCCACACTAATCAAGGGCCTCGTTTACTTTATCACACGCCAAAACGCCCCTCATAATAGCCCATCATAGCTGATTGGCTGGGGAAACACTTTAATGTAGTGCTGTGGCGGTTGAAAGCGGTGCTGTAATGGAGGTGCGGGGGGGGCGGGGGGGGGGGGCCGTGGGACTTAGCATCTGCTCAGCGCTCCTCTGTATGGGCGGCCGGTCTTTGTTTCTTTGACTGCAGAATAATGCCCTCCAGGTCCTGCTCCACTTATTTATTAATCAAAGCCTCGGAGAGCTGTGAAAATTATTCAAGCAGTGTGCCAACGAGAGAGGCGGGGGGCGGGCGGAAGCGTTCGGAGCCCGGCGCCAAAAACAGCTGATGATCCAGAATGTTTCCCTTGTCAGCGTAAATTGTGTTTTTCAAGCCGCCAGCACCTCGCCCCCCCCCCGCCCCGCCCAGCACTACCCCTACCCCCTCAACTCTCCCACCTGCCTGGATTCCTCTGGATTCTCTCCTATCCTCCTGCTGTCTGTCCACACCCCATACAGCCTGGACTGCCAGTATAGGCCAAATGCTATCCAGGCGTTTCGGAGGTGCTTTC
This sequence comes from Lota lota, assembly GCA_026745465.1. NCBI lineage: Eukaryota > Metazoa > Chordata > Actinopteri > Gadiformes > Lotidae > Lota > Lota lota. Next base: position 3,170,129 of record JACYXH010000292.1, on the reverse strand, counting down.
ACCACATAGTGAATTCTGATGCTTCTCAATATGGTGCTGAGCCGCTACACTTTCTACGTCCTTTAGGGGATGGATGTAGTGGTTATAACTTCCGAGGAATCTCTCCTTACCTCGGAAGTTTTCCGACGCCATTTCGTTTTTGGTCGCCGGCGATGCATTTACCACGGCTAGATGGATCCGACGACCGCTGGGTTCTTATTATATTTTTCTTTACCTTGACGCGTCTTTCTGTCATTTTCGCGCAAGATGGAAAGAGATTCATTGGGAATGTCAGCCGGTATTAAAAGCGTTGTTCTGCACGGCGTATTTCGTTTGGCTCCACCTGTATTAGGTTTCAAGTGATGCCCCCCCCCCCCCAAACTCTGGTGACTTAATTAATTTTCTCCAGCGTTTTAGTGCTTTAGTCTCTCACGTCAGGGTCGGATGGGAGCGGATCAAGGATTAAGTTGAATGAAATGTGAAATATGCTGCTTATTGATGTGTGTTACATAATTCATGGTTCAACGGTCATCATAATCTATCTCTCAGCCACTCAATCATTCTCATCCTTTTGCGCTATACTGCTTTGATAAATTTGCCGCCCGGCCCTTTCTTTCTCTCTTTCATATTCCCCATTGTTGATATATATCTTCCCATGTCTGTGGTTACTATCGTTCTTGTTGTGATGCAAAAAAAGTAGAAAAAGTATTAAATCAATTGGAGAAAATAATACTTTAAATCCAAAGAATTACATAGTGGTTTTCTTTACATACACACAGTTAATGAGCTGATAAGGGGTGCCTTAAGGTAGACTGCAGATATTGGGGGTGGAACCCAGAAACCTTCGGCCGGGCATCAAACACCCTAACCGTTGGACTATCCTACCCCCTTTGAGTGTCACCGTTGTAACATCATCACCCGGTGTTGACCCCATGTTCCCCCTCTTGTTTCGCTCCCCAGGTCTGAGGAGGCCAACAAGGCTTTCTCGGCTGCCGTGCAGATGCACGACGTGCTGGTGAAGGCCTGGGCCATGTGGGGCGACTACCTGGAGAACATCTTCGTCAAGGACCGCCAGCTCCACCTGGGCGTGTCGGCCATCACCTGCTACCTGCACGCCTGTCGCCACCAGAACGAGAGCAAGTCCCGCAAGTACCTGGCCAAGGTGAGCAGAGTGGGGTGGAGGAGCTGTCTGTTTTGGCCGCAGTAGGCTGGTTTATGGCAAAAATGCTTTCATAAAGTACAAGATGGTTCATTCGCAGATGATACACTACCCTGCAGTTCAACAAGGGAGCTATGTGTTTTTGCCATGAAGAGTTGTGTTTTCCAGCGAATGAGGCTTATGTGGCAAAAATTATTTCAAAATAACAAAAAGAAAATGGCCATGGCTAATTCACAGATGATACACTGAGTAAAATAGCTATGATTTTAAAGGTGGGAATGAAACGAGATCTGAAATTGGGCTATTTTGTTGTTTACATGGTGTGTGTGTGATTGGTGACATCAGAGTAAAGGAAGTTTAGTTTTGCTATGCTTTAATGGTTTGGGTGGGGCTAATTAAGCTAGTCGTGTATTAGCGTCATGCACAAGGGTACTATTTAGACGGTTGGCAAGGCACCCGCTTAAGCACATTTTCACTAATGACTGGAGGGAGAGAGGGAAACTAGCAGTTTAGTGTTTTTCCAAATAAATATACAAACGTTATGCTCTCTGTGGCATGAAAGAAAGTAAATTAACATTATCATTTTCTTGCAGAAAAACATCTTAGCCAGTACAACTCATAAACTTTCCTGATTTAGCTTTGACAAGCGCACATCTGACGCACACATGAAAGTGAAACTTAACGAGATTGTCGCTCAGAAAATCACAGGTTTAGTTTTCTTTTTGATGTGCTGATAAACATCACTACCTGTGCCCACATTTAAGTTTCATGATCTTGACTGCTTGATAGTTTAGTTGTGTTTCCATACTATTCAGATTCACTTTTAGTTACTGTTTCTCTGTCCTCAACTTCACAGGTAGGTTAGCTCATAAAACATTTTAGCCGATGTTTTCCCCATGACACTCAAAATACGTTGTCCACTTCCCTTCCCTACACCTATACAATTCTGTTCCCAGGAAGGAAGTTGATTTTTGATTGCTGGCATTCCAAGTGGTAATCACATGGCCTCGCCCCTCCTGGAGAAGCGGGGGGGTCATCGTGATCCACCGGTACCAATGTTAACAGACTAATGGTCTCCCCAGATCCTCCTCCCTCACAGCCCTATGACCTTTCACTAACAACCGCATCCACCCCTATAGCCTATAGTAGCTAGCAGTTACCTGTGTGTATATATGTGTGTGTGTGTGGGTCTGATTATTTTGCTTACAAGTTGCATTGTACCACCAAGGCTCCAAGCTCAATCAGTCAAGACATCTCATACGCTGCCCTTCTGCACACCTGTCCGTTCATAGGGAGGCTAATAAAAGCAGACTAGCTATCCTGACATCCCGGTACGACTCAGAACAACCCCCCACCCGCCCCAACCACCAACTCCGCCATCATTTGGCAATTCCGGCGTCGAGGCGCACAAAGCATTTGACCTCCATTCGCTCGCGAGGAGTTAGTCCGTGTAAGGTAGGGCAATCCGAGAATGTGTGAAAACGTTTCCATTAACTTCCGAGGCCCTCGGAAGGAACCGAAAAATGGGAAGGTCACACGCGCACAAGTTGGTGCGGGCAGGTGTTCAGCGCTGGCGTGGCGGACGCCAAAGTGCACACAGCACAGATTTGGGACACTTTCAAAATTGCTGCACTGCTGTTCACAGTACAAGCCATTGGTCCTTGTAAACCGTTATCTGAATCGCGTAGCCAGTGCAGTTAAGGTTTGCAGATGCCTTCGATTCCTTCACCTGGAGAGATCGCGGAAGAAGTGCATCTGTGACGGCGGCCTTTCATGCGACTTTGCCACGATGGAGGCTGCCTCAAAGGAAGAGTTACTTTTCTATTCAATGTGTATATTCATTTATGCTGGGAAATGTCAGAATTGAGTTTTTTGTTGGTTGAATTGGTGACAGGGGCTGTGAAGTGTATGTGTTGAGCGTAGGTAGTTTTGACGCACGAGTCCTCGTGAAATCGTTTATTGTTGTGAAGTTGTTTGCTCTTATTACTTGCCATTTTTCACTCACACAGCAAGATTGGGAATCATTTCAGTTGAGCTGTGCAAGAGGTTTAATTGACAACCATTCTCACACAATGTATTCTTCAAAATCAAGGTTGTTAAATACTACTTTTAACGATTGAGTTAAAGCCCTAAAACCCTAACCCTAACTATTTGTAATTGTGAATTACACAATAAGACCAGTTAATTGTGCAATACCAGACATTCAGTACGTAATTAATTATATGTAGTATATAACAAATCTATTTTTATGTTCATCCCTTTTATTTTATTAATGAAATCTTTTAATCTGATTCTCGAGTTTTTTTCATCCTGCTAATATAGAAGAAAGTGGGGCCATTGACATTTAGAAATTGAACCAATTTGAGTACTTCCTTAATATGACCTTTTATCAGTGGACCAATAAGAAGATATTATTAAAACGAGTCCTAACTGCCTGTCCAATTTCTGCTAAATGGTCAAAACAGTAGATGCAGTCTTCAAAGGTTCAGCCCCACGGCCTCTTACCAACTACCTGTCTTTGTTCGTCTGATGAGCTTAATATCCATGTCTTGATCACCTTTTTCTGTTCCATAGCCGGTCTGCGAAAACTCTCTGTATTCTTTTAGTTTTTTCTACGTGTCTTAATGGAAGGATTGTGTGCTATGAAGCGCTGTTTCTTCTCTCTCTCCAACTATTTACGTGGCAAATATTACACCATGCTGTTTGGGATTTCTCCCCCCTCCAACCTGAGGGTTTTTAACATAGCGAGCATTCCTGTTGCTCTGCTAATTCCCCCAACCCTGGGGAACTGTATTTTAGAGGTGGAAATGGCACAAATAGTGGAAAGACCAGTCTGCAGCGGCAACCGGTTTTTACAGTAATGGGTTTAAATGGGTAGGATTAGGACAGGGAGTTACATTTATTAAAGAGCCCCTGTTTTTCTGTGAGATGTTGATTAGCCATTACAAGACATTTCAGAACCTACCCCGTAGTGACATCACGCGTGGGATTGTCCAGCCAGATGTATTATGGGTAGATCAGCTTACCAATTAACAGTCCACTGCTTATGCTGGTAGGTAGATCTGTCAATCGAACGTCTGGGGCTTTAAATTAATTAGTTTGGTGTAATTTGATTGACTGAACAATACCCAGTACAGATCCCTTAAAACCTGGCAAGATGTTCCAATCGTAATCTTTGATATCCGTTAAGGAGATGCCTTATAATGAACAGGAATGCAACTATGTTATTTTATGCTATTGTGAATGCTGGCGCTGACAGTTATGACTTTTTCATTCATGTTCCAAGAAATGTTATTCTAGTAGATGACTAGTCTACCAAAAGCAATACCTCCTATTTGAATTGACTTGAGATGGAAACAAAAGTGCTTGTTTCCTGTGACCAGAAATGCATGTTTTCACCAAAGATATGCAGGCACAGGACACCTTACTGTTTATATAGTCACTTCCGTAATGAGGGAGCACAACCACACTATTAAACAAACCTCACCAAATATTCCATAAGCTATCCATTCATTCATTTATTGTGAATTAAGATTCCTTGGAAAGGATTACTAATTTGCACGGCAGCTATTCATTAGTCCATTATGTGCGTCCATAGGCATGTTGCCCACCCCATAAAAAAAAGATTACATTTGATATTTATACATTCATTTATATCTAAATATGTATCTATTTTTCAAGACGTCCAAAAACATTTTGCTTAATACAAAATGTATTTAACAGAATCCAATAAGATGCATGACATTACTGAAATGACTCTTCATCGCAGGCTGCTTGCTTGTTGACACTGGCGCTAAGCGGGTGGATCTTGTGTTGACGTTGTCACTAAAGGCTGAGGGGAGCAGGGCTTCTGGTGCTAAGCCACCCAGAGGCCTGGTCTGGGCCTGACAGGTTCTGGTGCAGATGGATGGGAACAGATGACCGGTTATTATCAGTAATTATACACACGCTGTGGGGCCTGCATCGCTTAGGAAGGCGGAGGGGGGATAAAGTCTCAATCATCAATAGGCACACATCCATCCATACACACACACACACACAAGAAGAGACGCCCGTATGAAAGATATGCACAGCCTCGGCACTGATGGCCCAATGAACCGCGGTTAAAATCCCCAAGATCCACTGCTGTCTCCCTGCCGCAGCCCGACTGTGCGCAAAGCCCTGGCAAGCCCATTTATCTGAGTAATGGCACCGGCATCACTTCCAAAACCCGTCTCCGGGCCTGGTGGAAATCACATTAGAACCTGATATCTAGCATATTATGATCTCTGTTATAACGGAATTACTGTGTTTAATCATGTCTCAGTACCCCCCCCCCCCCCCCCAAACTGCCACCTGCGCTTTTATCCATCTCTCTCTCTCTGTCTCTCTGTCTCAGCCTCTCTGTGTGAATCTGTCTCTGTCTCCCCCCCTCTCACTGTCTCCCCCTCTCTCTTTTTCTTGTTCTCGCTATTGTTCTATCTCCCTCTCTCTTTCTCTCTCACTGTCTCCCCCCCTTTCTCTTGTTCTTTCTCTCTCTCTCGTTCTCTCACTCTTGTTCTCTATCTCTCATAAATATCGCGCTGGTCTCTCCTTAACGCTCCCTCCATCTTTGTTCCCAGGTCCTTTGGCTGCTGAGCTTCGACGACAAGAACACCCTTGCGGACGCCGTGGACAAGTACTGCATCGGCGTTCCTCCTATCCAGTGGTTGGCATGGATACCACAGCTGCTGACCTGCCTGGTGGGGTCGGAGGGCAAGCCACTGCTCAACCTGATAAGCCAGGTGAGCGTATAAAAGGGGAGGGGGCCTCACCAAGCTCAGCTGAGCCATATTTGGACAGAGGATTGGATGTGGCGATCGAGGTTGAAAGAGGCCACCTTGGATGGCATCGGAGGAATACGATGGCTGCATATATGTGTCGCTACGCGGCAGTTTGTTTTTCTGTGAAAGTGAAACGCAGACCCGCGAAGCACTACTGGGTTTATTCTGTATCCTAGCGACGCTACGTCTGGTGGCAGATTCAGGGTTCTTGTTGGGCGTCACTCGCATCTTGTTCCGCACGTCCATCCACACACAAAGGTTCCACACTCAGCCAAAGTGAGACCTCTCTCCCAAATGCAACGTTTCCGATTCCTTCCCCAATGCTTTCGACTGTAATTTCCCGGCCCTTTATTTTCCGGCCCTAGTTTTGTGCGTTATTTGTTCGGGAAATCGTTTATGAATGTAATACGGCACGCATTCCGCACTGCAAGAACGGCGTTTGTAATTAAGATTGTTTAAGAGGGGGACTCATTTGCTTTGGTTAATGGAGTATTATATCCAAGGGGAAAAAAAGATTGTGAAGAGGGTGATCTTCAAAGAACAGCCTGCGACAGCCCCAGTGGTTCCTCCCATCTCCAATAGCACGCTGCCGCAGAGAGAACCAGCGTAGGATCCGGGAGGCTTAAAAGAGATGGCATGGCTTCTGAACACAATTTATTTTATTCTATGTTATTCAAGCGACAGGTGTAGAACGGAAGATGAGAGAGACGTGCAGAGACTTTAGCTGTGAGTGTGATGAAGTGTGAACTTCAATCAGGAGACCTTTTTACATTTAGTTTCTTTCTTATTATTTTAAGAAGTGGGAGAGAGAGGGAGAGAAGGCTGAAACGTCGCAGAGATTCGACGCTCGATCGAGCCCGTGACGGCAGGCTTCCGTCGGTGCGGAGACACCGGCCCTACTTAGTGCGTCTGAATCCGAACGAATGAACACATCGCGGCGCCGCATGTCATTAACGCTGACATTTAGAAGGTGCTTAACAAACGCTCTCATCCAGGCGTTAACAAAAAGAGCACTGTTGAGAATTTTGCCTCGATGACATTCAACCCACCTCAACTTCCTGTTAGCGGGGGTACGGGCCACTTAAGTTAGCTTGTGATTGGGAGTGAGCCAAACTCATTGTTTGTACGTTTACACGGTGACCTCTCTCACTCTTCTGCCACTGCGGCCGGTTCATGCATGGATTCAGGCCATTTTTCGTACCTATTTTCCATCGTTAGACCTCCATTTGGTCTTTCTCGTCCACCTGTGATGGCTGAAGGTGAACAGGTTGACACTCTTTAAAAAATGTTTTGCCCCAGCCTCTTCTTCTTTCATGTGATGGAAAGAAAAAAAACTTATTTTAATGCATGGCAGGATTTATCTCTTCGCCGCTCACTCTGAATTATTTAGTTTCTCGGGCGTGTCAAAAAAAAAACGAAGAAGAAAAAAACAACGATGAAATATTGATGAAGGTGAGGTGAAGAGCGCCTACGGGTGGGTGATGCATTGGGTGGTGTGTCGGGGGAGGGGTGGAGATGACTCGGAAGATAACAGAATCTTCGTAACCCTTCCCCACACTCTCTCAGCCTCTGTAGTGTTAACGTTTCAGACCCCTTCACCACTGTCTCCCCCCTCTCTCCCCCCCTTCCCCACACTCTCCCCCTTCCCCACTCTCTCCCCCCCTTCTCCACTTTCTCTCCCTTCACCACTCTCTCCAGTTCCGCACTCTCTCCCCCTTCCCCACTTTTCCCCCTTCACCACTCTCTCCCCCTTCCCCACTTTTCCCCCTTCCCCACTCTCTCCCCCTTCCCCACTTTTCCCCCTTCACCACTCTCTCCCACTTCCCCACTCTCTCCCCCTTCACCACTCTCTCTCCCCCCCCTTCCCCACTCTCTCCCACTTCCCCACACTCTCCCCCTTCCCCACCAGCTCCCCCCCTTCCCCACTTTCCCACTCCCCCCCATTTCCATTGTACCGCCGTTCCCCTCGGCACCAACCACGGTAGCCCAAAGATGACATTTCCGATCAAGCCATTGGAGGTCTGATCCTCGGCTTCTGTTCCTCTTTGCACGCTCCGAACCCTCCTCTTCCATTTTTAATCTGGCCGCTGACGGCCTTTTAGACCTCCCTGTACCTCCTTTTTTCTCCTTTTCACCCGCAGACAAGCTCTTATGCACCAAGACCATTAGCAGATATTTTCAGCCCTTATGTCAACTTGTGGCTGGATTCGTTTTTATTTTTATAAAACACTACATAAAACGTTTCCTGTCCAACGCGTAATGGGTTCTTAGTTTCTCAAACGGCCGTTCATCTTGTTGTTGACCCACTTTCTTCACTTCCAATATGCTCGTGTTTCTTTGCTAGGTTAGCTTTTCCCTACCTTCCCTGTGGGCTGAGGGGCCCATGTAGCTCTTTGGAAATGCATTTTGTCCTGCGATGCAGGCTTTGTTTTAATGTTTGTTGAAATGGCTTATTTGGCCTTTGGTGTGTGTGTGTGTGTGTGTGTGTGTGTGTGTGTGTGTGTGTGTGTGTGTGTGTGTGTGTGTGTGTGGGGGGTGGGTGGGTGGGTGGGTGGGTGTGTTTTTGCGAAGGCGATATACTCGTCTTTCTTCATTAAGAAGTCGACCCATTTTAAAGTCATGCTCCTTAAGAGTTCAGTTATGAATATGGACTCAGAAAACTGGTCCACTTTTCATTTTTTTTGCTTTTTTGAGTGTTAAGTTTCAGTTTATTGGCTAGAAAGTGTATTTTGGGCGGTGTCATGTATTTTTCTATCCTTACAGGACTACCATGAATAATTGAACAATGTTTTGTTGAATCTGCTGTCATTCACATTCTTTGTGTATTGGTTTAAATTTCAACTCTAAGAAAATGTCAGTTTGGACGTTTTTATTTTATTTCTGTAGGAGGCAGTCAAATTGTTCAGTGAATCGTCCACATAAAAGTGTTTCTTCTAAATAATCCAAACATAAAATGTTATTGTTATTATCGATGGGCACATAATCGTAAAACCTTATTTGCTAAATAATAACATCTTGGGTGCCAGTTTTTATGAGTGAATGTCCTTATTGTTGAAATTATTCTTATCTGAAACTAGATTAAAGATTTTTAAGCCATCATCATCATGACATCATCAGGTTGCTTCAGGTACAGTCTTCATTGCTCGGCTTTGTTTCTCAGTCTCAGAGCATTTGGTTGACCCAGTTCACCAGCATTATTGCTACAGCTCTTTTATCCACACACTACCACGTTGGATTACACATTTAAAACCCTGGCATGTTGCATATACAACTTCCAAACCAGCCAGCAGTGTGTCTGTGTGTGTGTTTGAGACTTCTGTTTGGGAGTCTGTAGGGCAATTTCATCATCAGTCGCGTTCCATTTTAGATATTGTTTTTAATTTAAGCCATGAAGTGTTTTAACTTCCTGTTGCTCCCCTGACTCAAGGCTTCAAAGGTTTGCTGTCTTACAGCAGAGGTCTCTGGATACATCGCCGCAATCATCGAGCACGCACACCATGCATGAACAATGCCTTCAACTACCACCAACCTCTCATTTATCTTGATCTCTCTCTCTCTCTCTCTCTCTCTCTCTCTCTCGCTCTCGCTCTCTCTCTTGCTCTCTTGCTCTCTTGCTCTCTGCTCTCTGCTCTCTGCTCTCTGCTCTCTGCTCTCTGCTCTCTCTCTCTTCTCTCTTCTCTCTCTGCTCTCCTCTTTCTGTTCTCTGCTTTCTGTTCTCTGCTTTCATTCCATTCCTTGTCTTTCTCTCTGCCTCTCTTTCTTGTCTTTCAGTTTTTTCTCCTCCTCTCTGGTTGGTTCTATAGTACTCATGTATGGTCCCGGAGGGGGGGGAGAGAGACGAGTCCTTTGAAATGTAATCTGTGACCCTCTTTTATCTGCTAGGTGGGACGAGTGTACCCCCAGGCCGTCTACTTCCCCATCCGCACGCTCTACCTCACGCTGAAGATTGAGCAGCGGGAGCGCTACAAAAGTGGTAAGAAAAGCCCCTCCTCCTCCCCCCTGCTCCTCCTCTCTGGCGCCCTTCCACCTCCTCCTCCAATGTATTCCTCCCTTCATGGTGTCCACAGTACAGTGTGTGTGTGTGTGTGTGTGTGTGTGTGTGTGTGTGTACAGGCTCTCCTTTTCTCTTATCCTCTCTTGTGTGTGGTTGGGGGGGGGGGGGGGGGGGTGGAGCAGGGAGTCAATAACCCAGAACCTTTTGACCCCCCCACCGAAAGGTTCTGTGTTCAAAGCCCAGTGTCCGCAGTATACCTGTAGGGATCTTTGAACCGTACCTTCTCGTTAATGGCATCTGTCTATGTATGCTTGGCATGTGACCTCTGAATGATAATTAGCTTTGGATGAAGGCAAATTACCGACTGGTTTTCTCTACGCCCTCCCCTCTGCACCCTTCTATCGTTCTTCACTCTATTCTTCTCTCCTCCTTCCCCGATTCATCATCCTTCTCCTAACCATGTGTTCCTCTTTCTCCTCTCCTCCTCCTCTTCCTCATGTGTTCCTCCTCCCGCTCCTCTCCTCCTTCTACTCTTCCTCATGTATTCCTTCTCTTTCTCCTCCTCCAGATGCATCGGGCCAGCAGCAACCCAGCTCTGTGGGGGCCCAGCCCCACTCGGGGGCCTCGGACCCGGGCCCCATCCGGGCCACGGCTCCCATGTGGCGCTGCAGCCGGATCATGCACATGCAGCGGGAGCTCCACCCCACTCTGCTCTCCTCCCTGGAGGGCATCGTTGACCAGATGGTGTGGTTCAGGGAGAACTGGCACGAAGAGGTATTACGTCTGCAGATTACGCTGGTGCCGCGACATTTAATAAGTGTGTGTGTTTGTGTCTCGTCTGCAATTGTGGGTAGATAACCTGCGCCCAATCCGAAAATGAATAGAGCAGTGCATTCCATATTTACTGGTCTTGGGAGTCCTGTTAAATAAGTGGTAATTATCGATCCTTGAGGTGAAAAGTCTCTCCTGAAATGACTTTATTTCTTACCTATAGTGTTCCTCTGACATTTATGGTCAATTATCTTAAGGACCTAATGGCCTGAACGAAGCACATGCATTCCCAAAAGGAGTTGTTTGTGTGTGTGTGTGCATCCAGCATCCTTGTTTTTTTAGACTGTAGTTCCTCTCTACTCTTACCATTTCTCTCCCCCAACCACCCACCCCAGAATCCCCTCCCATTCTCACCGCAGTTTACTCCCATGAGTGGGTTCAGTGTAGACGCTGACAGCCAGAGAGCCAGCCCTGACATCAGAGCCCAAATTGAACCTGGCGGTCTTGTAAAGTGCTTTAGCCATGCTAGGGAGACCACCTCACACACATACACGCGCACATGCACACACACACACACAGGTGAGTCTGTGGACGGTGGAGATAGACACTAGCAGGGGGGAGGGGAGATGGTTGATGGAGGAGTGCGGTGAGCAGGGAGGAACGAAGCGAGTTAAGGGGGCCGCCAGCGTGCGTGTGTGTCTGTGATAGTTTGAGACCCTCAGCAGCAGCAGCAGCAGCTGTGGTGTCTATGCATCGTTTCACTGGGCAGACTGGGACTTCCTGGGAGAATAATGTTACATGGCTGTTCCTTACAGCAGTTCCCTCCTGTGTTGATGTTGTCTACGTTTTTATATCCAGACGTTAACCTTTTGTTTTGGGGGCGAAGGGGCTTGGTAATTACAACAACTCTATTAAAATACACAACTGGTTCTTCTATGCATTCCAAATATGCTTAGGTGGTTAAGACTTTACTGAAGACAATGGAGAGCCAAAACTAAATACATGTGGTTGTAGTTTAGCAATTGCTAACGAACCGTTCATATCAAATAGTCATATTAAGCTATATATTAATCTATCTTCCTGCCCTTCATTTTGTGTGTCTGTCTGTGTCTGTCTCTTATTTATATTTTTTCCCTTTGTTGAAGCTAGGTTTATTAGCGCCAATAAAGGTTTGTTCAAAATAAAACATCAGACCCTCCGTCTCTCTCCCCAGGTCCTCAGGCAGCTCCAGCAGGGCCTGGCCAAGTGCTATTCGGTGGCGTTTGAGAAGAGCGGCGCCGTCTCGGACGCCAAGATCACGCCGCACACGCTCAATTTTGTCAAGAAGCTGGTGAGCACGTTCGGCGTGGGCCTGGAGAACGTCTCCAACGTGTCCACCATGTTCTCCAGCGCCGCGTCCGAGTCGCTGGCCCGCCGCGCCCAGGCCACCGCCCAGGACCCCGTCTTCCAGAAGATGAAGGGACAGTTCGCCACAGGTCGGTTTATTTTTACCGCTTTTTACCAGTGACGTTTTCAGTTGGCTTTCTCGATCGCTTTTTACACTACAACAGCTCTTGGTAGACGCGTGCATGTGTTCTCACAGCTGAAGGGTTGCTGGTTCAATCCCACTGCGTTTCCTCCTTAAATGGAAGGGCCAGTTAGCCACAGGTCTGCCGTTCCTTTGTAACACTATGACGGGGCAGTTGATATGGAGGTAGATGAATGCGCTGTATTGTGACTTGTGAACTCAAGGGTTGCTGGTTCAATGCCTCTGCTGCCTCTCCTCTTGGCAGAAAGCTACCTGGACTGCCTGGATCGTTGTTGTCCCGTTGTGGGTAAAGCAAATTCCTTGTAATAGGATGCAGTTCATTTAAGCAGCTGAATAGGAGGTTTAGGAAGCACAAACCAGTCCGTCTTCCAACACGTTTGTGAACAAATGATACCTTTAAGAAGTTTGCCATTATCTCAGATCTGTTAATTCATTTAATTGATGATCGGATCCGTCACTCCATGTGAAGCTTTTCTGAACATAGCTGTGATAGGCAACACAGGCTGTTCTCACAACCCTCATTGCAATTGAATTGTTGATTCCTAAAATATATCCCATACATTTAGCTAACTGTGTGAACGGTGCTGATAGTATATTTTGGGGTATCAGCATGGTTAGCATTTACCCCCTCCTCTAGCTCCATCCCCACTCCCACGAAGCAAACAGGCTTTGAAACCCATGTCACTTCCCCGTTCCCCATGTCTGTCCTCTTGAGTATCGGCTCGCTGAAATTCCCCAAATGCTTAGTTGTGCTAACATCGCAGCATCAGATGTTTCCCCTCCTTTGGAGCGGGTGTCGTGACTGCAAGATCTTTTGAAGAGTGCCAACGTGGCACGCATATGGAGGTCTCTTTTTGTATGTGAGGAAGAATGAGCGCTGGTTTACATGCCAAGCATGTGGCCGGCAGGTGTGTATCAAGCTGTTGTGACTCAGAAGCCAGCAACACCTCCAGGTTTTTTGCACCTCAGGGCCCTCCACCAGGAGACACCCATCAGAAAATGACGAACAACAAAATGTCCAGGCTAGTCCATGTTCTTTTTAAGAAGAATGAAAACAGATAGCCCCCCCCCCCCCCCCCCCTACACACACACACACACCAGGGGTTGGATTCGGGGGGGGGGGGGGGGGGGGGTTGCGTTTGTCAGTTCATCCTTGTGGTTTCACCATGCGTCGACACCCAGGTGCTGTTCAGTTTTGCGTTTAGCGCGTTGACGTCACGCCCTTTGCGGTGCTGCATCTGGAACACAAGTGCACCAGAACACGAGGATCTCAACCAAATGATTTGATTTAGCGGTCGGGGGGCTTGCATGCGCTTGTGTGGTGTGTGTCTGCGGGAGTCTGTGTATGTGTGTGTTTTCCTGGCTGTCTCTACATGTGCATGCAGTTTACACACCTCGGTGGGTTTGGAACATTTTCCGATTGTGCACTGCCTCATGTGAACGTGTTTAGTCTTCCCGTTTGCTACATTTGGCATCAGCTAACACAATGACACAGTTCAGTGGTCCTATAGGCTGAGCTGTGTTCAGCCCATTCGATCCCATTGGCTGAAATGTATGTAAACTGTGTTTAAGGCTGTTTGTATGACTCATGTGCTTCAGGTATAGGGATGAAGGGGGTGTCATGTGACTGGTCCGGGCTGGAGCTCAAATCAGAAGTGCCTTACATCAAGGTTTGCCCCTGTAGGGCATACTTGGAAGTTTGGCGGCTGGGCGGTTGGGGCTTTCGCCTGCGGAATTCATTTCCAAACCGCTAGTATATTAAATCAGCACCATGAGAAAATACCACATTTTCCAACTGTCTGGTGTGTGAGTAACGCACTTGTACACTGAATAGGTGTGACAGGTTATTAAATTAGGAAGAAAACTCCTTTGAGTTCCTGGCATTTGCGTAGTGGAGGTGAACTCTCCGCCCATCGGTATGCATTCAAGTCAGCAATCCCTAGATTGCCCACCCGCCCCCGTGGTTCTCTCTGTGGTTCTCTCTGTGGTTCTCTGGTTCTGTGTTTCTCTCTCCGGTTCTTTGGTTCTCTGTTTCTCGCTGTTATTCTCTCTGGTTCTCTCTGTGGTTCTCTGGTTCTCTCTCTGGTTCTCTCTGTGATTATCTGGCTCTCCCGGTGGTTCTCTGGTTCTCTCTGTGGTTCTCTCGGTGGTTCTCTCTCTGGTTTTCTCTCTCTCTCTGGTTCTCTCTCTGGTTCTCTCTGTGATTATCTGGCTCTCCCGGTGGTTCTCTGGTTCTCTCTGTGGTTCTCTCGGTGGTTCTCTCTCTGGTTTTCTCTCTCTCTCTGGTTCTCTCTCTGGTTCTCTCTGTGATTATCTGGCTCTCCCGGTGGTTCTCTGGTTCTCTCTCTGGTTCTCTCTCTGGTTATCTCTGTGGTTCTCTCTGGTTCTCACTCTGGTTCTCGCTCTGGTTCTCTCTGTTGTTCTCTCCTTCGCTTGCTCCATCTCTCGCTCGCTCTCTCTCCTCTTCACTTTTCTCCTCCGCTAACCAGCAGTGCTAATGTGTTTGGCCCTAGGAAAATGGACACTTAAAGCACACTGTGTACTTCATACACATGCTGCCTGAGAAAAACACCTGTGTGCCCACTGCAAGGCTATGTCTGTTGGTTTGATGCTGCTTCATGCTTCATGTTGGTGAAGCTTCTAAGTCGCAGGCTGAGGAGATAACATGAATAGGAACGTCGGCATATATAAATTACTCTAAAAAGTGATTAACGCCGATTGTAGCTACAAAAACGGCAGCTTAAACCAATCAAGTCGATCTGCCAACTGAGTGCATAGCATGACAATCGGTGAGCTCATAATTCGTTGTATCTTTGCAACGCTGCCATTTTGCAGCCGCCACAAAATTCAATATTATTTGCAGTCTGAACATTGTTTGTAAAAATGTTGCATGAGGAAATGCAACCATGTGATCACGATCCGGCAAAGACATGAAAGACACGTCTGGTGCAGGTGAGTTGTGAAAGAAGAGAGAGAGCAGAGAGACTGTGTCACGCAGTGGAGTTCTGGAGAGCCAGATGTGGGCGTCACAGCCCTGCCTGGCCATAGTCGCCGCCCAGCTTTGCCCATGGCAATGGGGGAGGAGGTGGAGGAACAAGGGAGAGAGCCACGCTGCGCCTCCAGAGCGGAACAAACAGGGTCTCGCTCCACCGCTGAGCAGCCAAGCGCCCCCCCCAACAACACCAGCATCAGTGGTGCTGTCGCATTCTGAGGGTTTGTGGGCTGGAAAATATGGGTTTATGTGTGCACACATACCATTTGGCAGCGGGGATGCATTCAAATCCAATTATGGCGTACGCCATTTGCATGAGTTACCGTGTTAGCGGTGGGTCCTCTCCGCAGACCTTTGTTCTAAAGGGCCTCTTCTGGAAACAAAACAATCACACACACACGCTTTCTGGCTCCTTAATTCCCCCCTCATGGGAAGTCCCCCCCCCCACACTTGTTTTCGCTAAGGAGACGCTTCGCATTGTTCAGCTCAACTTATAATTTAGCATAATGGCTTTGGTTTCCCTTGCGGAGAGATGGTTTATTTGGAGGAGCTGACAGCCTTTCAACAGCCCACCTCAAGCTTTAAATGTAGTATTTTATAAATGGTGGAAGTTAGGGGAGCATCATCCAAAGTGGTGTGTGTGTGTGTGTGTGTGTGTGTGTGTGTGTGTGTGTGTGTGTGTGTGTGTGTGTGTGTGTGTGTGTGTGTGTGTGTGTGTGTGTGTGTGTGTGTGTGTGTGTGTGTGTGTGTGTGTGTGCGCACACCATCATAATCACATGTCCCCCTCTCCTCTTTTAGCCCCTCTCACAAACACACACTCTAAACAGAATTGATGTCTGACTCTCTGGTCGTCCTCACACACAGCAGGGCTGGCTCCTCCAGGGTGTGTGTTTAGTGATGGGGGTGCAGCAGTATGCTGACTCCTCTCTCGCTCTCTCCCTCTCTCCCTCCTTCCCCACTGCTTCTATCAGGCGGGAGGTCTCCGGTCGGCAGTGCCGTGTTATTTTCCTCCACAGAGGTCAGAAGGTGGCCTGGCTAGTTATCCTAGCGGCAGGATACTCCATCTCTTACCAGCTGTCCTCCCCCACCTCCTCCCATCTCTCCCTCACAGCAGAGATCCAACCTGGGGTGTAGAAGGAACTGAATATGATTGTATCACTGCCTCACTGTGTGTGAAGGACTCGGCGGGAATGTTTTTTATTTGTTTAGAGTGCAGGTTGGATGCAATGGACAATGTATAGGAAATGGCAAGTTTGATATGTGTGTGCACTTGTATGTCGGGCATGTGTTGTTGTTTTTGTTGTGTCTGTGCGTGTGTGTTTTGTTCACCTGTGTGACTGTGTGTGTGTGTGTATATGTGCATCTGTGGGTGGGTTTACAGCTGAGGCCTGTGCTAAAAAGGGAGCTGTGGTGCGGCGAGCATCAGTCAGTCAGAGCCATAATGGCTCATAACTGAAATGTCAAGCAGGATGGTCCTGGTGCTTAGCCTCACTCCATCACAGTAACCACAGGCCTCATACTGTCTGGCCCAGCCCATCAGGGAGGAGGGGGGGGGAAGACCGGTAGGAATGGAGAGGAGAAAGAAATAAAGGAATGAATGAATGAAGAATGATAAGAAGGAAGGGGAAACAAGAAAAAAAAGATTGAACAGCAAAACCTAGACGAGCCAAGTTGAGAACTTGGCTTGCCCTATCCTGTCCGTCTCCATCATTAATATTCACCTCCTTGTATATTTCCTAAAAGTATTCAATTATAGCCCAGCAAAGCGGCCCAAAATATTGCCCTCTCATTGTCCCGAATATAGCCTGGGCAGTCGGTGCCAAATCCCTTTTACGAGCAATACGCTGTGTGTCTGATTAAATGCTGTGAATATTATTGCATTCTAGCATTTAAGGGGATAATCACCCGGAGATTCTCAAGCCAGGCTCTTTGGCCCAATGGTGGGACAAAATGAACGGTATTTGAAAGGAGCTTTTTAAAGGTAATATCATCTCCTAAAGGAACCAACCCTGGCTGTGTATTTCTTGTCAACCCCAGCAACACACACTGAGCTGACTAATTGGGTTCAATGCTTGTTGATTGGACAATCAAACTTAACTTCAACTCCAACTTTGAGCTCAGTTCCTGGCCCAGAGGTGGTGACTAATTGAGAACTAATTATAGTTTTAAGGGGCAATATATTCCTTTTTAAGATGTTAAAAAAGGCACGCTGGAAAATATTGAAAGGTTGAAAACAGCACGGCCACCCTTTCTCCGCTGTTTCATGACTGCAATAAAGCGAACGCCAACGTGTGTGTTTGCCGGTGTGCACTCGTGCGTTTGTGCGCGCCGTGCGTGCGTCCGTTGTTACAAGAGAAAGATGTCCTGAGGGTTTTTTTCTTTACTGTGCTCAGTGCCTCTTAGTTCCCAGTGTTATTGCTGCAGCTCATCACACTGTTAGGCACCATGTGAGTTGTGACCTGAATCAGGAACGATAGTCTGTATAAAGCTGCCGTATTTGTGGCTCATGTCTTTCTTTCCCAGCCCCAGAATGGTAAGGCAAAGTGTGCAGTACAGTCTATTTTGTGTCTAATAATTGTTTGAAAGTGCCGTACCGTGGTTATGCAGTTTTAGGCCCTCTATTTTTCTCTCCACGGAGGTCTACGTTTTAGGTTAAAACGTGTACGATTATACATTTAAAACATGAAAAAACTATAAACAGAATGTGAAGAAATTACAGTGTGACATGTCAAAGACGTCTATGTATTGTGTGGAGATATTTACTTAAGTTAGCAGCTAGCATCGGCCCGTACCGTCTCGTAGTACCACTTTGCACCTCAAGAGGCACCAACCGTCACTGCATCGCCATTCAGCCCTCAGTCCAACATGAGAGGATGAAGAAGTAGCGGCGCCCAGAGTCGTATTCTAACCATAAATTATCACGCGGCTTTGTTGAATACTCGATTCTGATTGGTCAATTACGGCATTGTACTGTTACATTTACTGTACATTATCCCTTACATATTACCAACACACATGGTTACTTAGTTTACTAGCTAACAGAGCACTGATAGTGCACTATTTGGTGCATGTGTGTTTCCTTGCTTCGTACAATAGGTGCGGCCACCATCACTTTCTGGTAATACACTGCCCCCTATTGTGTGGAGGACTACTTTGCCTACTTTTACTACCCCCCACCCCCTGTGTTTATCAACCACACATTGAACCTCCACCTCAACCCCCCATCTCTCCTCCACCCTCCGCCTGCAGACTTTGACTTCATCGTGCCGGGCTCCATGAAGCTGCACAACCTGATCTCCAAGCTGAAGAAGTGGATCAAGATCCTGGAAGCCAAGACCAAGCAGCTGCCCAAGTTCTTCCTCATCGAGGAGAAGTGCCGCTTCCTCAGCAACTTCTCGGCACAGACGGCAGAGGTGGAGATCCCCGGGGAGTTCCTCATGCCCAAGCCCACGCACTACTACATCAAGATCGCCAGGTATAGCACGCACACACACGCCGGGTGAATGCTGCATATTTCGATCTATTATTTTATCGTCTTATTATCGTTAGCATCTTTACTGTCACCTGTCTCAACTAAAGGTCAGATCTCTGCTATGACTCAGACTTGATTAATTCATGTTTTTATTGGATCTTAATAGTCTCAAGCTAAAGCATCCTTGTTCTGTACATTCACCGGAACAGCGCTGGCCTGACGATGTACTCCCAGTCTAATGGTCTGGTGCACAGCTGTAGGGCCAGATTTAGTTTGTTTGCTCATAACTAATATGACCTCCAAATACGCATGCACTTCCTTTCTCTTAAACTTGTTTTAGGTCATGTATATATGTTTAATTCAATATATGCTTTGAGTTGAACAAACCCAATGCCCCAGGAGAAACGAATACATAAAGTAATACATGTCATGGAAAATGACTCTATAGAGCCTTCCACTTCACACATTTTAATTACTTCCTCTCCTCTTATCCTCTACGCTTCCCTCTATTTGTTCTCCATCCCCACCTCTCGCTTCTCCTCTTCTCTCCTCTCCGTTTCCTGTCCATCTCGTCTCCTTTTTGTTTTCCTCTCCCCAACTTTCCACCTTTCTTCTCCTGTTATCTATTTCGTCTCCTTTCTATTTACACTTCCCTCTCTACTCTCATCCAATCCTTGCCTTCTCATCTCTCCTCATCTCTCTTTCTCCTCTTCTCTCCTTTTCTCGCCTATCTTCTCTCCTCCCCACCTTGTCTCTCCTCCTCGTCTCCCCCCTGCTCCTCTTCTCTCTCCAATCCATTGCCTCTGCTCTCTTCTATTTTACTCTCCTCCCTCCTCTGCTTTCCTCTTCCGTACTCTCCTCCCACCTCTCCTTTCTCCCTCTCCCTTCATCCCCCCTACACTCCCCTCTATTCTCTCCTCCTCACAGGTTCATGCCCAGGGTGGAGATCGTACAGAAGCACAACACGGCGGCCCGACGCCTCTACATCCGCGGCCACAACGGCAAGATCTACCCCTACCTGGTGATGAACGACGCCTGCCTGACGGAGTCGCGCCGGGAGGAGCGCGTGCTGCAGCTCCTCCGCCTCCTCAACCCCTGCCTGGAGAAGAGGAAGGAGACCACCAAGAGACACCTCTTCTTCACCGGTAAGACCCCCCTCTCCCTCTGGGAAATGATGGTCCTTTGTTGTGTTTGTATGGTGCTTTTCAATGCACTCTAAGCACTTTAAGTGTGTGTGTGTGTGTGGGTGCGTGTGCGTGTGCGTGTGTGCGCTCGCGCGCGTGAGTTCAGAACTTTCTCTCAATCTTACCCAGCATGCACCTTCCCTTTCCCTAATCAATATGTCCTTCAAAACAAATCCAAACACGCACATACCGACTACAAACACATCTAGATCCTTTTCAAGCATCCTGTCCTTCTCACCATGTCCCTCCGCCACCTGATTGGTTGGTTTAAGGTGAAACCGGGGCACAGGAACTCAGTAATCCTATCGTGTGGGCCAGCCTATGTCAATGTTTAGACTGTATCCACCACCACCGTCCCACACACCACCACCGGCCCTTTCTAGCCCCCACTGTGCTGGGCACTCTGCCACCATGGACAGTGGGTTGTTGGTGGCGGCGGGGGTGGGAGAGGGGCAAGCAAGTGTTGTCAGGCTGCAATTATTGCGGAAATTCCCGAGTATTTTGGTTGTGGAGTTTAGATCTGTGGTCGGCGGTGCGAGCTCAACTGTTGTTTTCCTGAGTTGAGATGTTTGCCTTCCTGAATGAAGCTGATTCACTTGTTCTACTCCTCTTTCCTCCCTCCAATCCTTTTCTCTCCTGATCTCCTCTCTTCTTTCTGTACTCCCATGTCATTCCATTTACTCCTCCCTCCTTCTCTTCACTCACCTCTCTCTCTCTGTCTGTCGGTCTGTCGGTGTCTCTTCCTCACCTTCTCTCCTCCATGCTCTGTCTTCCTAATCATTCCACTCCACCCGCTACATCCTCCTTCTCCTTCCACCCCTCCCATCTTGCACCATCCACCTGCATCCCCCTCAGTGCCCCGGGTGGTTGCGGTGTCCCCACAGATGCGCCTGGTGGAGGACAACCCGTCCTCGCTGTCCCTGGTGGAGATCTACAAGCAGCGCTGCGCCAAGAAGGGCATTGAGCACGACAACCCCATCTCGCGCTACTACGACCGCCTGGCCACCGTGCAGGCCCGGGGCACGCAGGCCAGCCACCAGGTAGGAAGGGGAGGGCAGATCCCTGCATCTCTGGGTGCAGAGGCTTTATTGGAAATGACAGTATTAGGGGGATTTGCTGTTTGAGTCATGAACAACAAATGAATTGGGATTTTTTTTGATTTGTCAAATTTGATTTAGATTCGTATTTTTAGATTTGATTGCTATTTTTGCCATGCTTCCAAAAGTATGGTTTTAAAAAGCACAACTGACCACTGAGAAAGTGTTACAACTGTTACTGTTTCTCAATGACTTGGCAGGGAATGAGGGAATGGTGTCGAGAAAAACAAATGGCATAGCCAAACTAAAGGAACCACAAGCAGCCCTCGTATTTCTTGTCTAGAGTCTGCACAATGTGCACCATGATGAACCCATCCCCATTCTTAGCACGCCCCCCCCCCAGTGGGCATCGAACCCCTAACCCTGGCATTGTTGACACCGTGCTCCAGCAGTACGAGCTACACTGGAACCCCCTCTGACCCAACCTCCTCCTCCTCCTCCTCCTCTCCTCCCCCAGGTTCTGCGGGACATCCTGAAGGAGGTGCAGGGCAACGTGGTGCCCCGCAGCATGCTGAGGGAGTGGGCCCTGCACACCTTCCCCAACGCCACCGACTATTGGACCTTCCGCAAGATGTTCACCATCCAGTTGGCGCTCATCGGCCTGGCCGAATTCATGCTGCACCTCAACCGGCTCAACCCAGAGATGCTGCAGATAGCGCAGGTTAGGGGAGGACACACACCCTAAACATGGAGGCACACACACACACACACACACACACACACACACACACACACACACATACATACACACACACACACACACACACACACACACACACACACACACACACACACACACACACACACACACACACACACACACACACACACACACACACACACACATGGAGACATACACACACACACATGGAGACATACACACACACGGAGACACAGACACACACGGAGACACACACACACACACACACACGGAGACACACACACACACACATATGGAGTCATGCACACACATGGAGCTCTCACAGGGAAGGGTAGCACACACGCATACACAAACACAAACCCTATACACACACACGGAGGCACACGCATGCACTCTTTTGAGTCTGTCGGTCAAGGACAAGTGGGATCTGTTTGACTGGGGCTAATTTGGTTCTCTCTCACTCGCTCTCTTGCTCTCTCTCTCTTCCCCCCCCCCCCCCACCCACCCACCCACCCTCCCGAGATGCATTAAGAGATCGTCATTACCTTCCATATCGGGATGGGGGCGCGGGTGTGAATTACCATTCTCCCCTGTGACTTTCACGCAAGGCTCTATCAGTCAGCCGTGCCGCTGTCAAGTGCTGCTGGATGTTTTGACAGGCTGTTATATTCAGTCAGCGGCTGCATCACAGTTATCAAGAGACGTTTCAATTTGAAGAGGCCGTGCGTGCCCACGTGGAAGAGAGGGAGGGAGACGGAGGGCATGGTGGGGAGACGAAATGGAATGGAGTCTTGTGTTTGCGTTTCAGGCGAGCAGGGTGTGCGTGTGTGTGCGTGCGTGCCTGTCTCTGCATGCGTTTGTCGGGCGCGCTGGGTCCGGGTCTGCGTGCTCAAAGTCGTTATTAAAGATGATTGTGTCAGCCGGCCACCCCTCCTCTCTGATCCTAATCGGCCTTTGCTGACAGGCGCTCCTCCGGGCGGCTTAGCCCGCGCATTAAGCCCCCTCTCTGCCTGTTCCACCCTGAAGATCCCATTAGACACAGAGGGATTACGGCGGGGAGAATGTACACAAAACACGCGCGCACGCACTCTAGCAAACACACACACACACACACACCGTACACGGTAAGGAGCGCACCCTATCCTCAACATACATGTCCCGTCCCGTCCCCCCCACACACACACACACACACACACACACACACACACACATCTTTACAGTTTGTCGGTGCTTGAGAACTTGTTGACGGTTGTGTCAATTACGGACACGTAAATATTTCAACGACTATCTCCCCGCTCGCAGACTCGAAGCTCGGCCAATAACACACCGCATCATTGCCACGGTAACCTTCAGAAATGCCGGTCACGTCATTTACTTTAATTTCCCTCTGATGCAGTTGACATTTGCTCAAAAGATTACCCGCGATCCATCATGCCTCGGCTTGAGTTTAACGATGTGATTGGCCCAGGTGAGCCGTTTTGGGGTTGGTTGATTCGTCCCATTGACAAAAACAAAAAACGATCTACAGTGGAGCTTCGGTTTGGGGGCCCAGTCGTCATGGCGATTAGCATTCCGGTAGCATCGCCCTAGCCGACTTTTGTCTTTCCCTTTTGGCTCCTCCGGGCCTCCAGGGAGTCTCATGTGTTTTTTATCCCCACCCGCCCGTCCCCACAACACACACTCGAAGACCTTCCTCTGATGCCGGGAGGAGCCGGTGGCAGAGATGGAAGAGGCACAGGAGTAGAGGTATTAACGAGTACAGGTGGTGGTGAGAGGGAGAGATAGACTGACCGAGAGAGAGAGGAAGCGGAGAGAGGGCAGACTTGGGGAAGAAGCGGAGCAGCAGAGGCTAGAATCAAAGGTGTGCACGCTATAAAGCCGTCGGAACCACTCGCCTCTTTCATATGAGCGGGGCTTATCGGCCCAGAATGGATGCCCGCGCGGTGGCCCTCTCGCACGTGAACACGGGCTTGAAGATGAAACCGGGCTGTATTTATTTACCTCACCAGGGAACCCCAGGGGGGGCGGCGGTGTGGATGGTGGATTATAGATGTCTTACTGCTGATCGTTTGACGTTTTACTGCGTCTGGGATCAATAGCATAACGCTGACCTGTTTGTTGTTGCGTCGCCTGTTGTAGCGTCCGTACCCCTGGCGCTCCTCCCTCGGTCACTTCCTGCCGTGGATTATGTGCAGAGAAGGGGGAGGACAGAACTGTACAGAGGGGAATATTTATCGAGAGATATCCTTGTTTGTCCCCAGTCGTTAACGCCGCCCGCCAATGAAAATAAGGTGGCACAATAAAGATACACGCCACGCCAAAGGGTACGCTTTACTGTCCTGTGGTCTAACCTTGATGTTCCCTCATCTCTCTCTCCTACCCCTCTCTCTCTTTCTCCCTCCCTGCCTCCACCCCCCTCACCATCTCGCCCTCCCCCCCCCCAATCTCTCATCCTCGCCCCCTTGTCTCTCTCCCCCCTTCTCTCTCTCTCTACCCACAAACTTCTCTCCCTCCCCCTCTCCCTCTCCCTCCCTCTCCCCAGGACACGGGGAAGCTCAACGTGTCGTACTTCCGCTTCGACATCAACGACGCCACCGGAGACCTGGACGCCAACCGGCCCGTCCCGTTCCGCCTCACCCCCAACATCTCCGAGTTCCTCACCACCATCGGCGTGTCGGGCCCGCTCACCGCCTCCATGATCGCCGTGGCGCGCTGCTTCGCCCAGCCCAACTTCAAGGTGGGCGGTCTGGGTCACCCTGAATGTCTGATGCCCATTCTTGGGCAAGATGCCCTCACCACTGTCGCCTCCTTGATGACATGTCAGTTTCAAGTGTGGGAGTCATGGGCACAATAACCACAGTGGATGTCCTTCAAGGCCATGAGATGCTTGTATGTCAGGCACTAACATATAAATATATATATATATATATATAAATAATGACTTAAGAGTTTAAAAGATTTATCTGAATTCTCTGTACGCTGCTTTGAATAGAACCGTAAATCATAAATAATTTATGTGTAAATAGATGTGGGGCTATATGGTAATGTACTACTAACAATAGAACACAAACTAGATTAGTTGGTGTTTTAGTTGGCATAGTGCCCAGACTGACACAGCTCAAATGTAACTGTGTTATCAGTGTAGAAGGCAGTAGTTTGCGATGGTGTTGATCCTGCCTAGCTTCACCCCTCGGTTACCTGGGCCGTGTCAACTCCACTTACTTGTAGACCCCTAGTGGATAACCCGCAATACAAGTGTATTTTTAACAACAACATCTGTAAAAAAACAACAACAACTTAATGAATACCTTTACGAAATGCTACCACAGGAACGTGCAGGGCTGTTTTGTTTTCTAATTTGAGAGTGTGTGGCTGCGGGGGATGCGAGCTATCCCTCTGCTGTCTCACTATTGATGCTAGCGCAAAGCTACAATAACAGCACCCCCACTGTTACCAAATAGCAGCCTTCTGTCAAACTGTCAAACCTGTTCAGTTAGGGACCCCTAACTTTGTCCATTAGCGGATAGCACGCTGAAAACCATCCGCCCAGAAGAGTCTCTCTCAAGGCCCAGCTAAACGGAACCAGCCTGTTTGTGTGTGTGTGCGTGTCTGAGGTTGGTTAGTGAGTCCCAGTGTGGGGCTGTAATAACAGGGCCTGTGGTTTCTATGTATAGGACTCCCCTCCCCAGCGCTGTGACACACACGCAGGGTGACGGGAGGTTATCAGCGACGTGAATAAACCAAACTCTCCCAACGCAGTTTTTTTGCAGCTGTTTGGGAAACTGGCTGCCTGTGCTTTAAGCACATAAACACGTGCAAGCATTCGAAGACGCAGCTGCCAAACAGCCGTCTGCGTGGAGCGTTGCAGTCCCTTAAACGTTGGGTGTAAGTTTTTGAGTAGGGTGGTTATTGCCTGTCTTGCGGTCCAGGTCATGGTTTCGATGGATGTGTGTATTTCAATACCTTTCCTCTGTAATGAGGTGCAGTCTAGTTTCCCCATCAGGGACCTAGACACTGTCACTAAATCTGCAGTTAACAAGCTTGTTATCCGCTCAGTTTGACTCAATGTATTTTTTTTATACTAATTTGTGTTTTTGTTTGGTTTACTGACCAATTCAACCGGCAATTAGAAAACGCAAGACGTTTTTTCTGACACGACATCTGTCCCCGTTTGTCTTTTAATAGGTGGACGGCATCTTGAAGGCCGTTCTCCGGGATGAGATCATTGCGTGGCACAAAAAGACCCAGGAGGACACATCCATGCCCCTGTCCCCCGCCGGCCAACCGGAGAACATGGACTCCCAGCAGCTCGTCGTATTGGTCCAGAAGGCCGTCACGGCCATCATGTCCCGCCTCCACAACCTGGCCCAGTTCGAGGGCGGGGAGAGCAAGGTGAACACCCTGGTGGCCGCGGCCAACAGCTTGGACAACCTGTGTCGCATGGACCCCGCCTGGCACCCTTGGCTCTGAGACACCCTGTTTAACCCCCAGGATCTGGGGGCTGAGCCTGGGGCCCAGGGCAGGAGCCGTCCCTGGTCTCTCTGGAACATCGGAAGAGGATGGGAAATCTGCAGGAACGTGAAGTCTACTACTTGGAGAGAAGTTGGACCATGAGGGAACAAGGTTGTGATGTGGTGCGGTCGTACATCTCTCGATGAAGAGCGAGGCTGAGACGTGACCGGATGTTGTTGGCATTGGAACTTTGCATCTATGAAGTGTTTATATTTTTTATCATTGAGGAATATGAAGCTTTGTACTCCCTCTGTAATTATGTGTCGTTATGATGCGATTTTAATCAAAACAAAATGATTTTTGTCTAGGTTTATAATTCAGCAACAACGCCATACATCTCTCTGTGTTTAATGACATATTCTTCTGTTTAAGTACCTTTTTATTTTATTTTTTTACCAATCCTTATTTAAGCTGAATGTTGCTCTATGACCCCCTACCAGCCTGTAAAATGTCAACACTCATGAGCAACGGTCATTCACTTTTTTTAATTCTTATTTTGTCCAAACTGTTTAATGTATTTTTTTTTATTCTTGCAAAGGACCTGAAGGAGGACCTTCAACAAGTCTATCAGGACTGCAGGGCGTTGAGAAAGTCACACTGTAATTCGCTGTGCGCCCTGCTGTGATGCAGGTACGATTCCCCCGTAGGTAATCCTTTGTTTGTTTTTGTATTCCTCTTTCCAGTTTGTAAAGAATACAATGTCTTCTTCCAACCGAATGACAGTTACCTCTTGCCTTGTAAATAAGCCTTTTGTTTGAATAAAGTCATTTTTAATACAAATCTTGGAACCTTTGCTTTTATAAAAACCCATTGGGTTCTAACTCAATTAGCCTGTTAGCTGCAATAATTCAAAATAAAAAAAAATGGAAGAATGAGGTCATATCCTGAATTGACTATAAATGATTAATCGGTGGGGGGGAAAGGTGATAATAGATCAATAGATAAATAATCGTGATCTGACTTGCCTTAGTTCTTAGGAATGTAAATTCCTTAGGAGATGCATTCGATCTTTGACAGCATAAAGAGTTTCATTTTTTTCTTTATTACATTTTATGATTTATTTTATAGTGGGGTGTTTCACTTCTGGCGTGTGGTTTCAGTCAAGGTGTGCTGTGGTCTCTAGGGGGAGGAAAATACCATCAAGGTCACATTACCTCTCTCCCCCTCTGGGGCCCACTCTTCTCCCTGTGGAGGTGGGGGGGGGGGGGGGTTGTATAAGGATGCGCTGCGTCTTCAACTCCCATGGCGAGTGATTAATGTATGTCAAGGGCTCTCCGAGTGGGCATGGCCTTTACTGAATTACACACACGGTCACCTGGTCCCTCTCTGCTCATAAAGGTTATATCACTGTTGCTCCTACCTCCTCTCATGCACACACACACACACACACACACACACACACACACACACACACACACACACACACACACACACACACACACACACACACACACACACACACACACACACACACACACACACACACACAAAGTATATACAGTACACATACTCATTCTGTCTCTGACTCACACTGTGCCTCCTTGACACATTTACACACTCACACACATGCATACAGTACACACATGTATATACAGTGCACATACACATTCGGTCTCTGCCTCTCAGTCTCCTTGACACATTAACACACACACACACACACACACACACACACACACACACACACAGTGTCGCCTAGCAAATGCCTTGTTCCCAGACTACTAAAAAGAAAAAAGACAGAGGAAAATATGTTGTCTGCTGTCCAGATTGGCTGTCGTATCCCACTGACTGGCCAAGTTGCTCAGCTGCTTTTTCCACACGCTGAGGATTGTAGTCACAGGACAGACAAAAAAGTAAATGCTTTCTAGCCCGTACCGTGTCATCAAAGCACATAAAACAGATTCAGATGTCAGCCAATTAGAAGTGTTTTTGTCGTTATTTAGGATTTTTCCCATCATAAAAAGATTTACTTCAGCCTCAAGGTTTTCCCCCTTTTACTTTTCAACACATTTTGATTAACGAATAAATCATTTCTGGGTTTCTTTTGCCCTCCTCCTCGTGACCGGGCGGCCCACCCTGCTCCCAAACAGGTGGGAGTATCAACGTCAACGCAGAGAGAATGTCTTTGACTGTATGCGGGAGTATGTATGAGTGTGGGTGGCTGTGTAGGGTTCCTTGAGAGTTTTCCTTCAAACAACCTCATTTGAAGTTGTCGAGGGGGGGGGGGGGGGGGGGGGGGGGGGGTCTCACATGGCAGAAGGCATCCATTTCACGCCTGCGGGGCTTGCTTGAGATTTGAGAGGGATGAGGGGAGGATATGAGACGGCAACACAGCGGACCGACGGGCCGTCTCTATCTCCCCTCACGTGTCCTCCCTCTCTCCCTCCCTCTCTCCCTTGCTTCCTTCCTCTGTTCATTCCTTCCTTCCTTCGGGGGATTGTCTGGCTGTCAGTCTTGCCTTGCGTCTGCCGTGTGATATCAGCGGATCAGAGGAGCTGAAGCATCCCTCATCCTCTCTCTCTCTCTCTCTCTCTCGCGCGCGCTCTCTCTTGGTTCCTCTTGTCTTTATCTTCACTGTTCTACAAACACACACACAAACACTATTTGACACGAGTGGATTAGAGAAGATGCCTGCAACAAGCATCCCCCTACCCTCTCTCTCTCTCTTTCTCAGTAACTTATTTGAAGGTTATTTAAATGTATCTTGCTCTCTCTCAGTCTCACTCTTAGGTTGCTCCTCTTTCTCTCTGTGTTGTTCTGTGGGACGCTTTTATCCTAGAATCTGTCCTTGAAGTGATGGATGCGAGTCTCTATTCAGCAAGACTGGTGGTGGAGGTGGTTGTGGTGGTGATGGTGCCGGTGGTGATTGTGATTGTGGGGGTGGTGGTGAGGCTGTTGGTGGTGGTGAGGGTGGTTTTGGGGGTGGTTGTGTTGATGTTGATGGATGTGGTGGTGGTGGTGGTTGTGAGGGTGTTGCTGCTGGTGGTTCTGAGGGTGGGGGTGGTTGTGTTGATGGTGGTTGTGTTGGTGCTGATGTGGTGGTGGTGGTTCTGAGGGTGTTGCTGGTGGTGGTTGTGAGGGTGGTGGTGGTCATCATGGTGCAGGTGGTGAGGAAGAGGGAAGGGCTGGGGCTGATCCTAGATCTGCAGGGAGCATCTCTGGGGAGACATGCCGGTGCATGAGAGGACTCCAGTGATCTTGTTCCTGTTGTAGAAGGAAGGGGACCTCATTCCCACGAGGAAGAAAAGGGAGCGAGATTTTTACACAAAGAAAATGACTGACTTTTCATAGAGCTCGCCTGATTACAACTTAATGTGCGTTTTTTTCTACCATGCTTCAATGTTCAATCAACGTGACGCTGAAATTGGCTTTTGACTGGTCATTTATCCACAGACGCATTTTCCACCTAAAACACAGCGATATCAACAACATCCATACCACCCATCCATTATACCAATCATTCGTAACCAGGACTCCGTCTTGCGGATGAGACGTTCAACCGAGGTCCTGGCTCCCCGTGGCCCCTAAAGAACCCAGGGGACTCATTGCAAGAGTAGGGGTACTAACTCGGGTGTCCTGGCCCAATTCCCATCCTGGCTCTGGTCCCAACGTGGCCAACTAATCATCCCCTGGTCTCTAATTGGACAGTTTCATTCCTCACCTCTCCACTGTGATAGCCAGTGGCTGGTGAGCGTTCTAGTGCACACCGATAGCCGTGTACCACCCAGTTGGGTGTTGCACACTGGTGGTGGATGAGATGTGATACCCCCCCACTCACTATGTAAACACTTTCAGCCTGTTCAAAAGCACTGCACAAATCCAATTCATTATTAATATTATTAATTTGCTGTAGGTTGAGACTACCACCTCAGATAAGATCATGAAACTCAAATCTATAAAACAAAATTGAATAGTGTAGAAAATACTGTGTACTGTTTGTGAAAACAAAAAGTGAGATCAAGCATTTTGTATGGAAAATCCTGCTGCTAATAGTGTGTCATGTTACGTTAGATCAGGTTGAACCGTGGATCTGAGTTTGTTTGCTCGTGCCTGTATATACGAACAGCAATAATCACAAGTTATGGACTTGATCTGTATTCCCAGATGAGCAGAGACCAACGATTTGACCTGATGGCTAATATCGTTTTATACATTACAGATTTGGGGATGAGCTGTTAGGCATTTAATCATTTTAAATAACACATATAAGTGTTGGTATGATATGGTTTCGGTTGCTTTGGCTATTCGGTTATATTTATATATGCTACTCTCAGCTAAACAAGTCAATTTGAAACAGAAACTTTTTGAGTTGGACTCTACCCTTCCTCTAATTGAATTACTGTTGCTATCAACTGTCTACTACTGTATGACTTTTACTGTAACTATTACTTGTGGCATTGTGTACTTTGGAATTGCACTTTACTGTTAACTAGTTTAAATTTGATTTATGATACCTACCGCTACCTTTCACATGTCTGGCTGTACATTATTACACCGTACTGCTCTTTTACTATCTTACTCTTATATTGTTTTCCTACTTTGTACTGCCACTGCTTCACAATAATATATTATAATATATTATCTTATCTAACTGTCAACTATTCACATATCAGCACACCACCACAAATGGTGGTTTGGTCAACTTGCCTCAAAAAGTTAGAATTTACATTAAAATACATACTATACAGCCTTGGCTGCATTTGCCATTAAATATAAATAATTGTACAACACTATAAAATAACAATGTAGAATGGCAGCCACCGGTGAGATATTGTCAGTGGGTATCAATACACAGGTAGAGATAAGAAGGATTTATAGATGATATGGGGAGGAGGTGATTGCATTATTATGGAGATGAGGGCTCCTATGGATTCCCTGCTTGTCTCTGCCATCTCCAGTGAACCGTGTTTCCGAACCTCGAGTCTGAATCTGGCAACTTGCTGACGATTAACATTGTTCCTCCCCGGAATAAGCAGGGAAACTTTTCTGCATTTCTACAGCTGGGTGAGCAACCAAGTCCCTATTCCTATTGATGAATTATGGATATTTGATCATATTTTCGTTGTGATTGAATTCCCATGTACCTCGGGAGTTAATCCAGCGTTAAAAGGCTTATCTAATACACCGTTCTGTGTATTGATTTACCATCAGATGTTTTTTGTAAGACATATATCTCTCTGTACTATTAAGCAGACTTGCAAGCCTTTGCATCAGTCCTACTTTGGACTTGATATCTATTAAACTGTTGAGTTTAATGCGAAGGTTTTTTTTTTACACAGAATCTTGACTTGACTCGGATAAGGCGACGTTTTATTTCAAATGTTTGGTTTTAGATGAATAGCATTAAAGGTGTTGTAGGTTAGATTTAACAGCTATAATTTGGGTGTAATTTGTTAGAAATGCTATAACCATCCATCAGCTATTAGTGAGTGAAATGTGCTGTGAGAATCTGCTTTGAGTTGACTGCCTGCCTCCGAATAAGCCGATTCAGATTTTAGACTGCTCCTGGCTCATTACTGACCAATCAGGATTGGTTTGGGGAATCCATATTGCCTGCTGATCACAGGTGCTTGAAATACAACACTTTCTCATTAGTGGAGAAACCCAGGGAGAGAGGGAGCAGAGAGTCGGGGAAAACATGTTTTTGGTTGTTTAGTTTCAATATGTTTCTCACTTCTGTTATTTTTTCTCAAATTGAACCTACAGCACCTTTAACATATCATTTTGAATTAACCCATTGCATGGGGAAAAAAAAGTGATTGTGGGGTTATTGTAACCCGCATAAAAAACAAAGAAATAGCTATTTCACATACTGTTCTAAACACAAATGTGATAAACAAAAATTAAAAAAGGCCCACAACTCATATCGCTCATAAGTTTAACCCTGAAAAAGAACAAATAGATTTGTTGGCCTCTGTAGAGTAAGAGTCCCTTAATTATAATAGGGGAAATTACCTTCAGCGTGAGTTGCATCTATGGAAAAGTCTCAAAGGAACATGTTATTCTTTCATGCTACCATTAGCCGTTAGCATGAAGTAGAAGTCCTTTAACAAGATTCAAACAATCTCAAGCCTCAACGAGGGAGCGAGAGAGGGAGAGAGAGAGGGAGGGAGAGAGAGAGGTGGTTAAAGGTTTTACTACAACAGCATCATCAACTTTAAATTTTATGTTCCATCAACAATTAAAACACAACACAGAGTTTGAAAAAAGAAAAAGTAAAAAGGGAAATCATGATATAGAGAGCTGAGTAGAGAGTCTGGGCACCTGGGACCCATCCCCGTTCTGTGGGAGAAGGTACTCAGATTGTGGACCAATTAGAACAAGGCGAGAGAGAGAGCGAGCGAGAGCGAGAGAGAGAGAGAGCGAGAGAGACCCACACACAATCTCTGCATCACCTGCATCTCACACCACCCTGACAGGCCTCCAACCACCACTGATAAGCCCTATAATTGCCACCCATCACGACTTTGACACAGTGGCAATGCAAAGCCCCCTCCCCGCCCCCCCTTCCCCCAACCCACCACCTTACCCCCGCCCCTCCCCGCCCCCCCTTCCCCCAACCCACCACCTTATCCCCGCCCCTCCCCTCCCCTCCCTGAGCCAGCTCCTCACTCCCTCCTACACACGGAGGAGATGGGGGAAGGAAACTGAAGCTTCATATGAGTATTACACCACCCACCATCTCGCTCCTCTCCTCCCTCTCGTTTTGCTTTCTCCTCAGGTCATCCACCCTCCCACCCTCTCTTCTCCCCCTCTCCCCCGGCCCGTGTGATTTAATTTGTTTGGTAATATCAGGATTGGCGTGTACGAGCCCGGCTTCACTCCAAAGTGAAATTGGACAAGGGCATTGGAGCCTTCCCGCGTAACACACAGAAAAGGAAAAAAGAGAAGCGCCTCACCTTGACAGCTGCCTGAGTGGGCATGCAGGATTGCCGAGGAGGGTGTGGGGTGAGGGGGGGGGGGCAGAGAGAGATGAGTGATGTGCTTGAGTAGACAGAGGAAGGTTTTGTGTTTGTTCCACAGGGGAGCGTCCTGTCAGCGCGGCAGCCAGCTTCACAGAGAAAAACGGAAGCCATTTAAAAAGTGGAGACAAAGCACCTGGCGCTCGCCAGGGACCAATCTGCCCGACGACAAGACGCTGGAGCCCGGCCAATCGTCTTTCCTTTCCAATCAGCCGCCGGAGAAGAGGACACCCCGAGCGAGGCGGCTGAGCTTGTAGTGCGTGATCTCTCTCGTTGTAATGTGTCAGGTGTTATTCTCGGGGATTCAGCCGCGGATTTGTTGTGAAAGTCTGTTTAGGATCCGAGATACCTTAGGTCGATTGTAAACTTGAACGTCCTGTTCAACCGACATCCAACTGAAATCAAAAGCACCTTACTCCCGACCCGACTACTTCTATAAAATAAATATTTGATTGACGAACAGCCCTGTAAGGCCTTACACTCGAATTGAAAATCGATAATTGTTTAATTGAAATCGAGTTGAATTGAAATCTATAATGTAAGCGTATACTGTAATATACACACACATATATTATATGCTTATATAGAAGGCTATAGCCTACACTTACCCGTCAGTTATGTATATATATAGGCCTATATGTGTATGTAGGTGTATCTTTCTTTTTAAAAAAGCAGTACTTCCTGTAGTCCTTGATACAGGTCATAAAAAAGCACTCAAAGCTCCCAAGGCTTATAACAGCTGCCAAACGTTATGTAATACTTTGAGGGACTTTCTGACATTTCAGCTCAAGGGACCCTAGGTCACCAGAGGGGATTGAATGAGTAATATAAGCACACCCACACACATAAACACCAACACACACACACACACACAAACACACAAAAACACCTGGAAACATAAACACACTCCCACAAACAAACAAGAGAGACAAACATGGCACAGACACACATAGGAATCCATTTACAATAGACAAACACACACACACACACACACACACACAAACACACACATACTCCTACTCAGGTGCAGGCTGTCATGGGGTGATGTGATGTCAGAGAGGTAGACAAGTGGGATGAGAGAGAGAGAGGCTCTCGGGCCACATTCATTTCCGCCTCCAGTGGAGGGAGACCACCTATTTAGCCCGTCAGTTAGGAGTGTGTGTGGGGGGAGGTGGGCCGCAGGCCAGAGGGACGATAACAGATCACAACCCATCATCCCTGCCAGAGCTCAGATCTAACTGATTGCCGTGAGGAGCAAGCGAGAGGTAGAGGGAGAGCGAGATTGAGAGAGCGAGAGTGAGAGAGGGAAGTCCAGAACTCCCCGGCTCCCAATTTCCATATCACTGAGCGTATCTGCATCAGGCGTGGATCTTAGCAGCATTTGCCGCTTTGTAATCGCCAGGACAGATTTGTTTCCGTGTGGAGGAAAACCAGACAAACTGTTTGGCTGTCACGAGCACCTGTCACCAAACGTCTCATGTCACCAAATGGACTGTGTTTAACAAGTGGGAAATGTGGGAGCATATTTGTTCTCTGTGGGAACTCTGGTTGATGCACTCAAATGCTTAAAAGACTACAGCCTCTTGTGAATCCTATATATGTATATATATATATTATATTATATTCGTCTAACAGGTACAAATATTGGCAGAGGTGCCGAAACATCCCAACGTCCCCACATCATTAGCCACACCTGACACTGGCTACATGTGGACCTAATTGAAGCCACTAGTTAGCCACCAGTCCTAATATATTCTGACAGTGACAAGTGTGATGAATGGAGGTTAAGGGATTGAAAGAGAGAGATGATGATGATGGAGTAAAAGTTATTGAGGACACAGATGGCAAGGTCCTGAGACAGAAAATGGAGAGTCTGAGGAGACAGAGAAAGAGGGAGAGAAGGACAAAGGGAGATATAGAGGTGGATTATGTAGGCGTCGTTCATTTCCTTTCTTGGTTTTATTTCCATAAAGTAGACATCATTCTTGTACACTCTCCGAGGTCTTCGCTTGTTGGCTCATGCATAAAGCATAAGATTCCAGCATCGCTAATGCACATAAACTAATGATCAGGATGCCAGGTCTGGCCGCCCCATGCCTCGGAAACAACTGAAAATCCAATAACAAAACAAGTGTACTAAACAACTCAATTTTGTGCGTCTGTTAGCCCCGACTGCTAGCTAATGGCCGCTTGTGGCTACGTCTCAACTCAGGTGGAGACGCAACACATCTATATACAACATTAGTACCTAGCCAAACAGGTTGGGAAAATAATACGATAAAGTAGAGAGAAATTTTGCAAATATGACATCTGCGAATGAAAGCAAGGCGAATTTGCATCTCTAAATGGGCTTGGAATCCAAGTGAGAAAGACTTGAAATAGAGGTAAATCCTTTTTGTCTGTCTGGGAGTTCTTAAGGGATGTTTTTGTCATTACCTTGAGACCACAGAAGCTGATGCTCATGTACGACCACTGAAAATGCAGTTTCTCTGCCCCCATTTTAAAGCCTTTTAATAATTTCCATATTAAGCTTAATAGATTTAGTGGGTAAAAGTCAACACGTCTTCTTTCTTCTCTGCTGTCCTTTACATGAGGGGAATGACGTGCAGCTCTTTGTCATAGCAACCGGATCAAGAAAGACTACAGCGGTACCCTCATTTCATCCTCAGTGCAAAATTTACTTTAATTTCAGCAACTTTCACCTGTCTTATTCAGTGTGTGTGTGTGTGTGCGTGTGTGTGTGTGTGTGTGTGTATGAAGGGAGACTTGTGTCCCTTGTGTCTATGTCATTTACTTTCCGCCCTATATCTCTCCTATCAACAAAGAAAATATTAAGGCAATTATATGCGTTGCTCCTCATGAAACCTGTCATAAAATAATTATATTTTGTTCTGAATTTAAACCGATTTTGCTTAGCGGGAGGTTGATTGCGGTTGTTCAGTGGAACGCTAGCAGGAACAGATTTTGGGGGGATTTTGCCCCCCCCCCCCCCCCCCACACACACACACACACACACACACACACACAAAAACTTGGATATAACGAAGTGATTTGCCATGAAAAAGTTTGGGGAGAGGCAAGACGCGGTTGATGGAGTTCATCTCAATATCCGTTTTGAAAAAGGCTTCCGAAGCAACTCATTAGTCCTGACCAGGCCGACGGTGACTGTACTCCGTGACAGGGCAGCCATGGCAGAGAGGAACAGCCTGTGACAGCAGCACCGCTGCCGGTATTTTCAGATAAAATGAAAGAGAGAGAGAGACCCATACACACACACACACACACACACACATAACACGTGTGTGCGCACACACACGCACGCACACATGTGCCCACACACATGCACATATACACACACACACAAACACACACGACACGTGTGTGCACACACACACGCACGCACACATGTGCCCACACACATGCACATACACACACACACACACAAACATGCATGCATGCCCCCACACGTATGCACATACACACAAAGACACACACGCATGCATGCACATACACACAGTCACGCACGAAGAGTGAAGAGAAAATTATATAAATATTTGAAGAATGCTGTCTTCCTCCACGTTTCTTTAACCGTCCACTAGTTTAGAGTTGTGGACAGAAAGGAACTAGTAGAAGAGAGGAGCGGAGAGGTAGGCCTACTCTTGGCAAATCTCCATTGGAATATCAATCAGTGGCATCTGAGTGTGTGGAAAAGTTTCCCTTGTCTGTTCCACACATGCTAATGTTTTAAATAAGAAACTGGGGCGGAACCACAGCCTCTTAGAAATACACACTTAGATAACTCCTCTAAGAAAACATAGGAGGAGGCTGCAGAAAAGAACAGAAAGGGGAAGATGAAGGAGAAGGAGAAAAATATGAAGAAGAAGCAGAAGCAGAAGCAGAAGAAGAAGAAGAAGAAGAAGAAGAAGAGAGGTAGCATTAGTCGATCTCAGAGGACTCGTGTTCCCATCCACAGACCTCTGGACATGCTGTCACCACGGTAACACGTGGTCAAGGCTGGCTGCATAAGGACACATACCGTTTCAATTAATACTGTTATCTGGGGTTTCTTTTTAAGTGTAGCCCACAATTTATTATGATGATCACAACCATAGCTTAGCTAAGAGTAAATAATTACTCTAGTAGCTAAGTAGCTAACTCTCAACAGAACATTTAAGTGCATTCTGAAAAGCATAGTAAGCTACATTATCCCAGTAGAACACTATAGAGATGTACCAATATGAAATATATATTGGCCAATGCCGATATTCATAGGCTACTATAGGTCAATACCGATATGAGGTTGTTTTTGCATGGCCACATGGGACAGAAAAGTAGGACTATCTTCTTTTATGAAATAGTAAAGGAAACTGTCCGTTTTCATGATACTAATATTATTTATGTTATTTTGACCAACATCTGGAGCCGATGCTGTTCATAGTATACCTACTATTTAGGAAGCAAGGAGTGTACTGGTATACAAAGGGTATACCAATACACATGGGAGGGGGGGCATGTGATCAGTTTGTGCAGGGTGATGATATATACTCAAAGTGGTTAATGGTCTGTTTTATGCATTAATCACAAGCCCCCACAGCCGTAAGAGGTGTCTAATGTATTCTCTTGATGTCTTGATGTCAATCAATGTCTTGATTGAGGAGGCTTTCTCGGTTAGCCTTTCAGAAAGTTGAATGAAGTTATAGTAATGATTTTCATAATAATAATAATACTAATAATAATAATAATTATTATTATTATTATAAAAGTAATAATATAACAATAATAATAATATTATTATATTTATTATTAATAAAAGCAGTAAAAATAATAATAATAATAATACAATAACGCAAAGGTTAGTTTTATTTATTTATAATAAATGCCAGCCCACATTGGCCTACTTACACAAGAAACTAATTGCCGCTAAAATACTAATAAAACTTCTCTAACTTGAAAATGTGGTCATACTTTTTAAAGTTTTGTGGCCATGGTGGATTTCGAATAAATTATAATCCATCCGTGCCAAGTAATGATTACAATTACCTTATCTCACAGGGATAAATGACTATCCAAATAAGGCTCCACTGACACATACAATTTAAATGGTGGGTGAGAGTTCCAGGTTTTTAGCGCATAATATTTTCTCGGCTCTTCATTCAGAGGCAGACATGAAGGCCCATTGCCCTCGTCTCTTTAGCGCTCTTGCATTTTAATCTCACTTCCTCTCTGCTTCCCCACGTGACCCAGCTATAATTTACCAAAAAATTCATATTTAATCTGCCCTTCATAACCCTCCCACGCTGCTCTGGCTGCACCCTCACCGGGTACAGATATTACTGATCACTATTTTAGCCCCGACGCGCTGAATAATTCACCGGCTGATTGGAAAAATAATATTGGTGGGGTGTAAGGGAGGGGTTGGCTGGAGCACAAAGATAAGGCTTTAATTTGTTTTTTTGCGGATACATTCTGGGGGATGTAAACAAATAGATGCTGTGTGTGATAGTGCACCCACTGAGATGGATTCACGGACAGGGTTCCTTGTTTTCTTGATTTCATTTTGCAGTTATGTTAACAGTGCGTTGAAAGCGTGTTGGTTTGTCGTCAGCATCTCAAAACGGCCATTTTTTTGGATGTTACAGGGGGTGCACACTGTAGATCGAGGGCGCTCGGTGTTGGTTATTATATCTCGGGGGGGGGGGGGGGGGGGGGGGGGGGGGGGGGGGGGGGGGGGGGGGGGGGGGGGGGGGGGGGGGGGGAGAGTGACCGATTTGTCTACAATGCCGCCTATAGTCATCATCCATGCAAATCCACCCCTCTGAGTGTGTGTCAACTGTGTCCTCCACCCGTTCCTGGAGGTGTCAACACATGCCAGGCCTCCGCTCTCTCTAGATATAGTGCTAGAAAGGAGGTCATGCTGATGGAGGGATGACCACCCCACAGACTGTACTTCTCTTTTGTCCTTGGATAGAGCTTATATGAGGAGGGGATGTGGGGGGCTGCATAGAATACACTCCCCAGCTATGAGGCTAATCTATTCAGGTGCTCCGGGGCTGCTCAGCTATATGACAGAGACAAGTGAACAGGCTTCACTGTACACGGAGGCGAGCGTAGCATCATTATGCTAGGCTACGAAATTTGCATAGACCGGTGGGGCCGTGCCCGAAGCCCAAGTCCACCCCCCTCCCGTCACACACCCCCACACACTCCCACACACCCACCCCTCCCTGTGTTGCCCAGCAGATTTCTAATCTCCTACACAAGGGAGAGCGCTGTCGGGGAAATTCTACACCATAACGAGGTTTTCATAAAACAGAGATGAGAAAAGTCATGAAATGACACGTTTTTTGTATTTCTTTTCAGATCTAAGGGTTAATTCAGTGTAACGGGTGAGTTTAACCTCAAAGCCACTTAACATGTTTTTTTATTTCCCCCGATTGCTTTGCCTAGGATGGGGTTGTAAAGAGGGTGTGACCTGCACCTTCCATAATAGCATCATCATGTCGCTAAGAGGCTCTTCAAGGGACACATGATACTGAACCTTGGCTTACTGTTCGTGTGTGTGTGGCTGAGTCTGGAGTGAATGTGGGTCGCTTCTATGTGCCTAGGCAGCCTGCGCATAAGGGAGTGCGTGTGTGCATGAAGCCGTGTGAGTGTGCGCGCTTATTTTTCTCTGTGCATGTGTGTGTACGTGCATGCATGTGCGTCTGCTCCTTCAGGATAGGTCAATGTCACTTGATCTTCAGCCAGCTAGTTTTATCGCGCCGCCGCTGCTATTCCACTTGGAACAATGTCCGCCTGTCACATGACTCAAGGTTTAAGGGCCTCA
Organism: Lota lota; assembly: GCA_026745465.1. Taxonomy (NCBI): domain Eukaryota; kingdom Metazoa; phylum Chordata; class Actinopteri; order Gadiformes; family Lotidae; genus Lota; species Lota lota. The sequence goes on along the minus strand of JACYXH010000292.1, from coordinate 3,130,193 downwards.
GCCCCTAACAAATAACCCCATTACCTTTCTGCAAGGTGGGGGAGGTACAGATTAACCCCCCCCCCCCCCCCCCCCCCCCCCCCCCCCCCCCCCCCCCCCATAGCATGGACCCCACACTGGTGATGATTACAAAGCCCACGGATGCTGTTGTCAAAGGTCATCCATCAAATGTTAACAGTTAGTGTGTGTGTATGTGTGTGTGTGTGTGTGGCTGGTATGTACGTGTGTGTATGTGTGTATGTGAGCATGTTTGTTTTATTGTTTTATAAATAATAAAAGGAAAATTGTATTGCAATGTTTGGAATGTTGTTTTTGATGTAGAATCACAGGTGACATGGTGTTTACTGAAAACCAGCTAAGCACCCTCTCCTTAAGCTATTTATGAAGTTAAATTAGCACCTGTGTGTGTGGACCCCCCCCCCCCCCCCTCCTTACAGGATCCTCTGTGATAGATTGCCGACACCCCGCATTGTAATTACTACTTGTTTGATCTGATAGCTATGCTCACCAATTCCAGAGAATAGAGATGTGATCGCCAGATAGATCCACAATGTACAAGCTTGTCGCAAAACCATCAAGACCTGTCCCACCACCACCACCACCACCACCACCTCCCCATTTCATCAGTGCCAAAATTCACAATTATTGTCGCTCTGTGTATGTTTTGTCATCATGTGACATAATAACACAGAGGTAACGAGCAATGTCCAACAGCTTCATCAGACCAGAACCCTCTGGAGAATATTAGAATGTTCTAGACTTTGTTCTAGGACAGTGAATCTCAGCTGGTAGGTCGCGACCCATAAGTGGGTCACAGAGCATATGCCAGACCTGTATCTTTAGAAAGAAGCCTAAGAATTAACTAATGTTTCCATGTTAATTCAGTTTCAATGGCTTACTTTTTCATTGAGTTAGCCACGATTCTTGCAGCTTTTTGTTCACGTAATGTTTTTAACATTACAGGAAGGCATTGTTGATTACTGCAATATTGGTGAATAAAAAAAGAATGACTAATAACACATGTAAGTCCTGAGGCCAGGCCAGTTGAGAACCACAGTTCTACAACATTAGTTGAAACTGTGTTCTAGAACAGGAGCATGGATAGAACATTAGTAATAGAACACAAATGATAAATCACCATTAATCACCAATGCGAGCCCCTGACGGCAATCAGAACATGTTTGTGTTTCTCCGTAGGTCCCCCCCCCCCCCCCCCCCCCCCCCCCCCCCCCCCCCCCCCCCCCCCCACACACACACACAGACAGACACGCCCCGTGTCAAAGAGCACGGAGGGTTTGAAAACAAATAACCCTCTTTAAGTCAGAGGAGGGGTAATCTCTAATTACAGTGGTGGTGGTGGGGTCTCGGGTTGAATTCCGTTATTTTTTCCTGCTATTGATATTCACTCAGCGACTCATTCACAAACTCAATGGGTGGGAGCAGGAGTAGGAAATCCAAACAATCGGGCTGTAATTGATGTTTAAGATGGGAGGCCACGTGTGTACCATCTGCTTGTCTCATTACGCTTAGTGGGGGCCACAGATTGAAGCCGTCATTACGGCCAAGTCTTACATTTTCCACCCCCCCCCCCCTCCCCCCCATGGCCATGCGTGTACTGTGTGATGAAGGGCCGGATGAAAACACTGCAACATGACATTATTACGACGTATTATTTCCCCACGACTGCCACATATTACCGTATCACACACGATTTGTGTGCAGCATTTGGTTTCCCCATAGAGATGTTTTCCGTTGAAAACGTTGTGTTCATACAGACAGGAAGTGAGGTGCACTTTTTGGTCCAAGGTCTCATTTTCAAACTTAAATGTGATATTAATGGGTGAATTTCCTTGCACACTCACATACATACATACACACACTCACACACACACATGCACGTACGTGCATGCCTATATCCTTTTAAAAGTGCCTGCGCCTCCGCTCATCATTCTGATAGAAGTGACAGCTGTGAAGACAGCTGTAATACAGCCAGTGATTAGCCGCAATGGTTTAATTAGCATAACAAGGCTGTGCCAGCCAGTCAGTCAGAGAGACGGCTCTTAATGAACCAACAAGTGTCTGGGAGAAGTGCAAGGATGGGGGGAGACAAATTATCCTCTCTTTGTTGCATGATGGGGAGTCGGTTCTGGAGAAAATGAAGGAAGTCTATTTGGCCTTATCTGAAATGAATGAAACTATAATGACGAGGCAATGCTAGGTTTCAAACTGACACGGCAGGATGTGCTCCTCCTCTGCCAATAAGATAACTGATGTTGATAAAGTTGCTGAAAATGCAAAAAGAAAAAAGAAAAAGAAGGGAAAAAGGATGATGGTGATTCTTCGTCAGCAGGACTGTTTTTAAGGGGATTATGCAGTGGTGTATTCTTATCATGGAGGAAAAGATAGAAAACGTTGACGGTCTACGTGACTTGAGTAGAATAACAAAAGAAAATGCAGGTAGTGGTGATCACCCTTCAAATTAAGGGTGTGATTTAAATGAATAAACTGTATCATTAATAGGCTTAGACAGTCATTACCTCATGGAGGGATGACGATAGAGAGAGAGAGAGAGAGAGAGAGAGAGAGAGAGAGAGAGAGAGAGAGAGAGAGAGAGAGAGAGAGAGAGAGAGAGAGAGAAAGTGTGTGTGTGAAGGTTTAATGGATTGCACAGATATAATAGATTTCCTAAAGAGTCCAGCCATTTCCCGTTCTTAACCTCATTCTGACCAACATGTAGGAAGGAAGTGGTGTGAGAGGTCACCTTGCTCAAGCCCTTCCTGGTTCAATTTCAAATTAAAAGACATGCATGAGTCTCTAATGCGCATTTAATAGAACATGCTCCCCACTCTCCAATCCTACACCGTTATCTATTATCTATATTCTATCTATTGCATTATATATGCAGGGTCAATGTGGGTGTGTTGGCATAGAGACAGCAAAATCATCATTCCTACAATCTTTTTGATAGTAAACCCCACTCCAAGGCATGCTTTTAACCATTTAATACTTCTCCCTGTGCTTTGCAATTTTTACGTGATTGCTCAAGCATAAATCTTGAAATGTGCATTTTCATCTCAGTCAACTAATGTCTTGGGGTCTCTGGCCTTATATTAACCCCCCTCACATCGTTATGGTCTGGTAACATTGGCCATGCTGGACGTGAGGGAATATTCCAGTAAGAACTCTGCCTCCATATTTTATCATGTTTGTAGAAAAGCAACTGCATCTAAAATGGGTTTTAAAATAGATAAATAGATAAATAGCCATAATTCTATTTATTCCGTGGCTAATCAACAAAATGTCTTTAAGTCTTAAACAGTTTTTATGTTTTTTTGGGGAGGTGAATTAATTGGCATGAGGTAGAGTGACTTCTGCAGTGGTGGTGGAGGGGCTCATTTTCCTGCTCCTTTCCCCGACATGCAGATAAAGTGGGACTGGTTAATTATGTACAGGTGTGCCTCGTTCAGCTGATGAATCACTTCTGTTTTTCTCTCTTGCTGTCTCTCTCTCTCTCCCCCACCTCTCTCTCTCTCTCTCTCTCTCTCTCTCTCTCTCATTGAGCAAAGGCTGCTGCTGTCTGACATGACTCGAATTTGGCGTATTTCCTGTATCTCTTCTAAGAGAATTTTGTTTTAATAAAAACTGTGTCAAGGTTTTAAATAATGTATTTTCGCTGATTAGAAAGGGGCTATTTTTGTTTTATTGTTCCTTAATCGTGGGCCTTTGATGAGGACTCAACTCCTCGCCCAGAATAATAAGTTGTTTAATACCTGAAACAGTGTAGTTTCAGTTATTATATTTCTCCCCTGAAAACAGAATCACATGTCGCTGTAAAACCTTAGGAGTTATTGTTTTGTCTTGCGTACGGCGGACCAGAAAATGGGTAATTTACCCTGTTAAATGTACTTAACCATCTTCTAACTTTATAACTCAATCATTCTTCCATCGGAAGGCACCGCTCATATCAATCATTACATTATCTCTATCTGTCACTATTTAATATAATAAAAAATACATTTGTTGGGCAGTGCAGAAAGGAGAAAATCCCGGCGGGCACATAATTAGACAGATACTCTTTTATGTTCCAACAGATGATGATTTTATCTCCGGGAGAGACGACTATGTTAGACATTTGACGATCTCCAAACAGCTCCTCTCTCGCCACAGCCCGCTGTCTTCCCCTTTAGTCTGTCTCTGACTATCGTCCACAATCTGCAATTACCACAGCACCCGATAAAATAAAAACATCACGATTACAGAACCATTTAGGGGGTCGGTTGTTGACATTATCTTTAAACATCATAATTACCCGTAGTTAACACTTTGGCAAGCAAATCCCCCCACCTCACCCCCCACAAATAAAAATGGTGAGAAATGTAAAGGAAACTGCAAATCCAATTAGGAGGGAAAGCTAATTAAGAGGCTAATCAGCTGGGTCCATTAGCCTCTTTCTAATTACCACATGGCCTAATGCTCATATTGACCTTGGCATTACACACACACACACACACACACACACACAGACAGACAAACACAGACAAACACACACAGGCATGCACGGCCATGCGCTTATGCATAACACTGCTGCTGCATCGCATGCTCATGCAGCGATTGTAAGCCTCTAGTGATCACCAGCCATGTCTGTGGGCAGGGGGGTCATAGGGTCCCGGTAAGCTAATGAGTTTGGGTGGCGTCGAGAGACAGTGACTCATCGGTCAATGAGGGACCCCACCCCGGCCCCTAGCGCTGTAATGCTGTAGGAGATATAGGAGCTTAATTCAATTTTATGCTATGTCATGAGAACTTTAGTGAGTGAATGACTTTTTATTGATGTATGTATAATAATGAATGATATATATGTGTAATAATGAGTGACATCATTTGACTATATTACCGTTATAGTCCAATTATGAATGAACCTCAGCCCTTTACAATTTGTGAGATTATTTCTAAGGAATGAGAGAAGGAAAGAAAGAAAGGCAGAAAGACAGAAAGGAACAGAGACAGAGACAAAGAGAGAGACACACAGACACACAGAGAGAAAGAGAGACAGACAGAGAGAGACGGAGACAGAGAGAGAGAGACAGAGACAGAGACAGGGACAGAGACAGAAAGAGAGAGAGAGTGTAAGAGAGAGAGAGAGACAGGAATAGAGAGAGAAAGAGAGAGAAAGCGAGAGCGAAAGAGAAAGCGAGAGCGAAAGAGAAAGCGAGAGCGAAAGAGAAAGCGAGAGCGAAAGAGAAAGCGAGAGCGAAAGAGAGAGCGAAAGAGAGAGATGTCAAAGGATGGGTGATCGAGTGGAGAAAACCCAGGGAGCAGAGGTGTGGCAATCACCTGCCACAACAACACAGCCTAATCAAAGACACTGATTAGTCTGAGGTGGTGGTGAGACAGACCCCCATCACCCCCATCACCTGGCCCCGCCTCGGTCCTTGGGGTCCAATCAGATCGAAACCAAAAGGTTTGTTAGATGTGTGTGTGTGTGTGTCTGTGCGTGTGTCTGTGTGTGTGTGTCTGTGTGTGTGTATGTGTGTGTGTGTGTCTCCTGACGATCTCAGGTCCATTTAGAAGACCCCTCACTGCTGATGGGGCAGAGTGAGGGCAGCATGGCTGAAGGCTGAGAAACGGAATGAGAGGGTCAGAAAAAGCAGAGTGGAGAGGAGGCGAAGCAAGGCGTGAGCTGCATTAACAGGCGAATGAGAGAGTCGGAAGAGATTAAAGAAATCGGATTTCCAAGAGAATTGAGAATCAGCTTCCAAAAACAAAATCAAAACATACTGGCTAGTACATTATCGGTTCATTCCCTCGATCACTCACCATCCGTGAACCTAAAATGGTTCTCGGTGAGCCATAGCGCAACACACACACACACTTTGTTGTCCGTCAATATTTGGCCAACATGTTTATTTTCCTATTCTCTCTCCCTGTAGTAATCGACATGTAAACAGCATTTCATCTGCGGCAGTTGAAAAAAAAGAAAGACTAAGAATGCGATTTTCATTAGCAAGAGAATCGTTTCATCGGTGCTGGCTCAAGTCCTCTGGCTCTGGCATTCCACCCCCCCCCCCCCGTGCCTTTCCAGCTTGTATGTGCAGACCTATTCGGAGTGCAGCCTTTATATAAATACACACGTCACAGTGGTGAGAATAAAATAAGAGCAACACACAAAAACACTCTGACAGACATGGAGCCCCAAAAGTAAATCTCAAATGTATAAAAATAAAGAAACTCCAAAAATCCATTTTAGTTGGGTTGAGACATTCACTTTAATAGCCAGGCATAGAAAACTAGGATAGATTGCAGACATACAGTATAACAATATCCATCACAGAAAGACTGACTGACAGCCTCAACAGTAAACACAACATGGTCCCAGAAGGACGGAGCAAGACACAACCAGCCACCCGCCAACCCCAAAGAAAAACACCCCATAAGTCCCTGTTTGCGCCATTTGGATCTGGGGCAAACACAGACAGCATGGAAGCTTAGCTACCCTCCACTGACCGAAAGCACTCAATGAGCCCATGCAGCCGTAGACAACATGAACGGCTCATTTACCAATGGTTCCATCCTCATCTGCCTGAAAACGCAGGGGGATGGAAGACCGCCCGACCGCAGCAAAGCTTGCCAGACGTGGCAGCTGGGCTGGGTGAAGGATTGAGCCTCTACCCTATCCGGGTTTAGACTTAGTCAAGACACAAATGTGGAGAATAACATTAGAGCTTGATCTTTCCCTAAAGGACTCACAATGGAGGGTCCCGTGACACTGAAACATGTAGATTAGGGAGACGTGTAATACATTTATTTTTTGTGTACTTTTTGGGTCCCAACTGAAGGCCGGCTCCTTTTGGATTAATGAAAAGTTGTGGTGGCGTGGCAGTCTCATCAGCCCATTTAACACCGTCATTATCTGTGTGTTATTGGTTATCGTTGGCTTCATTTTGCTTTGTAATTCGATATTTGTTGATATCTGTTTGTTTGTCTGTCTGGTACATATAGATTGTTCTTCAAACTAGATAAATACTTTAATTTGGGCCACGTTTTCCTATACTATCCTAGTCTATTCTATCCTTCCCTATTCTTTTAAATTCCATCCCATCCTGTTATAACTGATCCAGTCTATTCTAGCTGTGTTCTAGAGGGTATTAATCATGGTCAGTGAGTCCGTCTATAACATGCATAGCCTTAGCGGAACAATATATGCTCTATCACGACTATATTCCGATCAGACTGTACGCAGAAACAACGGCGTAGTAGACGGGGATATACTTGCTAGCCCTTCTCCTCTCTTTGCAGTCCCCTCACATTGATCATTCTGCCAGGCTGTTTGTTAAGATATTTTGCCCGCTCACGACGGCCACTAAATGATAGAGAGAGATTCATTCCAGCACTCGTTCAGGTCACCGCGCGCGTTTCGCGTTTTGCTTCCGGGTATACGGCTTAATAACGCCCCTAACGAGCGGCGACAGATAATTAATATTAATTAAAAAGGATCAAAGAGTGCCGGCAAACTTGTCTTCATTAATTGTTAAGTGACAATGTAATTGTGTGTGTGTGTGTGTGTGTGTGTGTGTGTGTGTGTGTGTGTGTGTGTGTGTGTGTGTGTGTGTGTGTGTGTGTGTGTGTGTGTGTGTGTGTGTGTGTGTGCGCGCATGTGTGTTCGGTAGCTGTTGCCAAGAGGCTGATACAAAACATGGCTTTGGTCAAAAATAAACCACAGACTCACATGTTGTTTGACGATGTTCGTTTCGTGGCGCTTTGGTTGAGCTTTGGCTGACTCGAAATCTGTACAAAGGAATATAAAACACAACAGAGAGGAGATGGGGGGGGGGGTAACACTTTGACGTGCTATCAGAACCTCTTCCTCTTGTCCTCTCGGCTCTGTCATAGCTACTTTGGGTGGGGTAGCCTGCATATTTTTATTTGCAGAGGGGTATTGTAGCCTATATCTCCTTCTCCACGAAAGTGGGGTCCTCAGTGTTTGATGTGATATCCTCTGCGGTCTACACCCAACACACACGCACACACACAACATCCGCCCCCTCCACCCATCCCAGCTCTGTGTCATGGAGACCATCCACTCTTTATTGATTAGTCCTTAAATTGGGAACCGGTAGCCTGTTTAGGGGGAGAGTGGGTGGTGTGGAGGAGGTGGGGGAGGGCCTTAAAAGCTCTCCTAAATAGGTTAGCACTGGCTAGGGAGACTGAGGGGTGAGGGGAAGGGGTAGAGGAGCCATGGCCTGTGGTGGAGCTTCGATGGGCACAAAGTGGAGGCCCGGAATGGAATATATCAAACACCACTGCCGGGGAAAACAAGGGGAGACATTTGTCAATCTGAATGTCTCTCTTCCTCTTCTTTCTTTCTTTCTTTCTTTCTTTCTTTCTTTCTTTCTTTCTTTCTTTCTTTCTTTCTTTCTTTCTTTCTTTCTTTCTTTCTTTCTGACTTTCTTTCTTTCTTTCTTTCTTTCTTTCTTTCTTTCTTTCTTTCTTTCTTTCTTTCTTTCTTTCTTTCTTTCTTTCTTTCTTTCTTTCTTTCTTTCTTTCTTTCTTTCTTTCTTTCTTTCTTTCTTTCTGTCCTTGTTTGTCATGAAAGCAATGACATGATAACATACACACACACACACGCATGCACACACGTGCGCGCACACACACACACGTATATACTCACAGCATAGTTTGCCAGCCCCTATATTGGTCATTTTTGTGTTCATTTCCAATATGTGTAGACTAATGTGATCATGGCTCGGAGCACACACCAATAATTGACTTGTTTAGAATACAGAAACCATTTCTTTCTGATGCCATTATCAAACCAGACCACTGCCTGTCACTGGTGCATGATAGTGTATGGAAGACAGATTGTGTGTGTGTGAATGTGTGTGTGTGTGAGTGTGTGTGTCTGTGTGTGTGTGTCTGCGTGTGTGTGTGAGTGTCTGTGTGTGTGTGTGTGGTGTGTGTGTGTGTGTTTGTGGGTGTGTGTTTGTGTGTGTGTGTGTGTGTGTGTGTGTATAGCATTGGGGCTATACACACTTCTGCTTGTGTTTTGTTTTGTGTAGAATTGTTCAACTCTAGCTCTTTGTCTCTCTATCCCCTCCCTCTTGTTGACATTTGATACGTCTGCGTATGTTTTGTGTGTTTTCTGTTTATCTGTTGGATCCTGCTGTGCATATGTGCAAGTGTTTGTGTGTGTGTGAGTGGCGTGTGTGTGTGTGAGGCGTGCGTGTGCACACATGTGTATGTGTGTGATTGTGCGTGTGTGTGTATGTGTGTGTGTTTGCGCACCATCCACCATCACATACACATACATAGAACGGGGCATGTGTTTTAATGGCATAGCAGGGAGCCACAGTCATCTGTCTTTGTTCAGCGGCGGGATGTCCTGTGATATATCACAGGCGGAGATGAATGCAGTTAATAGACTGTGACACAACCATTAACTACAGCTGTAATAGAAGTGTAATGGAATCAAACAACCATCGTTCCTCTCAGCAGAGGTGTGCCCAGGTAAATGTTTAAAGACCCTTTTGCTGTGGGGGGGGGGGGGGGGGGGGGGGGGGGGGTACTGTTCTGGTCTTCCTTTCTTATCTCTCTTTTGTTTCCTATTTTGCCATAATTTTTTTTCGTTTCTTTTAATCTATTTTTCATTCTCTTCTGTTCCTTTCTTATTGATATCCTCTGGTGTTCTCTCCATTTTTCTCTCTCCTTCTCCTCTCGTCCCTCATCACAGTTATTACTACACTGTGTTTTTTGTACTTGGAAGACACATCTTTCTCTCTCTTTCTCTCTCTCTCTCTCTCTCTCTCTCTCTCTCTCTCTCTCTCTCTCTCTCTCTCTTCCTTTCTCTCTATCCTCAACGCCCCTTCTTCCTCCTACTTCGACTGCCCCCTGGCAGGGTATGTTTGACTAACAGGCAGCTGAAAGGTTCCGGGTTTGAACCCCTGTCTGGAAGAAACCCCAAACCCTACTCATATTGTCCTTTATGTGATTTAAAACATTAAGTGTATAGTCACGTTGGATAAAACCACCTGCTACGTTATACATAGGGAATATTAAAATAGTATGCCCCCCCCCCCCCCCCCCCCCCCCACCCCCCGTACCCCTTCGTTATTCTACACCAGCAGACCGATCTGTCATGGTTTCTCCCTCCTCATCCTACTGTTGGACAGATAGGCGTGGATGTGATCCGTATATATCTATACCAGCCTCCCCCCAGCCCCCCCCCCCCCCCCCCACCCCCCCCCCCCCCCCCCCCCCCCAGCCTCCCCCCAACCCCCCCCACACACACATACATCCTCCATTTTGCAAAGCTCCTGCATGTTCCTGTATGAAATTACCTTATTGATTTGGTGGAATCATCGTCGATGGAGGCCCAGGTCTTGAATTTCAGGAGATAATGGAACTTGCGTTATGCGCCGAACTGGACAGAAAATCGTTGGAAAATGGAGAATAGTCATATCTACGCGCCGATAACATCTCGTTTTATTGCGATCAGCAGGCCCAGATGGTCCGGTATTTCCGATAGATGTCTCAAACAAAATCATCTCATGTTTTTTTTAAATATTACATTTAATTGAATTGAATATCCTTATTTTGCATTGTTATTTACAGTTAGGTTGCTGTTGTATTTGATTATATTGAGACACAGTTTTGCTGCTAAGTATCAGGGTTTTGTATGTGTATGTGTATTGACTCAACACTACTTGCATTTTAACGCTTCTATTCAAAGGGTTATTGTTATTCTGTAAGAGATAAAAGAGGAAATAGCTTGTTTATGGAAATGTTTTCATAAGGCTTCTTAAGGAGATTTTGGAACACTTTGGAAGAAAATATCAATGTAAATGGGATTCTTGAAGCAGCTCTGCACTCTGTACAGTTTTTCCTATAAAAAGGAACAGCATTTGGATTGTTTTGTTTTGAAGTCACTAACATTTTGGTTGTATACTAAGCTTGTTCTCAGCTTCACTTGTACTGTTGCTTTGGAAAAGAGGGTCTGCTAAATTACTCAATATGTAATATCTTAGTATGGAATTTATTCTCTTTGATTGAGACGAAGACAAACCTTTTGACTTGGCCTTCATGGGTGCAGTGGAGGAAAGACATCTGTGATATATTCAAACCACTAGTGAATTCCGAAAGAGCTAAGGTGATAGCCAGTGCACTTGATAAGCCTGTTAATCATACCAAATCAGGTACCAAGGAACTGTAATGGGGCACAGGGTGTACCTAACCATGCAGGATCACAAAACTCCTGGCACCCCTAGGCTTTTAATCAGAGCATTTGCATTCAGATATGAAGCTATTAAACATTTGTGTTAATAATCCGAGCTTTTGGAAATATGCAACAGTGTGTCCAAGACACAGTGTGCCTCTTTAGCAAACGAGACGTTCTGTAAGCCAGCCATGGCTGGTTCTCAGTACAATGTGTAGATGTATTTTATTAATGTAGACGAGGAACAACGACTTACACATCTTGGTTACTATATGAATCCTCATGATCTGTGCTAAACATGATGTGATGAAACAGGTGTGGTCAAGTGCACACACACACACACACACACACAAACACACACACACACACATTCAAGTGCGAGCAGAGCATGTGAAGACATGGGCAAGTAAATCCCAAGTCGAAGTGTCACACACACACACACACACACACACACACACACACAGACACACAGGCACACACACACACACAGATTAAAAACAAAAAGAGAGAGCAGAACATCGCAACGTAGTTGAGAGTCCAACTCAATGCAAAGCCTTGCATAAAACCCAATGAACTATTTTGCCAACCCACATCCTCACATGCTAAGAGAGCAATACCTCCCTGATGATTATGTGGGTAAATAAGAACCCTCCTGTCCAGCTGAGAGCCATCAGGAAGTGATAGATGATCTGTGTCGAGCTGTTTACCAGCATCGTGCAGCCACTTCCTGATTAATCAGACTCACCTGTACGCGCCTGCCGCCACCCGCGCCGTCTGGGACTGGACAAACCTGGGCAGCGCATCATTACCTGCTCTGATTGGACACTTCGAGAGACATCTTATGAGAGAGAGAGAGAGAGAGAGAGAGAGAGAGAGAGAGAGAGAGAGAGAGAGAGAGAGAGAGAGAGAGATGGAGGCTCTGCACCTGCTGCTGCTTCCAAGCCAGGTGACGTGTATTTGGGAGAGGGGAGGGTGGGGGTGGGGGTGTGGGTGGTGGTGGTGGTGGTGATGGTGGTCGCTTCCCTGTCTTATCGTCTTTTTGCGCTTTTGTTTATTTTATGGTCTTTGTGGCGTTTTTTGTCCCTTCTGTATTCACTTACCTTGTAACTTAGTAATTTCACCACTTTCCTCCTCCTGCCTTCCTTCCATCCTTTCGTCCTTCCTTGAGGCAGTATTCTTCAGGATTTTATTAATTTCGTTCCCATCCACTTCCGTGAGGCGCTCTGAGTGACCACAGGTTAGAAAAGCGCTATATAGATGCAGTCCATTTACCTAGAGATGTTTGGCACGTGTCAGTATATATATATATCTATATATACTTTTCACTGGAATTCAAACACCCTAACCACTAGCCTGATATCCTATATCTTGTAGCCTGGTTATACATAGACATGTAGGATGTTCTCAATGCCTACGATAACACACACACACACACACACACACACACACACACACACACACACACACATACACACACACACACACACTCTCTCTCTCTCTCACACACACACAAGGCCCTTGGGATGTAAGACTTCGCAATAGATTACAGAATCTCAAAATCAGTTTCACAATCTTTCAATTTGCATTTATTGCATTTGCACGTGTACATTGCAGACGTGTACATCCACCAAAACACACACACTTTCACACAACACACGTGTGCGCCAGCATAGAACATAAAAGATAAATAAGCAAAATCTGATTTTATTTCAATAGAAAGATTAAGAACGTGAACATTCACTGATATGTTTCTCTCATTCACGCAACACAGACACACAGACACACACACGCAGACACATTGCATGTGCACACAATGCAAAGCAGAGCAGGCAGAAAGGCATATGGCGGCTTGCCCAGAGCTGTGTGTGTGTGTGTGTGTGTGTGTGTGTGTGTGTGTGTGTCTGTGTGTTTACAGGTAGAACTGGGAATTGTAGCTGGATATGGCGGCATCCAGCTGTTATCAAGGGTTATCTCTAGCCATGACTCTAGTCTCTGGTCTGTGGGAGAGAGTCAGCTCATATCTCTAGCCATGACTCTAGTCTCTGGTCTGTGGGAGAGAGTCAGCTCATATCTCTAGCCATGACTCTAGTCTCTGGTCTGTGGGAGAGAGTCAGCTCATATCTCTAGCCATGACTCTAGTCTCTGGTCTGTGGGAGAGAGTCAGCTCATATCTCTAGCCATGACTCTAGTCTCTGGTCTGTGGGAGAGAGTCAGCTCATATCTCTAGCCATGACTCTAGTCTCTGGTCTGTGGGAGAGAGTCAGCTCATATCTCTAGCCATGACTCTAGTCTCTGGTCTGTGGGAGAGAGTCTGCTCTGCACTGCGCCACTGCAGATGGAGACACCACTTTATTAATTGCTTGTCTTCGCTCGCATGCACATGCAGTCCATTTTGTGTGTGTGTATATGTGTGTGTGTGTACGTATGGGTGTGTGTGTGCTGCAGTATGATATTGTTTTTTATAACAGTACAATAAACATTAACATATGTGCATTTATGAAGATTAATAAATGATCTCTGTTTCTGAGTGTGTGCCCTGTGTGTTTGCATGTAACTTCTATGTGTGTATCATACATGCATTTGTGTAAGTGTTTGTGCATGTGTGTGTGTGTGTGTGTGCCTGTGTGTGTGCCTGTGTGTGTGTATGTGTTTGTGTGCCTGTGTGTGTGTGTGCACGTGCAAGCATGTGTGTGTCTGCGTGCGTCTGCGTGCGTGTGCCACCGATGCACGTGTGTTCCTGGTGTCTAGTGAACCATCTAGAGCAGCACTCCAGCGCTGGAGAGTTAGGGGGCTGCAGGCTATGTGGTGCTATCTGCAGCAAGCAGGTGGGCCCACTCTCAGACATTTCCGGTTAGCACTGGGGAAACGGCAGCCGCAGCAGTGCTGGATTCGCCCCCCAGACTGGAATACCATGCTGTGCACCTCTTTACAAGCCCCTTCACCAGGAAGGTGACTGAGCTTTTTGTGTCAGCACTTTTTCGCTTCCTCTTACCCCCCCAAGCTCAGCTCAGAACAGGAAAAAGGATTAGTAGAAGCGGTTGTAGTGCAGATTTCCAGGTAAAACAAATTCGAATGATCCTTTTTCTATTCAGGAAGGAGATGATCGCGTGACTCGAGTGTGTGATTGAGAAACGATGTGATGTATCGTGACTTGTGAATTGTTCATGGTGGTTCACGCCCGTTCCCCCGGTGATGAACAGGACTGTCGGTGTGCGGTTCTTCTCCTCCATAGAGCAACCCCCCCCATAGAGTCCCCCCTCCACCCCCAAAAATAGTCCAATGATTTTCAAGACCAGCAACTTTCAACTCTATAAAGAATCGATCTGTTTGTCATGAGACTTGGACCCATTTGGGATAGTTCATCCGTGAAACCTTCGTGAGGTGAGTGTATCACAAAAGGAAAAAAAGCAGACCCAGGGTGAGAGGCAATAGAGAAAATGAAAGAGAGAGAGAGAGAGAGAGAGAGAGAGAGAGAGAGAGAGGGTGAAAGAGAGTGAAATAGATATGACAATGGAAAGTAAAGTGAGAAACTTGAATTTAGTCATTTTCTCTAAGGCTTTCCTAAATCCTCTCATAAAAAGCCATCCATCCAGCCAATAACGTGCATGGCGGCTAAAACCATGCCTCCAGAATGGGTGCTTCATGGGCCGTGGAATCATGTATGCAATCCGCCTTGCAGGAGCCAAAGCACCTTAGACATGTGTTATTTATACATTAGTGTTGTCGTTTATATATTATACAAGTGTTGTTGTTTACATTCATATTACATGCAGAGTTCATAGGGAATATTAGCATTGCTATATACAGTAATGTCATGGTAAGTTATTGCAGTATACATGATATTTACATGGATGACACAGGTTAAATGCTGTTTTTTACAAACGTTTACAATAGACGAGCCTAAAAGGCCATTTTTACCGTTGTATTCATGTTCATAATATTCTGGCTACCGTCGGTTACACACTTTGACGTGCATTGATTCTTTAATGTACCGGGCAGCCGGCGGTGTTTAGTGGTGAAGCGACACAGTTTTCGTACCGTAGTTGTAGTAGCGTGATTTAGAGAATTACTTGACTTTGGATAACTCTTGTGAAAGAAGTTTTCGTCGTGGACATATTTTGTTACCTGTGGAACTTGGAATAAACACTTTGTTAATCTCTTTTACACCTATTACACCTTTTACACCTACCAGTATTGTGGAAGTATTTCCTAAGAAGAGCGCAATACACACGAGTACTAGCTGTTACAACTACCACCTAAACTGCTATCAGCTCCCATAGCAACCCAGGTTTGATTCCCACCTGTGGTTCTATGCTACATGTCATTCCCTCTCTCTTTCAACCCGCTGTCCTTTCCATAAAAAAAGACACAAAAAAGCCAAGACAAATACATCCAAATGTTTTCTTTGTGACATTAACGACATGCCATGGTGAACCTGGCTCTTCTACCATCTTCATGATTTTAATGATTCCAAATGAACACTTTAACGTCTCTTCCGCTAAACCGCTAATTAGGTACAAACCCGCACTGAGGCCGGTAATGCTCTTGCTAGTGTATAGAGATGAGTACGTTTGTGTGTGTGTAGGTGTGTGTGTGTATGTGTGTGTGTGTGTGTGTGTGGGGGGGGGGGGGGGGGGGTTGCACATGTGTGTGCGTGTACATGCATGTGTGTCTCACTAATGAGTCTCGCTAATGAATCCAAAGGAAACATGGCTCCTTGCTCGTTAACAACACCTGCAGATTCACTAATTAGTCCTGCTTGTCCAATCCGGATCTTTCTGGAAGAACAGTGGAGGAACAGGGCAGAGAGAAAGAAATGGAGATGAAGAGAGCGATGAAATAAGAAAAGAGAGGAAGAGGACAAGACGAAGATCAAGATAGAGAATGAGCTAGGCTATGAGAAAGAACAAAAGAGCACCTGGAAATAGCTATATAGGGTTCAGAGGAATAATTGCTTTCTTTTGGAGAAGAAGAAAGAGAGGGAGGCCTGTGAATGAGTGAGGCTATCTCCTCCCATGTATCTGCTGACAAAGCACCTTCATGAATTGGGCAATTTCGACTCTCCTATACTTCCAACAAAAATTTACTTTAAAAAAATGACTTGCCATCTCACAAATAACATATTGCCTTGCAAGAAAGTGGAATCATTTGTATTTACTCGTATGAAGTGAAAAATAACTGTAGGTGGCAGTCGTGTGAGAGAGCCACATAATTGACTCTTTTCTTGACTTTATAAGTAAACAGTTTCTTCCCTGGGTGTATTCACCACACCGAACAATGCCTATTGATGGGGAAACACACGCAATCATTACACACCAATCATACATTTCCCCTGGCGAAAAAAACAAAAAGTCTAAATCAACAAATACACAATTATAGTTCTTAAAATGGCTTTTTAATTTGCCAGTGTCGAACAAACAGATTAATCTATTCCTAGTTTGTGGTTAATTCTTTTATAAGAGTTTTTAAAGCGTTGATGAATGGAAAAGGTAGTTGGAGGGTGTGTGTGTAAGTCACTGGTGTAGACATTGTGGCTCCTTGGATGACTCACTAAATGAGACTAATTTAAACTGTACACATTGTGAATGAATTTACTTCCTCTGGACTGCTTTTTAACTGTAAGATGACTCAGAGACCAGCATGTGAAATAGAGAAAATATTATGCAATTTGGAATATTAGGTAGAGTAAGTATAGACGGAGGTTACACATGTTTTGCACTTTGACGACATCAGGTCTAAAATAAGAACAAAGAAGAAATATAAATCAGCTAAAGCATATTCATGGAATGAAAATACTTTTTCTTCTTCTTTAAATTCATTAAAAGCACTTAAAGCACAACCCATAACTAAAATGTTTGGAAGCATTCAACCATCTACACACTTCTGAATTCCAGTTTCAAGCCTGAATTAAAAAAAACAAAATGAAAGAACATTAGTGATTCAACTAGATACACGACTCATGTGCACAGACCTCCAGAACACCTCCCCTCCTCTCGTGTACGCCCTGAAGGATCTCCCACCTCCCGTTAAACAACAGCACAACAGGATAATGAGATGTTTGCGCTAGCTTAAGCTCACCATGTCTCCCGGACCAAAAGACGTCACCCGTCATCCACGGCCTATTAGACTGAGCGCACCCCACTCTCCCCCGATCCCACCTTCCTCCTATACCCCCGCAGGTGAACACTGTACACTGAAACACTGAAGTAAAATCTCAGTTAGCCTAGCCTAGCATGAATGCTACTTTAATTAGCCCTTGTATGATAGGCTGCCTAATTAAGTGGCTAATTGCCATCCCATCGGAACCAATGAAATGGCCAATCTGTGCACTGTGGATTTAACTTTGCATCATCATGTCACATGATATAATTTCCCTGTGACTCATCAGGATAATGAAAGGAGATGAGAAAAGATACGGCCTGGCAGTGTGCACGTGAACGGGTGTGTGTGTGTGTGTGTGCGTTTGTGCGTGCGTGTGTTTGTGTGTTCAGCAGAACAAGATTGAATGTCCTGGAATGATTCAAACCTTACAGACTTGTTTGACCAAGTTACCATGGCAACACCACCGGTGGGAGGGATTCTTAAAGAGTACATGTGTGTTTTTGTGTATATGTGTGTGTGTGCATGTGTGTGTGTGTGTGTGTGTGCATGTGTGTTCGTGTGTAAGTGTAGTCTGCGTGTGTGTTTTTGTGTGTAGTGCAAATGTATGTGTATGTGTGTGTGTGTCTTTCATAAGCCATCGTTTTCCAAATGACCGACGACGGTGGCCGCCACGTATTCTCCCGGTGAAACTCCAGCACAGGAAACTGAAGAGCACTTTTCACAAGTGGTCGACCCAGATGAAGTAGGAGAGACTGTCATTATGCTGTTCATTGGAGCAGGGATATCTCCAAGCTGCTCAGGGACTTTGGGTGCCTCGCCGGAGCTCGGCCTTGGCAGCCCGCACCCTGTGAGTGTGTGTGTGTCCTGTCTACCTTCATGTGTGTTGATCACCTGCTGACGACTATCTGGTCCCCTGTCTGTCAAAGATGGCCTCCACCGATCCCACGCCTCAATGTTCAGCTCTGATACTCTGCTCCATGTAGCGAGGCTCCATGTAGAGCTGGGGTCTTCCTCTCTTGACTGAGCATGGGCTGCATATGCGTGCCGTGTGTGTGTGTGTGTGTGTGTGTCTGTGTGTGTGTGTGTGTGTGTGTGTGTGTGCGCATGCTGCACCCCAGGGGCCTTGGGCTTGAGTACCCGGAGACAGTGTGTCAGATAAGAGGAGAGAGAGAGAGCGAGAGAGAGAGAGCGAGAGAGAGAGAGAGAGAGAGAGAGAGAGACTGCTGGGTTCCTGTTTTCTTATTCTTCCCCCCCCCCCCTGACCACACCCCCATCTCCAAACCTCCCCTCACCTCCCTGCTCATTCTCCACATCTTCTCTTTCCTCTTCCCGCCACCTCTCCTGTCATCTCTTCTCCACCCCTTCTTCCTCAGGTGAGGTCAGCTTCCTCAAAGCTATTACATCCATTCTCTCTCTCTCTCTCTCTCTCTCTCTCTCTCTCTCTCTCTCTTGCTCTATCTATTTATCTTTCACTCCCTCTCTCAATTCAACTCAATTCAAACGACTTCATTGTCATGGGAAACATACATTTTACTAGGGATACAAATGTAGAAATGAACATCTCTCTTAAGGTGAATGCACTGCCCCATCTCTCCTTCAACGGTGCCCATGTTTCTTTTTGGTCCTCATCCTGCTCTCCCCACCCATCTCTTTTTGACAGCACCTCTTCGTGTAGATTGGGCTCACGTTACACAAGACCCACGAGCAGTGTATGTCACCATACCCTTGTGTCCTCCATTTCATCCCTCCATCCACACAAACACACACGCCACGTCTCAGTCTGATTGGTGACTCAGAAAGGGCCAACCGAGAACACAAATAAAGAGAAATCATTTGGTAAGTGTTTGGTATTGTTTGCCGCTGAGAAGAAACACAACGAAAGGCTGAATGAAGAAATAACTGGGTTGTTGTTTAGCGTTTTGGGCTTTTTTTTCCCAGTATGTTTTCATTTCTTTTTGTTGCCACTTCTTTTGTGCGCGGATTTTTCCGGGAGCTTAATTGGCCGGCTGGCGGTGAGCAGCGAACGCGGCGGAAAGAGGCGCTGCCGTAATGAGCAGAAACTGCGGCGGAGAAGTTTGAAACAAAGTCGGGATAAAGCTTTCACACGGCGCCCATGTATCTTGTAGTGGGAGTGGGCGGCTTGTTTTCTGTACCCCCGCCAGCCTAGGCGCGACGCGAGCAGCTTCCCTGGTGTCAAGTGAGACAGAAGGGAGAGGGAGTTAGGATTTAAAATAAATAAATAAAGGAAAGGGGAATGAATGCTTCCCCTCGGTCATTCAAATATGACAATTCACAGAGTCCAGAAAACTGCAGTTGTATAAATTACCGAACCATGCAGTCACTATCCATCCATCCATCCATTTAGCCACCCATCTACACATCCAATCCACCCACCCGTCAATTCACCCGTCATGTGTGCCATTTGCATTAACAAATACACAGAAATGAAATCAGACTAACTGAATGAACACAAAAACAACTGAACAGTGAAAAAATGGATGGATGAATGGCTGACTGAATGAGGAATGGACTGCGTATCACTTAAATGAACCACTCACAAAGGGGAGGGCCCGGGAGAAACGCAGACCTGCGGCCAGGCTTTCTTCTCCAGGACTTAAGACCTGTCTGTTTATCCTTGACGCTGGACACCCTCTGCTAAATGAGGATTAACTAATCAATTTAAAACTCCTGGAAAATATGCAGGGGGGGAATCCAGCTCAGCGCTGCTCACAAAGCCAATTGTTTTCTCCTGTGGGAGCGAGATTAAGTAGAAAATAGATGAGGTGGTTTAAATATAGCCAATAGAAGTGCTTCAATATAGCGGTTTCGACTTCAGTGACGTTTTTTTCTTTTTTTTCTAGCTCCTGTATATTCCTCTGCTGATCTTCCTGGCACTAATCCGTGCTCTGCTCCGCCTCTCTGACAGCCAATGAAATCAGGGCAGGCACCTGACGCCTAACATCATTAGCAAATGCACCTCAACCAAGCTCTACCTTACTCTGCTGGTCTCTCTCTCTCTCTCTCTCTCTCTCTCTCTCTCTCTCTCTCTCCCTCTCTCTCTCTCTAATATAAAGTCCATAGAAATTGTTACTTTATTTGTTATAAGTTGTTATTATTTGTAATGATCCTGTTTATTTGGTATTCACATAGTGTGGTGTATATCTGTCAATGTTCTACAGTGTGTTTCCGTGTGTATATTAGGTGCGTGTGTGTAAGTGTGTCTGCAATAGTATGTGTGTGGGCGCGGGTGTGCGTGTATGTGTGTGTGTGTGTGAGTGAGTGAGTGAGTGTGTGTGTGTGTGTGTGCGTGTGCGCGTGTATGGACTGCATGTTTTGCGGTATCCCATGCCAACTTTCGGTAACTCGGCAGCATAGTTCACCTCAGACGATAATTGCTGCTGTTAGTTGTCCAGATCGCTGCGCCATGGCCAGGGATTAGCATGGCTAATGAACACAGTAACGACATCATAGGATGATGAGGCGGTCAGGTTGTGCTGTGAGGTGTGAGACTTCCTTTTCATCTCTAATAGCAGATCGGGCCTCAAAGGTTATTCTGAAAAGAGTCACTGATGGAAAACGAAATCCGATAGGAATAAATGATCATTTATACCTTGGATCACAGGGGAGATACGTTTTTTTGTTGTGGCGTCTTCTCGGTCATTTGTCGAATATATTCAAACATTACATAATTCATGCAAAAAAGAAAGTGACTTGTTATCTCATAGGCTGTGCTAGTTAAAACTCGATATAGGTGTGCACTATACTGTGTTCATGTTTGTGTTAACTATTTTCCAGGTTCTTCCATGGTGGAGTGTTGTGTATTTTGTACATGTTGTTGGAAAGGTTTCAAGGTTTCAGCGTGTCTCTCTACTTCAACGACTCCCACAGGCAACATGTTCAGGGCCAACCATAAATATCCACATGTATATATCTATATTCATTGAGAAGGATGCTGGACTCTAACAAAACATAACTATACCCATTTTAATACCCATGTAAAGAAAAGCATGTACCACAAAATCCAGTACAATGTCCCATAGTCCCAACTCAAGGATACAAAAATAACACTTATATTTACCATAGTTGCCAGCGTGTTTACACAAATACAAACACATTGATACCTTTCCCATCATAAAGCTTTAGTGATTAACTCATTTAGAATTAATCTGCTGTCACGAACATATCAATAATCTATATCTATGTTTGTTTTTCTGCCAGTCACTAGTGCTCCTTTTCTACAGTGCTGAGAATTGCGTCATTAAAAGTCAGTGCAATAAGTCAGTCCCAATCAACCACGTCCGTTCATTAGCTAACAGCCCCGAAACAGAAGAAAGAAAAACCCCACTAAGCATGCAAATCTAATGTACAGTGAAAACAAAGCAGAAGCCGTTCCGAATAGAAAGACATTCACAGTCCGCCTCTATAGGGTGCGTATTCTTTAATTTATGCTAATCTCCAGGGAGATTAAGGATGCGCAACTGGCCACGTCTTGATAGGCAGGAAATTCTCCCCTGATGCTCTCTGGGGGGCAATTTGCAATCAGCAGCCATATTAACTCTGTACAACAGATGTATTCTGAAATAGTTTCAATGTCGAGTCAGAGAGCCATTCACTCAGATTGTCCCTCATAATGAGGTTCTTTTCTTCTACATGGGAAGAGACTGAGTCACATCAAAGCTCTATTATTCTTACCTCAGCGCAGCCCTGGCTACACTACCCTCCTCTGACTCTGACGGTTAGATTGCTAATGCGTTTATTCACTGAATCTCTGACGTCTCTACACAGAGCTGCACATCACTGTTCAGACTCTCATTCCAGTTTATATCTCCTCTCCTCTCTCTCCTTTTCTTTCTCTCTCTTTCTCTCCGTCTCTCACTCTCTCTCTCTTTCTCTCTCAGTCTCTCTTCCTCCCTTTGTTTGTTTTCCCTCTTTTCCTACATCGCCATTCTCTGGATGTGGACTATCTACCTATCTGTCATCCATCTATCCATCTACCCATCCATCAACTATCTATCTATCTATCTATCTATCTATCTATCTATCTATCCATCTATCCATCTATCTATCTATCTATCTATCTATCTATCTATCTATCTATCTATCTATCTATCTATCTATATCTATATCGTCTGTGTGCCTGTCTGTCCGTCTGTGTGCCTGTGTGTGTGTGTCTCTATCTGTCCATATATTTATAGCGGGCAGCAGAAGTTCATCCCGTTAATGAAGTGAGAGAGAGGTCAGCCAAGACCAGATTTATAATCATTTGGATGAACGACAAAGCAATGCGGCTAACTTGTGGCTACCCTGACTGACAGGGTAACGGATGATCAGAAGACGGCTGGGCCCCACCATGTGTCAGTCTTGAGTGATACTGTTAGTAATGTTGATTTGGTTTTCCATGCATGGCGTTGCCATCTCCCCAGATCTATCCTCAAGGCAAGTGAGCACCAGAGGCTTAATCGGTTTCTTTAAAAATAATCTGACATCACATCCACCAGCTATTCGCAAACACGTCACGTTTGGTGAAAGAGTTTCTTTAATGAAACCGGACACTTGTAGTGGCCAGTGGTATGCTAATATGATTACTGTCAGCAGGATGATTACACAGACATGTGGTCTTCAAACATGTGGGCAAGAGGGGCAGACGGCAGAGACCCTCCCCAGCACAGAGGGAATAGAAGAGGGAAATGGGGGAGAAGAGGAGGAGGAGGAGGAGGAGAAGGAGGAGGTGGAGAAGGAAGAAGAGAAGGAGACAGAGGAAAAATACAGGGAAGGAGAAGGAGAAGAAGGAGGTGTAAGAGGAAGAGGAGGAGAAGGAAGAAGGGGAGAATAAAGAGGAGGAGTAGGAAGAGTAGAAGAAAGAGCGGATGAATAAGGGGGGGGGGAGGAGAAGAAGAACATGGGGAGGAGAGGGAGGAGGAGGATGAGGAAGAGGATGAGGAAGAGGGTGAACAAGAACTCATTGACAGTGAGAGCAAATTAGTTCTGGAGCATTTTTCCCGCCTTTATACACCAGATCACAGCATCATAATTGCAGGGATGGAGGGGAAGCGTGTCATCAATGGAAAAGCTGGTTGGAGAGATCGAGATAGAGAGACAGACAAAGAAAGAAAGATAAAGATGAGGAGAGAGAGATAAAGAGACAGAGCGAGAGAGACAGAAAGAGAGAGAGATGGAAAGTGAGGTTGTAAGATTAAATGAGAGAAAGAGGGGAATGTGATTACAGAAAAAAGAGCAAAAGACAGAAAGGGAGAGAAACACACTGGCCTTCATTCACATGAATGAGGCTCAACCTGACAGCTCATCACACCCCAACCCTGTGGGACATTTGGATATGATGTCACTCTCTGCCAAAGGAAATATCATAGCTTTTTCCTCCAGGTGTGTGTGTGTGTGTGTGTGTGTGTGTGTGTGTGTGTGTGTGTGTGTGTGTGTGTGTGTGTGTGTGTGTGTGTGTGTGTGTGTGTGTGTGTGTGGTATCATTTTCTCATCCCTGCAGGCTGGTTTCACACTATCCTTGTGCATTTAAAAGTGGTGTCAACATGATCACTTAAACAGATAAATACAACAGCATGTCTGCTGCTGGAGAGTGGAACCAGCCAGGGCTGTTACTGGGGGTCCTGGGGGGCGGAGCATAGTGGAGGCGCTAGACTGGTCACACTATTACCATGGTGATGGAACAAGAGGGATATTAGCCTCCCAAGGTCCACTCGCCTGTCCATTATTATATATGAATCATTTCTCACACATGGCTAAGCCCACCTTGACGTGTCTGTGTTTGTGTGGGTGTGTCTGTGTTTGTTTTGGAGGAGATTGGAAGTCATCTTTGTTTGGTGTCTGTGTGTTCTCATGTTGTTGTTTTTTTTAGGTTTGACACAGATATGTGGGAATCTGAAGTGACAGAAAACTCCTCTGCTGTCTTGCCATAGATCGGAAAATCTTTGAGTGAGCGAAATTGATTGAGCGATTGAAGGCTGTTAATCAATTTGACCTTTCACCCCACTCCTTTTTTAACGCATTCATCCACATTTGTGTTTTTGCAGTTGTGTATCATTTCAATCACTTCAGGTTTTTATCACTAATCACCCCCCAGCCCCAGCCCCATCCTTTGTCCCTGGTGTCATCGTAGGAATATACTTAAAAGGTGTAAGTCGGCTATTTTCTAATTTAAAACTACTGCTTCATGATTGTGTTGTGATCAAATCCCGGAAAAGTCGCCCTATTGCCGTACTTCTTCCGAAGCGATCCATTGGAGAACGTAAATGCCTACCAATCACGTCGATGTTTTGTCAAAAAATTTCCCGGATTATTCTACGAAAGCCCAGTTGATATTGCATTCCGTCATTTTTTTCCGGGGAAACGGATTTGATGTTGCAGATCTTTACCCAACAGGCGCAGGAAGCATTGCTCTCTTATCTCAGAAAGTAGCCTAGCGTGACGGTTCTCCTTTTGGCATTGCTGTGATATATTCTAAAAAAGAATCAGCCCAGGGAGATCTATTGCGACAACTTGACCCATGTGCTTCCTACGTCAGAATCCGCCGTTATCGCCGGGCACCCAGACGACTTTGTCTGCTGATGTTTAGACGAATAACAAAACCGAGAGAAAACCCGATTCCTGCGGCTCCCACCTCTTCCTTGTGATTGTGACACGGGGGGGGGGGGGGGGGGGGGGGGGGGGGGACTTACGAATACTATCAAACGATGAAGACGCCCGCCCCGAAGCTCAACACATAATGACTTCTTCTTCCTCTTCGTCTTCACCATCCTGCCGTTTGATGCAGGGGGGGGGGGGGGGGGGGGGGGGGGGGGGGTTCGGAAGCACCCTCGGACGAAAGGAAATGAGATTCGGCAGGTGGGCCCGGTGACAAGGCGCTTTCACG